>VZSC01013692.1:22837-51350 GCA_013398225.1 Steatornis caripensis | reverse complement strand
TATGAGGAAAGGCTGAGAGAGCTGGGTCTGTTCAGCCTGGAGAAGAGAAGACTGAGAGGGGATCTGATCAATGCAGGTGTCAAGAGGATGGGGCCAGACTCTTTTCAGTGGTGCCCAGCAACAGGGTAAGGGGCAACAGGCACAAACTGGAGCACAGGCAGTTCCACCTGAACATGATGAAGAACGTCTTTACTCTAAGGGTGACAGAGCACTGGAACAGGCTGCCACGTGAGGCTGTGGAGTCTCCTTCTCTGGAGATACTCAAAACCTGCCTGGATGTGTTCCTGTGCAAGCTGCTCTGGGGGCACCTGCTTTAGCAGGGGGGTGGGACTAGATGATCTCCAGAGGTCCCTTCCAACCCTTAACATTCTGTGATTCTGTGACTTGCTACACATCTTTTCCACCAGGTTAATAATTATACACAGAACTGGTAAACTGAGTTGCAGTGCAGTTAGCATTTGCTTACAATTATCCCACATTGGAGGCTGGTAATTTATACTTACAAACAGAATATACCTGAGGCAATGAATGATATATGCTTATTTTTTTAATAGCTTAAAGGCCTCTATTTATTCTGCTGACCTACTTTTCCCCTCATTTTTAAGTTCTGCAATATGCTCTGCTGTCCTTTGCATCATTTGTGGCATTAAATGAGGTATCTTTCCCTAGGCAACGTTCTCCAAAGGCATTATTTTATCTACAGTTTTAGTTGTATTCCAGAATTATATAAAATACACATTTTGAAAAATATTCTTAATATTGACTTTTAAAATCAAATGTAGATCTTTTCAAGTGAAAATTAATACCTGTGCAAGGTGTCAGATGAGTAACGTGGAAAGGTTTGAATACACACACATCCATGTAATAAGATACGGACTGTCACACTGTCAGCCAGACTGCCCTGCTGAAGAGCCTCATTTAGAACAACAAATTCTTAAAATAAACTTCTGACATGCTCTCTGTACTCATCAAATCCCTGGACTGGGAGAAAGCCACTAATTAGCATCAAATGCTTTTGTGCTTAATTCACTATGTTTTTGACTGAAACAAAATGAGGTAACTAGGTGTTCGTTATGATGCTTGACAAGGAGGGGTTTGGTACCAGATGGTCCAAGACCAAAGCATGTGACATTCCAGCTGAACACAGATAAAACAGGGAGGCCAACAGGAATATATATATAGGACACACAGGACTGAGCTCCTAAAATAGATTTTTGATGTTTCTAAATGTCTTTTTTCTTACTGTTTCTTGAATAATATCATTCCACCACAACAAATTATACAAGGAAAAATTCAGGCTAACAGTAGTTAGCAAGATAAGCATATAATCTGCATTTTAAATCTGATGTACTTTCATTGATAAAAAAGGTATGAAAAGCACTACCTTTAAAGTTAACTTAACCAATGCTAAATGTGAGAGAGAATTACAAGCAGGCCAATAGCACTTCAAAATGCTACTGACAAAGGAATTACTGCAATGTTTTAAAGTAAATCAGTCAAGTGACATGAACTTACCATTTGGAATATTGTTCCTCCCTTGGGGTGGGTATGTAATTCCAGCAGATTATTATTATGAGTTACATAAGATTCAGTGAAAGCTTATAAGAATATTTAAAATATTAATCAACATTCAGAAATAAGACTTTTAAAGCATCAAGACAATTAGTTTCATTAAGGTTACATCTCCATTGATACTGCTCTAGCTCTTGCTAACGTAAGTCCGTCAGCTGATATTTCTGTTGTGTCACATGCAAGTGTGTTAATTAGGCTTATTCATAACTTCCTTTGTTTCTGAGCTGCTCAGTGTAAGGAATCATGCCTACATTTTTCATTCCTACTCTAGGGTAAAGTCTCCAGAGCTACAGGAGAGAGGCACAAGCGGAGGCACTGAAGTCAGCGAGCCCTGTTCTCTACTGCATTGTATCTGTGCGGTTCTGCTCTATGAAATGGGTCTGGCAAACTGCTATGGCTTGACTGGAAGGTAAGTTGCTTTGTGACAGGATTTCACACTCCAGTGTGCACTCCTTTTCCATGAAGGAAGTTACTTCACAGGGCTAAACCCATTAAAATATCAGGTTTCTACTCACTAGGAGAAAATTACATGCCCTGTGCAATATTTAAAAAAAAAAAAACCCTATACTTTGAGAGTCAAATTTCATTAATTGGATGTTATTACATCTCTTTGAATCATTACAGACCACATCCTGATATAAGATTCTACATCAGTAATATATATGGAAAGTCTGATGCTGGTGAGAAATCTACTCAAAATAAATTTATGGGTAAAATATTGGACTGAGAAGAATGCATGTGACTAACTCAAGTTAGGTCAAATTTGATTAGGATTACATATTGTAAAACCAGTATTCCTGATAGCTAAGTCAAACCACGTCAGAACCTGAAAGTTGTTCTGTACCCTTGGTTCTTGGAGTCTATCAGAGATATTTCTTAAGAAACAGCAGTACCACTTCGCACTCTATACCGCTAGTCTTACAAGCTCTCTTTTCCACTACTAGTTTCACTCCTGTTTTCATATAATACAAGCAAAGCACCTCAAATAACATCCTGCTAACATAAATAATCTTGAATTTAATTCCTTATAGAAGCACAAATTTAGAGTAAATCTTGAATTAACTGATATTCTGGGGTAGTGCTATTTCAAGAGGTCCAACAGGGAAGGTATTTTGAAATACAGGCCCACACTGCATGAAAACCACATCTTTTTTCCTCTTCCCACATACAGGCAGCTCTGACTGTTACAGAATCAAGCACATACATGGTAAGCAGAAGAGACATGATGACACAACGGATGCAATACAAATATTATTTGCTAAGCAGACTCCTGAAGTCTTGTAAGCAAGCTTCCCCAAGTGAGGAGTGCTGGCTGCCACTGTACCATCACTTGCACAACCAGGGACAAATAAACTGTTTCATTCTTTCTAGACCTGGGAAACTCAATCTTAAGAACTAATTATACACCCAAAGACACCCTCAGAAGCAACATATCCTTAGGGATTTTTTTGGTCCATTAGAAGTAACTATCCTACCAACAGAAAATTTACTTTCCTCCGGCCCCATTCCCACACAGACTCCCTACAGCTATTTCCACCCACGCTACAGCTCTTTTTAACTGTGTTTTAAAAGCTGAGAGAAATGTGCTGCTGCTGCTGCTGCTGCTGGTGCTCCTCCTCCTCAAGTGGGCGGCTTGGGAGCTGGTCAGTTTTCTGCAGCGTTTCTCATTGCGGGATGCGTGGGAAGCTGAGAGCAGGAAGGGAAGGAAGCGGTCTTCTTAGGAGGGGAGCCATATCAAAGCAAGTGGGAAGCAAATAGCCCCTTCCCACCTGCACACGTGCAATTATATGCAAATGGCAAGCTAACATAATAGATCTGCGAGCAGAGCTTTCCAAGCTGTTGTCCTAAAAGGTATTAAACAGCTCGGGTCTCAAAGCCAAATCCAGGGGTGACCAGTCTCTCGGAAGACAGCATTTTTCACCCACGAAGAACAGACCAGTGGGGAGAGAATGGAAGAGGGCGTTCCTTACAGTTATGGCTTTGTACGTAGGCGGAGGGCGGTTCGAGGGGAGGAGTGAGAGATTGCTTGTGGCAGCAGGGAAGAAAGAGGTAGGAGGGTGTTTGCCCAGGGTCCTGCCTGACCGCGGGGTACTGGCAGGGTAGATGCAGCGCGGGTGGTATGGCTGAGCCGGGGGGTGTGTGTCTGTGGGGCAAGAACCCACCGGTGCATGGACCTTGCCTGGGGCCTTTCTCCTGGCCTCATCAACACCGCAGCGTCTGCGGTAGCACCCTGCCACCCCGCGGTTTCCCCGGTGCCCTCTCAGGCCAAAAGAAAATGCAAACTACTCGCTCACGTGGCTTAATAATGGATTTGCTTTCATCCTTTTCCAGAAAACACTTCTAGTTCCTCACTGATAAGATGCAAATTGACTGGTAAAATAAAAAAGTAAAGGAGAAAAGTAAAAAGTTTGTTCCCCGCCTCTTTCTTGTTACAGTAAAAATTCACTACTGCGTGTTATTAGCTGTGCCCCCATCCCAAATCTGTGACTTCACATATTATATGGATGCGTTATCTGGAAAGTCTCTGCGTAAAAGCCCTGGGGAAGGCGCTCTCTTCCCATGGGGTTACTCACGTTACAGATAAAAGCAAAAATTTGCTTCTCCATATTACAAATGTGTTTCCTATGTTTCAGTCCTTCCCTGGGCTGGCCTATTGTTAAAGTGGAGGAACAGATTAGTTTTGCACTTAAATAAGTCTGCTTCTACTCTCACTGACATCAATGGAGGACTCTCCACTGCAGTGCCAGGTGTCCACGTTCGAGCAAGGAAATGCGAACCTCTGTGATCTGTGGAGGTGTTTTAGAATATTGTCAACTGAGATTGGATGAAGAAAAAACGATTTGAGGGTTGCTTGTCAGTACAGTAATAACTAGTTAGCAGGGATGAACTGGAAATTTTCCCATTCTGTTCCTCAAGTCTTCACAGACTCATTTTTCCTTACCTTCATACACTGTAAGGATGCACTTACTACCCACACATAGAGAAATGAGATGCTAGCTGTTAGACCGGCAGAGGAAAAGATTAAATTTACAGCAAGCCTGGACACAGGAGCACAGAACATGATGCAATACTTGTACCATTTGTTATCAGGTCTTGGTGAACTACACTGGGGTCTCTGAGGCATTGAGAGGAACAAATTAATGATTAATTAGGGGTATAGGTGGCATCCAGAATGCAGTTGAGCTGCTCTTGGAATTCTTCTTGGGAGCAAGAGCTCCCACATCACATATGTTTTTCTGGAAAAGAAACAAAAAAAAACCCCAGAAGCAAAACCTGAAAACATCTGCTCAACTCTCAAGTCCTCCTACAGTCTCCAGTTTGTTTTCTCTTTCCGAACCTGCTGAACACACTGCCAGGAAATTTCTCCAAGGGGAGGAATTATAACCTGCCTATCCTTCTGGCTATTCCACTTAATACTCCTTGAGTCCGTGGCTTAGTTACTAGGGGTGCTGCTCACCCCCAGTATATCCAGTCTCCTGCAGCCCTCTTTGTTAGCAGTAATATAATCCATTAACTCCTAGGTTAAAGGTCATCTCATACCACTTATTCACATGCAACTCCGTTATTTGCGCTCTTTTCCCTATTTCTACTTATAGAATACTTTTAAGAAAACATTTTCGCTTCTATATTCCACTACAAAAATGAGGTGTGCACGACTGTTAAAAACCAGGATGATATCTCAGTTACTTTTTGGACTGGCTTTCAGTCACTAAGTGACTGTCTGTGAGAAAACTGCAATTTTCTAACACCTAGCACCCTCCCACCCCCCAAAAAACTATAGGTAAATTCAAGCCATCACTAGCATGTTTTAAAATGATGCAGAACGCTAGACTGAAGGAAGATGGCTCTTCCGTCACCACCCCTTCTTCTTGAAACCAATTAAAAAAAAAAGGGGGGGAAAGAATTTAAGTATTAAGCATAAATTCAGTGCCAGCACTGTGGAAAGAAATCAGTAGCTGTTGCAAGACAATGCTTGCTGTTATCTCATTGTTTACAAATGAGCAGGCCCCACTCTTGTTCTAAATCAGTCATACAGCTGGAAGACAACAAAGAAAGGGCCTACACTATTAGTTATACTGAAGCCATGGGGGGAACAGTTTAAAATCAGCATAAGTAAAAGATGAATCAGACCACTACTTCTATTTTGGACTCTAGAAACAGACATCCTATATAATCATGTCCTGGTCACAGCCTTGCCCATTTGCAGGTGCAATTTATTAAGAGATTTCCAGGGGTTTCAAACAGCCTCCACCTGCTTTTACCCAAGGTAAGCTTCCACATGCTGATTTCTTCATTTCCACAATGACACTAACAAAAAATTACCCTATAGAAAGGTTCTGTTCATATTTGTCTATGGAATGTATAGACTTTCAGGCATAGGATACAAAATACAAAAATATTATCTGTTTATCAAACTCCCCATAATTTGGTTATGCCTGGATGAGAGATGCAGAGTTATCTCATCCTCAAAAATACTTTACAAAAAAAGAAAAAAAAAACTAAGTAAGCGTTCAGATTTGGCAACTTTGATAACTTGGTGTAATTTAGACTGCTTTATATTTAATTGCACGGTACTTGCTGTAAAACAGCATTTAGGGCTGTATACACTCAAGAGGACACTAATAGGCTGCATCTTTGATGATCATATAATCTGTAGGTAAGAGTTTGAATAGTCTGGATTGCCTAATGAATTCTGCAATTAATTACTTTGTAGTAGGCAGTCTCCCAATGCCTGCAAAAGCACCTCATGTCCTGTTCTGTTATTTTTCGTTCACAGTGTACAAGACTGAAAACTGAGACTGCATAATAAAGAAATGTTCTATGTCTTTTTTGTGCCTATTTAGCTTGATCAAGATTTTTACAACCAAATTTAATATACCCTGAGAGTTACTACAACAGACATGCCAATACAGATGACACTGCTATAAGCAGAGGCTGAATCATTTCTTGAAACGAAAAGCAAGGTTGCCCCCTGGGGACTCCTCCAGAAGTGCTTCGGAGAGCTGGGATCTTTTTGTTGCAGCACAGTAATTTTGCTACAAGGCTTTAAGATTAATTTTTTAAAAATATGAACGTGAATCAAGACAGCCACTACTAAGAACTTGCTACATCAAGAGATGATGAAACTTCATTTCTACCTAACGCACTGTATTGTCATTTACTCCATGGTTCATCACACTTTTTAGTATCAGTCTCATGCTGGTATGCATCAGGCTAAAAAAAAATCTGGGCTAACATAGTTACTGAAATAAAAGCAAATTTATTATTATGGACTGTGATGTCCATAAACAATCAAGTGACTTATTATTCTATTTTTTTTAAATGGCAATTTACCCGGTTGCAATTTCTGAGTGTGTTTATGCTGAACACATGCTATGTTTTGAGCTCACAGTTCTGTTGGGACAGTAACCATATTAGTTGCTTAATCCCTGCGTTTACCTTCTAGGATAACCAATTTTTGGTGGGATGTTACATTAGAGCAGCTCCTTAACCCCAGCTCACTGTCTGTGTGTCAGTAGCCAAGAGGGCAGCACAGGTGTGTCAGCATATGTAAACGATGATGTGAAACGGGGAAGTCAGAAATTAAGATACCATTTTTGCTGCTGAAAACAATACATCATCAAAATCCAGTTTCAGTCCACAAAGTTCGGCTCTGAAGGTAATTTGGCAAGGCAGCTTTCTCCACCTTAGGCAGCAACCACCATGGCTGACATTATTGCTACATACAGCATCATCTGCTTCACCGACGAAGGCACAGCCTCAGCTCATGTCCTCACACCTAATCGGGGGGGGGCGGGGAGCAGCACCCCTTCAGCCCAAACCCTGTCAGGGTAAGGAAAATCCTTCATGCAACTACCAAGCAAGCGGCCTGCAGCCTTGTTTACAAACCCCACGCCGTCGCCCGGCTGACCTTCTACCTTTATTAGTCGCTACGCTGACTGGAACAGGGCTGTGCGGGGCTGGCAGCCCCTCGGAGCCGCCCCTTTTCCGAGGCAGGGTGAGGGTGGCTGCCAGGAACGAAGCCCGACCCGCCGACCGCTGCCCTGCGCATGCGCCCTATCCCACTCGCGCCGGCTCACAACCCGGCGTACGAGTTACCCGATGATGGTGATCGACCGCGCCGGTTGCTGTCATGGCGGCCCGGGTGCTGAGGCCGCTGCCCAGGTAACCGGGAAGCGGCGGTGGTCGCCCTGAGGCGCGGCGAAGCTTCCCCCGCGCACTGCCCCTGAGGGGCTTTAAAAATGGCGCCGGGCCAGCCGCGCCCGCAGCCGCCTTGCGGCAGGGAAGGCCTCTCGTGCCGGGGATTGTAACCCCCTGAACTGGTATAAAATATAATTTAGGCCTAGATTAGCCAAACCGTGATTAACTTTCCCACTCCAAAACGTGCATGTACTTAAAAACTATCTTAGGACGCTGGGCTGTTAGCATGTAACACGTTAATTGGCTATGTTTTGTGCTCTTAAGGAGCTGAAAGTTGCTCGTTAATGTTGACAGAAGCCAGGCGTTTGAACTCCAGCAAATGCCGTTGTTAACTGTCTTCCTCAATAGAGTACAGCAACAATTAATAAAAGCCTCGTTGCTTAAATTGAGTAACGTGTTCACAAAATACCGTGGCATGGGTCTCTCCTTTGAGTATTTTTCAAGCTGTTACACAATCACTGTGTAAACATACATACAAGCAAGGACATGAGGGTGAGTTTGGTGTAATGGAAGCTTTGGAAATGCACAAGTTTTTCACAAGACTATTTTTAAAAAATGCTAGCGTTTAAATGTCCAGAAAAAGGCTGCTGAGTTTCAGACACGTCCCCCAAACCCTTTGTCTTATTATTTCCAGGTTGTCCTTCTAACTTGAACAAATAGAAACCATTAGTAGTTGACATTGGTGTCTGCTGTCTATTTACTAGTAAGCGAAGGAGTTTCCATCTGTTTTGATATCAAAATTGTACTCTAATTTTACTTGATTTTAAAAAGGAGAATGTAAAACAATTGTGTTCAGAAATTTTCAGACAAAGCTTTGCTTAAGTCAGCAGTCATATATTTGGGGATTATGACGCTGGTTTGGTTTTAGCTATCTTTTTAATATTTCTTTTTTCAGGCTGAAGCCATTGAACAGACTGCAAGTAATATTACAACATTTGGTAAGAACAGCATCTTGTTTGACTGAGTTGGAAGCTGTTAGGACTCTTAAATCCTCTGAGACAGACAGTACACACAACTTCCAATGTGTCTGCTCATAGTGGTTCTGAATGCCACCACTTACTGCTCAGGCATAATAACGTTGCCCATGTCTTCAAGCACTTTGTTACAAGCTTCTGTATGTAAGCTATACTGTAAGTTAAAAGTTTAATTATTTTGGCCTTACCTACTTTCACAGTTAGTTTCTAAGTTAGCTTCTGTATGTTTCTTAAATATCATTCAACTGTGAGCTTGAAATCAATTGCCAAAATAGTTTAGTGATTTGTTCTCTACTGTTAAAAGATACAGACAAAGCCATGTGTACATTTGGTTTTGCAGCGTGAAACTGCCAGTAGGGACATGTGGGACTGTCACTGTTGTAATTGCTCCTGGTATTTTCAGAATGTCAGGTCTTAAAGAACCATGGGTTTGTGTTTTGTTGTTTTGAAATTAACTCAAATGTCATTGTCAAAGAGCGTGTGGCTCAGAAACTTGTCTGAGGGTTATTACTCTGAAGGACTCAAACATAAAGTGGTTTCAAATAAACTTTAGGAAATTAAAGTAAATCTTGAAGTGCAGTGGGAAAGCCTTAGCATTCAATTCCAAAATGCATGTTTTATGATCTTAAATAGTGTGTTTTGAGACTATATTTCCATAAACACTCTTGTAAGTATGTTACTTAAGGTATCTAACTGATAACATTTGCTTTATTTATTTGTTTTTGCATGTACAGAAAATGTGTAAACATACAGATTCAACAGCTGAAGTGTTGTTGGAAAAGAGAGGAGGTGCGGGAATAATAACTTTGAATAGACCCAGGACTCTCAATGCACTAAATTTTTCTATGATCCAACAAATATATCCACAAATAAAGGTTAGTAGCTTTGCGTCTACCCATCCACTGTACACCCATTATCTAAAACCAATTTTAAAATCCAGCCTGACACTTCTTAGAGTACTGATATAAAGAATTGAAGTCTGCGTGAGTGCATTGGCCAATGAGCTCAGGTTTATAGGATGGAAAGGAGCAAAGAGTTTCAAGCAAGCTTGACATGTCTTCTCTTTCTAAGAAACAAGCTGTCAGACAAAGTTAAATTTAGCATCTGTATAGATAAGAGACACCCATTAACACCAGGACTCAAAAGCAAGCAGCACTCAGAGTTCATGTGTTTCTTTTGGCAACACCCAGCTGGTCAGTTGGCATGCACAAATTCCAAGCTATAGAGTGGTGTTGCCTCTTGATTGGGTGCATGTTTTGTGGGGAGGCTGCATGGCTGAAATAAAAGATACAAATCGTTAGGAAGCAAGGTGCTTTCAGTGTAAAGAACTTTATGGATTTACGGGCACTGTTTTTACAAGCTAGTGAAGTATTTGAAGGACAATATTAAAAGGTGGTGTAATTTTAAGTACAGTTGCTGGTATACAGAGATATCACTCTTATCTGGATACGCTTATTTGAATGAGGGACACATAAGCATAGTTTAAGGTGGGGAAAAAGCCTGTGAAACGCATCTTTTTCTCAATATCGTTGCACTACTGGTGAAGTCTTGTACCAGTGTATTCAATTCAGAACTTCCCCCACCCCCATAGTCTTTGTATGTAGCAAAACATCTGTGCACAAATTAATTTGATCTAGTCCTTGATTAGCAGTGATTGCAGTCATTTTGACAAAATCCATCAACAATTTAAAGGCTGCCATCCTTGCCATGCACCTGAGATTTACTCAACTTTCATGATTTGGCCTGAAACATGGTTATTGTATCTTCTGTATTCCCTGCTTTCTGTCCCAGCATTGTGTTCCCATTGAGATTTATGTCAGGCCCTGTTTTAGGGAGTGCTACCTTTCTTCAGAGATTGAGATCTCTGCATAGGTGTTTTTCTGAAATACGTGATCTCTGCTGATCTCTGATGTCAAGATTGAATAGGACACAGGAGTGGCAGAAAGACATTTCTCTCTCAAACTTCATTTTAAGACAAACTATTCTAAGTATAGTTTGATTTGCTTTTTGAAAAAGTAAAATAAGAATTATAGACAGTATAAGGAGAAAGTATTTTTTGCACAGACGTTAATCTTACATGGAAACATTGACTTCTTTTTAGACTTGGGAGCAAGATCCTGAAACTTTTCTAATAATTATAAAGGGAACTGGAGGAAAAGCTTTTTGTGCTGGAGGTGACATCAGAGGTAAGGACTGTAGTCACTGAAACATTTGACATGGGTTTGCCAGTTACTACTTTGCATTGATTTCCTTTATTGACTGTGACTCAGGTAAATGGAGGCTTGCTCCACAACAGTAAGAGAGATTAGTTGTGTTGACTTCTTATAACACTTTGATATGCAGATGCTATTTAAGTTATTTGTCAAGAGGCAGCTGTTGGAACATTGTATGAGAAAGTAAAAATTGGGGGTTTTATTAATAAAGTGGTAATAGCAGCTGATCATTCCTGGGAGAGAGAGTTCTTGTCTACCTCCTTGTCAGATTTTCATTACTGACAGCCTCTTTACAGTAAATTTGGAAGGTGTGTCTGATGTTTGACTTGGAGATGACTAGATACAGAGCTGACAATGGTGTTGTGTGTCTCTGATTATTTTGTAACAATGAAGTGTAAGAAGTCTCCAAACAGTGAAAATTGGTGGTTGTTTTAAATTTTAGGTGAATAAGCAGCACAGGTTATTGTTAAACTATGCCGTGCTCTTTTTGCGTCTCATTTTTAGTATTCAGAGTCTTCAGTATAATCAGTTTTAAGGGGCTGTTCTATATATTGATATATAATAACATGAACAAGACTACCAGACAGTAGGAGGAGTTCCATAGCATAGAAAATGGACTGCACTCTCCCAAAAAGTATGTGACAGAGTCTCCAGCATAACAGAATTGACTCAAATTTGAAACTTTGCTTTCATATTTAAGTTTGAGCAAACTTTGTCAAATTAAATGAATCAAGATTAAGTTGCTGTTTGATTACTGAGGGAAAAAAACTGTTACCATGTGATAATTTTGTTACTTGTTATTGTATTTTCTATTAAACTGTAGAATTTTTATTTCTCTTAAGCCATCACAGATGCAGGAAAAGTTGGAGATAGACTGTCACAAGATTTCTTCAGAGAAGAATATATCCTGAACAATGCCATTGGTATGTTTAATAGAAAATTCTGAAGCCGTACTGTTTTCATAATAGCAGCTTTGAATGTAAATTCCCTTTCTCTCTTTGCTAATCTATAAAAGACTGTGACAACAGTAGTAATTTTTTTTTACCAAGTTCAATACCAGTAGTGTAACATATCTCATTTTTATACCTTGCATGCAGAATTTGTTTCTTTTGTCTAAGCTATTATGATAGCTACCTTATCCCGTCCCATTGCTCTGGGTAGTTACATTTGCACTATGGATGCACTAAGTCTTAGATGCAAGCAGTGCAGTTCTGCACTAAGTGTCATTGTGCACATTCTGCACTAAGTGTCATCTACTTCAAAGAAGACCTGAGAAAACAATAGATGCATGGAAAATCATTAATATTCAGTCAGAAAGCAGAAGATGAATGAAGTTAAATGCATAAATGAATACTCAAGCTAGGAGTTAACTGCCTTAGTTTACTGCAAAGAACCTAGGAGTATGTGGTCTTAAAATAACTAACAGCAGAGACACTGCGTAAAGTTTACTGGGGTAAAGAATATTAAGAAAGGGTATTAATTCTTTAGGGTGAAAGTCAAGAGTTGAATGTTTTGTTGAGAAGAAACTTCTCCAAACATACTTTAATTGAATACAGTTTGAGTTTTTAGATGTTGTATCCAGTACTAGTCACTACAGGAGGAGAGGTGAACATGTTGCTTATCAGCTTAGGTTGACAGAGGAGCATGGAGTTACTAGAGTAAGAGTAATTTCTGAAAGGTTCTTTTTACTTCATTTGACAGCGTTTCTAGTTTTAGCATGTTTGTCATGTACCTTTCTTGCCTTAATCAAGAAAAATAGTTTACAATTTTATGTACTTGGGAAAAACTAGTATTACCATGGCAGTTGGACTAGGTGGTTGTTGTAGGTCCCTTTCAAATAACTATTCTAGTCTATTCAAATATTGCAAGGGTACATACTTTGAAAGTTTGTGTTGTTTTTTTTTTTTAAATGATTAGTGTTCTATGTCTATAATGCATGTAATTACAAAACCTAGATTTTTGATAACTTTGGTATGAGTGTATTCGTTTAAGACTGAGATTTCTGCAAAAAGATTTATTTATATCTTATACTTTACAACTTTAAAATACACTGGAGAGCTGCTTTCACAGCATTTGCTACTGGAAAGGCATGCTTCTATAGAAATTTAGTTGGAAAACTAGCATCTAGAGCCCATGCATTAGCTTATATGTTAATGTAAGGACAAAGTTAAAAATGCAATTCGGTTATATTTTCTTGCTAGTAATTTGAAGGATTGAACTGCCTTTGAAAAATATTTGTTTTTTTAAACAAAGATCTATAGTTGCTACATAGCTAGCAACATGGTTGCAGTGGATATCTGTATCAGCAATCTGATTGAACTTTTAGTCTGAGCTGAAAACACTGACTATGAGGCAGCGGTTACATTCACAGTGAAATTCTGAATCTTTCCATGAAAGATAATTGAAAGCATCAGGTCTTTAGTGTCATGCCTCTTAAAGGCCCCAACAGATAAAGCTGATAGATATAACTGTGGTACTTTAGGACATTATCATGTTGACCTGCCTGCACCGCATTCAGGGTTGTAACATGCAACAGAGTTGGCAAGACAGAACATGCTTGCATTGCAGTAACTCAGTCACATTTTGGCTGAAACCTACCTATGCATCTGGCTTTGTAGTAAAGTACTGGAGTGCTGGTATACACTCTGTGCTTTTAATCCTGGCTGTGAGATGGGGTGAAAGGGAAGCTGTTGTGTCTCAACATCCTACAAAGCTATTTGTAATAGCCAGGTGTGGCTACATTGTCAGGTACTCACATAGCAAACTACCTGACATTTGATGGTTGTATAATGTTCTCTTACTACACTCAGAATGCAGTAAGTCAGTAACTGGTGTTCCTTTTCATTGCTTAAGAATTAACATGACTTACCTGCATTATAAGTTGATATTTTACAGTTTAATTTACCATTTATTTTCTGTTGCTTTTGCTGAAGTAAGATATGGGGAAATGTGTCATGTATACAGTTAGTCACAGGTCCGCTCTTTTAAAAAAATGCACACTTTTTTTTACATTTTTTACAGGCACTTGCAGGAAGCCGTATGTGGCACTTATTGATGGCATTACAATGGGAGGGGTAAGTTAAGTACCTTGGTATGATATCTGATATACTCTGTTTTAAAGTAACATAACATTGTATACTTGAATTGAATGAAGTGCATATGTGGCAATTCAATTCAAGAAGAAACATCGTAATCTGAACCTTTGCCTTTTGCTTGTCAGGGTAGATTGCTTCTCTTCTAGTGCTTCTGCTGTTCTTTGATAGCTAGTGCAAGTGCTTTCTCTGAGGATCTGGCAATTGTCTTGACAAACAGAGCAGAACCCTGTCACTGTAGGAAACACCCCTCAGGGGTTTTCAGAATACTGAAGTGTGAGTTTGTAGGTCATACAAGAGCTGAGAAGAATTTTCCACTCAAAGTGTATTAAAAAATAGAAATATATAAAAATACAATTAAAGGACAACTCTGAAAAATTGGAAAAATACTATTCTAAGCTATACTTTAACAGACATTCATAACATCAGTTCTGTATTTTTCCAAGAAATAATCTGGAAATGCATCTGATTTTTTACCTCTGCAGTACTCCTAAAACATGAGTTATAAGATCCTGACTCCAACCCCCACCCCGCCCCGACAAGGCCGCACCTTATTACTAAAGCAGCATGGAGAAGGCTGCATCACATTGCTAGTTATACTCAGTGCTAATAATTGTTTCAGCAATTGTTGGCTCTAAATATCACAAGTATGTAGTTAAAAGGGCAACACTATGCTTATCTACATGCTAAAATGCTATTCTCTTTGGTTCAACATCTGTCAGATATATTTGGATCATAGCAGGGAGTAGAATACAATAATCTTAAGTTATTTTGAACAACGAGTTTGACAGTGAAGTCCGTCTGCCATATTGTCACTTAGATTTATATTGTTTTCTTGCATGTCAGTATGATATGGGTGTACAGTTTATTTGAATTAAATTTGTCAAAGACAGGATGCAAGAAGTGGAACACTACATGATCCATCACCTGCCATGACTCTTCATCTTTCCTTACACATTTCATTTTGTCTATTTTGGTTGTGATCTTTTCAGCTTGTGATTTCAACATGCGATAGTTCTCTCCCCCTTTGCTTGTCTGCTACCAGGCCCCAAAGATCTCAGCTAGGTAACCATTTCCCCCCCAATATAGTATACGTAAATTGTTTCCAGCATAAAGGCGACTAGTCATGTAGCTCTTATTGCAGAGAAAGTTTTTTATTGAACATAGGGAACCTGAAGATTTGCAGGTAAGAGATAGGGATTCCATTTATTTTATGGAGTTTTGAATAATAGCATGGATAGCTATGAAAAAACAAAACTGCCCAGCAGCTGATGCCTTTTTAGAGGTCCTGTAGATTGCTCATTATGATTGTGGCCTAAACAGGAACAGAATTTTCTCCTTTGAAAGGAAAATAGTTTTTTGGACTGAAAAGAGCGTAATGGAGTCAGATGATCCTGCATTACTAAGATTCTTTATTAGTTCAGTTTCTTTCAAAAGACAGCAGTCAGTCTGAAACTTTAGTTGGGTAGCCAAATTTTAGTATAGGATACCTAAATTTCAGTGGGACCTTGTCAGAGTTTAACTGCCACTGGAGTTTGAATGACAACCTACTTGCTTATCCTCAGTTTGATGATACTAGTAGCGGTTGTCTTCATTTGGGTGTAAGGGACTAGATTTTGTTTGAGCAAGTACGCGGTGCTGCTTAGGGGAAAAAGCAGATAGGTCTCAAGTTCCAGACTACTTTTAAACTTTTTTTTAACCTTGAGTGCTATTGTTAATACAGCTGCAGTTTGCTCCGAGATAACATCCTTCCTACAGAAGAGCATGTTCTCATCAACGCACTTTTTTTCCTCATTTGCCATACATGGAAGTATCTGCTGTTAATTTAACAACGGTGGTCAGCAGTAGTATTTTTCAGCACCAGTTAATTTTTGTATATGTGTTTTGTGTTAGTTTTGAGTTAATTTCTATACTCTTCCTTTCAACCACCCTTTCCCTGTCTGTAAGATTTGTTTTGATTCCTCTAAATTGACCAGTGCTTGTGTAGGATAAGTGTGTTAGCTCCCATCTTTCCCCCACCCTCTTCCCTCACCATTTTCAGCACTGGGAGCTCCATCACAACTGACCTTAACCAAATTGAAGGCTTGCAGTAGCTGTTTTCTATTGTGGTACAGATAGGTTCACTGCATTGGAGTTTTATAGATTAAAACCACTAGATCAGCCCTTGAACTTGTCATGATCATACTATTATCTTGTTCTGCTTGCTGTGTGGAAGTACTCTGTCCTAGTGTAATTATTCACTAGAACTGCGTTTGTACAAAGGAGTTATTCTATTCATGGTATAATAAATGCCTTTTCTTTTTTAAATCCCTCAGATGCTAGGATCTATGCTTTTGACACCATGAGGTCATATTTCATCTATTGTATATGCTATCTTAGTCCCTACAAGTGAGTGGGACCTAGAAACATTTGTTGCTTACGAACCACAGTAAATGCTTTTAACAAAAAAATTACATTCAAGTTCTTAGCTTTAGAAGCAACTGGTTTTAGCTTGGGCTTAAACAAATATCACAGGACACGTCTTTAACACTGCAATTTCATTACGGACCGTTTATGTATGAATCAAATTGCAAGCGAGTCAACATCAACCTTGCTCAAAAAAGCAGTACTGTGCACATGGAGTGCTCTGTTGTTCTAATTTAAAATAAATTTAAAATCAAACAGTGTATTAGAAACTCAGTTATTATGTGCGTATGTAGTGAAAGTTGCTACTGATGCACAGATAGCACAGATTTGCAATGGTAAAACTTGGAACTGTATGAAAATAATGAACAGTATTGTTGGCTAGAGGCTGGTAGGTGGCTTTCTTGAGAGCTTAATTAGCCGACAGATGGGGCTGTGGAGCTTGTTTTCTGCACCTTCGTGTCTGTGACTCTGTAGTGCATTAAAAATTGATATTCAATATAAATGTTTTATTTCGTACTTATCCACAGCAGTAGGTTCAAGTCACAAGTATGTTTGAGGAACCAAAGATGACTGCATTTTACTGAAAAACAGTGAAACAAGTCATAAATACCACATTTACTGCTAAAGGGTGTATACTGTTGAAGGGCGCACTGGGCATGTACTCTCATGTTGCTAAACACTACTATTGAAATTATTTTAGTTGACTTCTATCCATAGATTTTTATTTCCTTGAAATGAAATACCTGAACAGTAGACAAGAAATGAAGAGTATTTAAACATGTTTTTAAAAAAAAAAAGAAATACTATTGTGTGTAAATGAGGTACTAAACTTGGACTTCTTAGTTCTAGCAAAGTCCCAATCTTTTCCTGAGTTCTTTGGAAATGAATGGAAGCATGCTTTATAAGCTCAGTCCAAATCTGTGTTTTAAATAGGGCTTTGGCACAAAATATATTACTATGTCAGATATTCTCTCTAACAGACTAAAAGATTTAATAAGCCCGTTTCAGAGCCAGATGAAGTACACTAGATAGATTTGAGTGGTGGCTTTTGGATGATTTGGCTTAGAATTCAAGGTGAATATTTGACAAAAAAAAAAAAAGAAATACATGGTACAGACTTTGGAAGTTAATGAATGTGGTCTAGGTTTCTGGGCTAACTTTATGTAAAGCATACTTAGAGCTTTAGTGGCATATTGCTCGCATGACTGGAATGCAGTCATGGACGGCTATGTAATTTTTAGGAAGGACGGGACAGCAAAGTGTGGTGGTGGAGTTGCTCTTTATGTGAGAGAGCAACTGGAATGCATTGAACTCCACCTAGGGGTGGATGAAGAACAAGTCGAGAGCCTGGGGGTAAGAATTAGGGGGCAGGCCAATATGGGTGACACCATTGCGGGTGTTTACTACAGGACATCTGATCAGGATGAGGAAGTTGATGAGGCTTTCTACAGACAGCTGGAAGTTGCCTCACAGTCACAGGCCCTGGTTCTCATGGGGGCCTTCAACCACCCTGATATCTGCTGGAAAGACAGCACAGCTAAGCATGCGCAGTCCAGGAGGTTCCTTCAGAGTATCGATGATAATTTTTTAACACAAGTGGTGGAGGAGCCGACAAGGAGAGGAGTGCTGCTGGATCCGATACTAACGAACAAAGAAGAACTGGTTGGGGCTGTGAAGGTTGAGGGCAGCCTTGGCTGCAGCGACCATGAGATGGTGGAGCTCCGAATTCTGCATGGAAGAAGCAGGGCAACAAGTAGGATTACAACACTGGACTTCAGGAAAGCTTTTGACACTGTCTCCCACAACATCCTCATGGGCAAGCTTAGGAAGTATGGGCTAGATGAGTGGACAGTTAGGTGGATCGAGAACTGGCTGAATGGCAGAGCTCGGAGGGTTGTGATCAGTGGTGCAGAGTCTAGTTGGAAGCCTGTGACCAGCGCTGTTCCGCGGGGGTCCGTACTGGGTCCAGCCCTGTTCAACATATTCATCAACGACCTGGATGAAGGGACAGAGCGTACCCTCAGCAAGTTTGCTGACAATACAAAGCTGGGGGAGCGGCTGACTCATCGGAAGGCTGTGCTGCCATTCAGTGTGACCTGGACAGGCTGGAGAGCTGGGCGAAGAGAAACCTGATGAAGTTCAACAAGGGCAAGTGTAGAGTCCTGCACCTGGGGAGGAACAACCCCACGCACCAGTACAGGTTGGGGGGTGACCTGCTGAAGAGCAGCTCTGCAGAGAAGGACCTGGGAGTGCTGGTGGACAACAGGCTCACCATGAGCCAGCAATGTGCCCTTGTGGCCAGGAAGGCCAATGGCATCCTAGGGTGCATTAAGAAGAGTGTGGCCAGCAGGTCGAGGGAGGTGATCCTCCCCCTCTACTCTGCCCTGGTGAGGCCGCATCTGGAGTACTGTGTCCAGTTCTGGGCTCCCCAGTACAAGAGAGACAGGGAACTACTGGAGANACGTATTCCTGTGCAACCTGCTCTGGGGGCACCTGCTCTAGCAGGGGGGCTGGACTGGGTGATCCCCAGAGGTCTTTTCCAACCCCTACCATTCTGTGATTCTGTAATTTTTAATGAGGCCAAAACAGGCACTAAAATACTTTTTTACGGATGAGTAAAGACTGTTGCTCAAATGTAGGAAGTCTTGGTTTTGGACAATTAAATACAGTATTTAATCCTTTAGTCTGACCTCTTACACAGTGTATTTGCTAAGTTTATTTTAGCAAGTTATAGATTTATAAAGGTTATACCATTACATTACACTTCTGGCTTTTACAATTAAAGCTTTGAGTTTTAGGATGGGAAAACATCTTCCTATGGGGCAAGTAGATTTTAACTTAATATGGCAATGTGCGAATTTCCAGTACAGAAACGGAATTTGGTAGACTTGCCAGCTCTCTTAAATCGTTTGCAAAGCCTTGTGCTTTGAGTTATTCCGAGAATCTTGTTTTTTAATCTTCATGTTTAGGGAGAGTAATAGGAAGTTGGAACTTTAATATAGCTCACAATTTAAAGAGATGAAGGTCACCCAACCTTATTTCCTTCCAGAGCCCAGTCTGTGAAAGCAATAGCAGTACGCAGTACTGACTGCTTTATTCTCGCCTCAGTAGAGAAGGACCTTGCATATATGGTCTGCAAGTATGAGAAGACAACCTGTTAATTTGGTCTTGGGGTTAATGAGTGGCTTTCCATTAGTTTTGTCAACATACCTAGCAGTACAGCTTTTTTAGGCAAGGGCTTTTACTTAAACTGAGAGTCTACATCGAAGTTATTTACATAGAGTATCTTTAAAGTGACTATTAGTGAGTAGAATTTTTTAACATAATGTTTGAGTCTGAGTTAGGTGCTAATGTCAAATATGTTAAGACTTAGACTATACAGAAGTATAAAGCTGAGAGTAGCCTCAGGATTATTCTTTTGCACTTGAAATCGGATTAAATGTAGCTAGATGATTGCTTAGCAGATTTTCTCCTTTAGAACTCTCTAACAGCAGGAATTCTGCTATTTCTAGATAACCGACTCGAATGCTTACTTATTCTTTCAAGTTAAGGTTCCCTAGTGTCTAATTTAAGTCTTTATTATGTGTAATCAATATATTCCTGTCTTGGTCACAGCTCTCTAGGAACATTTTGAGATACTTGCATTCCTTGCTCTCAGCCATCTCTTTAATGGGGATAAGGATAGTTATTCTGCCTTTACTGTAGATTAAGTCTCATGGTCTTCTTGCAATCCTCTGGAATCTCTCCAGTTTGTGTACTGTACAGTTCATTACCAGAGACCAGACAATATTTCAGCTGGAGGACTCCTCAGCGCTAAGTAGAGCAGAATAATTATCCCCCATATATTACAGACAGATTCTGTCACAGCTGGCTCATGTAAATAGCAACCTCTCAAAGCGTCAGGTGCTAGGAGGCCACCACGTCTAGTTATTCTTAAAGTTATTACTCTTACTTCTTTCCTCCTTGCATAACATAAACTTCTATCGCAGCACATTTCTTCATCACTTACCTTTTATCAATTTTTAAATCTTCTTCCTTGAACAGAACACATTTGTTAGAGTCAGTTTTGTGGAGCTGCCCTTTTCCTAAAAGGCTACAAAGCAAAAAAACAGTACCCATTTCCTCCTTCAAGGAACCTGAGCGCCATATCAGCTGGCATTGCCTTTTATAGCTCCACTGCATCAAGCCGATGAGGCTTCCCAGGTGTATCAAATCTAGGCTGAGTGGGTACGCCTCAGCCCTTTGTTGCCTACTGGTAGAGACTCTGGTGTCATGTGGTACCTTAAGAAGTGCATTTTGAAAGAGCATTGCATTAACTACTTGTGATACAATTGTTAATTAGAGGAATGAGCATTCATGGAATGCACGGGTGGATATTGCTCACAGAACAAACAGCTATTCACTTGTTTAATGTGTCGTGCAAATTTTATTGCAAACTATAGAAATTCTTATTAATATACATATACATATCATGTGCTTTGGGTGACTAAATGCAGCATATGAAAGATCATGAAAAACTATTATTTTACATAGCACAGCTCTCTATAATGGACATTATTACCCCTTTAACTCTTTTTTACAGCTAGGAAACTGGAATTTAGAAATGTCAGTGCTTCTTGAGACTTCCAATTCTTCTTTTTCTTCATTTTTATAAATATGCCATGCCTCTTGTCATTAATCATGCTCTGAAACTTGAACATCTTTGGTTTGGTTTTAATTTATGGTCTAAAATCTGCCCTGAAGTAAAAGTAATTGTCATATTAAACCTAGATAAGCTGCTTTCCATTCTCTCTCTTCCTCTCCCCCTCCCTCTGGAAACTAATGCATGTGTACCACGCAGAAGCTTGTGGCCCGTTGTATTGCCAGCGCTTCAAAGCAGAAGGCAGCTTTTACTGTAAAATAGAATACAGATTTTGCAAGGAGTTATTTGTTGTACTTTGAAACAAATAGTGAGACTGACTTGTGTACCACTTAGCTTTTGTAATATAGGATGTTGAAAACAATGCTGAGGCAATAGTAAGAAAAGATTCGCTCTTTGCTGATATTACAGTATATTTACCATCTGGCACGTTGGTCCGCCTGCTAAGCTCCTGCGTATGAGCCTAGGGACAAATGGTGCACTTCATTTTGTAGCTAATCGGACTATAATATCAGCAGCTCTTGACATCAACAAAAAATAACCACTGAATGTTCAATGATTTGCATGTGATGTTATTCCCCAAAGGGCTTATTGTAAAGCAGTGTCTTGAAAACAAGTACTTTAAATTATGGGTAAGTACTGGTGCAGTAAGTAAAACTCCTCTCCCCTCCTTCTCCCGAATCTACAATGACTGAGTTTTTTAATGTACACTGTGAAAAGGAACGGATGCCACTATTTTAAACCCAGGAAGGAATGGCAGACTTCTTGACCATACATTGTAC
This sequence comes from Steatornis caripensis, assembly GCA_013398225.1. Lineage (NCBI taxonomy): Eukaryota > Metazoa > Chordata > Aves > Caprimulgiformes > Steatornithidae > Steatornis > Steatornis caripensis. Next base: position 29,471 of record VZSC01013692.1, on the reverse strand, counting down.
AGATGTTGGTATTATACAATGGTACTGCACTTAGATTTTAGAATGACAGAACGTTTGCATTCCTGCGCAATGTAATGACATATAAATTGCATCATAAAGCAAACATCGCTTGCCTACTCTGAGACTGAAGTTTTAAGCTGTACTTTCTAGATTTTTTTCTAAAACCTGTGTATGTTTAAAGGAGGTTTTATTTGTGGCTTCATGGAAAGCTTTCCTACCCCTGTACTGTTGACTGTCATTGCAGAGATTTTTGCCAGCTTCTGCACAGATTTGTTCTTTCCATATAACGCCAGACTCTTTCTTGCTAAAAGTTCCACGATTTTTCTCTAATTCTAGGCCTTCATGTAGATGCCTAGTCTCGTACTGAGAGTTATCTCATTATTTCCCTCTCCTTCCCTTTATTATGGATCAAGGAAAAAAGTTCTGAAGAGAATTATCTTTGCCTGCTTCTCCATCCTTTCATATTTCTGCTAATTTTTCTCATTTCTAGAAGGATTTGAGTGCTCATTTTCTCCTTGAGTTAGTTTTAATCTGTCTTATACTTTTAAAGCATTTTTTCTGAGAAACAGAAAATCATTACAAAATCCCCTCAGTTCACTCCTGTCATCCCAAATAATTGTGCCCCTGTTTACAGTTCGGTTGCATTTGCTGGTCTTTAAGAACAAGAACTGTTTCTTCAGTTTTAAGAAAAAATCTAAAAGCTTTGTTATGTGTTGATGCAAGTTGCTGAAATAGGTTCCTTCCCACTTGTCTGCCTTCCCTTCAGACATTAAGATGTGGTGAGTTGGACATACAGTTTTCTTGCCAGTAGTTACATTTTTAGGTTATAAAGAGGGACAAAGGGACAGAGCTTGGCTTCTGGAATTTTGGAAATAATAAAAAACTCTCACATTATCTTTCTGTAAACATACATGGCCAGTTATGTATAGGGACACACTGGGGAACAACATTGGGGAAAAAAAATGCTTTCAAATTAACACTGGAAAAAGTTTCACTGGCTAGTAATTAATTACTTTTGCTGTAGGCTTTTCCTATCTAAGTCCTCTTACATCTTTCTCTTTTCTTTCTGTTGCAGCAGAAGTTTTTGTGTCCATAAAACATCTGCTTCCTCTGATAGGAAAGAGTACTTTTTAACAGATGTAGCTGACTTGCTGCTAGGAAGTTTTGTAGGCTTACTAATGTGAGTCTTAGAAAGTAATATACAGAGTGAAAAAGAAACAGGGAAAACATTCTTAATTCTGGAAATACGTTTTTTCAGAAAATTCTGAGTAATCAGAAGCAATTTTTGGTAGAAGTTTCTGTGTTTGCATCATGGTTGTCAAGCAGCAGTGTCTGTAGGCCACACTGGTCCATGATACCCAATCTGCTGCTTTTTGCCTTGGAGAAACCAGCTGCAGGCACTCAATCCCTGCCGTTGAGGCACGCTTTTAACTGCCACCACGGCTTCTGTATGTTCTGCCAGGTGGGATTGCAACACTATTAATGTAGTTGGATCAAATTTATTTAAATAATTAGGGGTCAGGACAACAAGTAACACTCGTAGTTCATCATATCAGATATTCAGAAATTGGTTTTTTTTTAATATGTTTGAATCTATGGTGAAGATGCAAGTATACTTTTGAAAACATGTCTGGAATGGGCTGTGTCACTGGCTTGTGCCACAAAGCATCAGAGTATTCATCAAATATTGGTCATTAATCGTAGCATAAGCTTTCTTGCATTTTTGGCACTAGGCTGTAAGGAAAATACTTAAGACTGAAACATCAGATATTATTACAGATAATATAACTCCAGTCAGCTCGTTGTGCTTCAGTATGTTGGTGGAAATTTGGACTGAGATTCTCTAATACAGAATCAGTACGTGGAAATTAATCTTCTATATTTAAATTATATTACATTAATATTTTATGGTTTAAAATACCACACTAAATGATTGAAAAGTTCACAAAAAGCACTGCTTTTTAATGATATTTTAAAAATACTTGTATAAAGTTGATTTATCTGTCATCAACCAAGGAAAGTGATATTCTTAGCCCAGATTGATCTGTTACGCTGCATTGCTCTGGTTCACTAAGTCGTCTTGTTTGTTAGTATCTACAGATAAAAATGGATTATACTCTTTGGAAAGGTCTATAACATTAATGAATAATGAATATTAATTTTGATTCAGTTTAAGATTTGCTGTGTCTGAATGGAGGGGGTAATGCTCTTACATCAGTGATTTTGGGTCTAACATAGCTATAAGCTCCTGCTGCTTCCTTCCTATTCCACTCGCTTACTTTGCCAACTAATGCTTTTGAAAACATTTTTGCTGCACCTTGGCGATTTTTACATATCTCTATTCAGTTGTATTTGCCCTCTGTTGTGTTATGTTTGTTTTGTTGATTGCCTCGTTTCTTTTGTGGTTCTAGCCCCTACCAGGAACTGTATTCTCATACAGTTAAAAATGAGTGTAGTCATTGGATGTGAACTGTTACAACAGAACTTTCACTGCAGATAATATTAATACTGGTTTTATAATAAAACCGTTTGCTTGAACAGCTAAAAATTTTTCATCAGCCTAGTGAAGATGGTACAAGCAATATTCCTGATGGCCTTTTCTGTTTGTATTTCTTTTAGTTCTGTCACTCATGCTTTTCTAGGCTTATGCTTTCCTTTACAGTCTGAGTTAGGTTATTTAGTAAATAGGCAAGTGTGATTTATGGTTCTGCTGTGACACAGATCTACTTTTCTGTATGTGAACAGATGTTTACATATGTCATTCATGTTCAGATCTACAGCCTCTGACCAGTCCTCAAGTGAAAGGGCTGAAGGACAGATAAGGGATGAGACATAAGACTGTACACTATGCAAATAAGATTCAGGTATTTGCTCAAATCCCATGTGCCTCCTTGAAACAGCTGTACTTCACGTGTATAGATTTGGCTTAGTCTCTGAATATAAAATCAAGTACAATAACGGGTTACCCGAAGCGTCCCTTTCTCAGGAAATTATACTGGAATCATAAAAACTTCATACATCTGTATTAAAACTCAAGACTGGCAGATATTAATTTTACAGAAAAAACTTGAAGATATTTTCAAATGTAGTCATGTATTAACCTAATGGAATAAGCAGTGACAGTTTTTTGCTGGGCAGAACTGTAAGAGAGGCCAGGGAAGAACGCATGAGAACAGTGTGAGGAAGTGGATGTAATTTTTACTAAATTGAGATAACTTTTTAAAATTTTAACGTAAAACACACCCAAAGATCTCTGTAGATAAGTGAAATGAAAAGCTATTCTGCTATGTTCTACTCTCTTCTTAAAAACCCATCAAACATATAATGCTGGTCCAAGCAAGTATCACCCAATTAATCCTACTGTTTTTGATGCAAAGTATGGACTATTGTGAAAACGTTTGTGAAGATTAGTAGCCTTAGTTGGGTAAAGTGCCATTTTTCTAGTATCTAAACAATTTAAAACGTTACTTAAAAATCTATTACATCTTCATTAGACACTGACTTCTTTTGGCCAATGATATTTAAGATACCTTAGTTTTAATAGAAAAAATCGATGGATAGGAGGACTAAGCAAAGGGAAATTGAACTGTGAGGAAAGGAAGTAAGTTGAAACAGTGGAAAGGAAGAGAGAAAATATTTGTATGAAGAAACTTCTGAAATATTCAGTAGAGGGTTTTGTCTCCAGGTAGGATCTAGTGCACATTTCTTTTGACATGTATCATGTAGATAATCTTTGAGAAGTGAGACTCCTTTAGCCATGTGTTGTGGTTGTGCCCAGTAATCCAAATATTCTTGGATTACTTCAAATATTATTACTAAATAATAGCAATTTTGTCAGATAACCATTTCTCTTTAAATTTGTCGGTTTGCCTATTGAGCATTTCTCCAAATTAAATTAATTTTGTGTGAACTCAAAATACGTATTTTTGGGGGGCCTTGCTACTGCTCACTGCCTACATCAGAAAATATATGATAGACAACATCAGGAGCTCTTCTGCTTTTGAGGGAAGTGTCTCAGGAAGGACTGCTAGAGAAGATGGCTACATTCTTAGAAATGTGAATTCTATTTCTGAGTTGGAGAATAAAAGTACCCATTTACATAAGTGAGTTTCTGACCACATACTTTGAGTTTTAATCAATAATGCTGAAGGGTTTTCCTGCTTAAAATACCTCTGTATTGATAAAGTAGGTAATTATCACATTATAAAAATAGTTATTTATTATTTCTTTTGAGAGTATTTTAATAACAACTTTGTGCAATTCATGTATATTCTGAAAGTATTGGTTTTTGTTGGTAGTCTGAAGTATGTGCAAAAATAATACATGGGGTAACATTAGCAAAAGGATGTCAACTCCCTTAGTAGTCTAATGGAGAAAATGGGGTTGTTCATTTCTGTTGGTGCTGTCGCTCAAGGGTTTTTGAAGCTAATCTCTGTATGACTCATCAATCTTTTAAAGCATGGAATGCTATTTCAACCAAATCATAAAGGTAATATGATGCTTTATTAGTGTTTGAACTGTAAAAGGCCTTTTAATATTTTGTTGAGATGTGGACGGTAAATCTGATGTTATTTAATTGTAGACTAAAGCAAGAGGTGTGTTATAGTTATGATTATTTTTACCGGTAATTTTACAGCTGTGTCCTTTGCTTGTGCTCCATGCGTAGGGAGTTGGCCTATCAGTCCATGGACATTTCAGAGTTGCTACAGAAAAGACACTTTTTGCAATGCCAGAAACAGCAATAGGTAAGTATTTTAACAGCTTATCACATGTTAACGTGTTTAAAGTTACACTGTTTTTGTAATCAGGATGAAATGTCTTTGACTGAAAGCAGTGGTATAATGAAAGGCCATATACAAAAAGTATTTCCTATTAAATTAATAGAAATTTATGTGTATTCTGGGAGGTTGATCATTGAGGTTCTTAACCTGGGGTTTGCTGTTTAGACTGACACAAAGACTGTCAGGATACAATTTTTTAAAAAATGAAGTAGATCTGAGGAACTAAGTCTTTGCTACACATGTAGGCAGATAAAAGTTTGAAGGTCCCATTGCAAGTATATCAGCTTTACATTTGGAACGCAGGATGAGTCAAACTGGCTGTACTACAAGGTGATCCGTAGTGTTAATGAGACAGATTTTGAAATTGCAGCTTTTCTTGTAGGTTACTAATATAGTCCCATTACAGTTGTGTACAGATTTTGTGCAGGTGAGATCACAGTGTCATCATCTTGGTTTTTTTTTTTTTAATAGGAACATGTACCTTATGTTTTTTAATGTTTTATCCTATAGCTTTTTTGTTAATGCTGAGATGTACAAAAGAAAATGTGTCTAATACAAAGATGGTGGTATGGCTCAAGAAAAGTCAGATTAAAGTGAACCCTCCTGTGAAATCATTCGTGTTTCACATGAATTTGCTAAACTCCTGAAGTTCATCATTAGTTAGTTGTTGTAAAAGGAAATAATTTGAAGGAAACTTTCTTTTTTTAGAAATAAACACAGAGGTTCTTTGGCATATAAAATTACTCTAATAGTAAAGATACCTTCTTCGTTTTCTACTTCAAAGGTAAAGATATGAGTAGTCTTATATTAAAAATTATGCACTTTACATACATTTATTGTGTTGACACTGACTTATTTAAACAAAAATAGACTATGAAGACATGTAAAGGAAAAGCTTAGAACTTGCTTAGGAAAGTAATTAAAACCCTTTTAGAATCAATTAGAAGTAAAACTTTGGATTTAAGGGCTTAGCTGTTTTGATCTCTGTGGTGTATGTTTAAAATGTCTAGCTGTCTAGGTATTGTATTAATTGGATTTTTTCATATGTTCACTTATTTCAGTAGGTATTATACCTTTTCCGTGAAATTAAAACAAAGTGTTCATTCAGCTGCTACATTTCCATACAATTATTCTGCATTTATACACCACCATAAATAAAATGATATAGATAGATATGTCACTTTGCAAACAGAAATAAAAGGCAATTCTAGATTGTAGGAGTTTCAAACTGACATAGATAAGATAAAGCACTGGAAAGCAGTCTAGGTGTAGGAAGGTGTGGCAAAACCACTGGTGGGAAGAACAAAAGATGAAAGTATATTGTAAGAAGTGGGCTTTAAAGTGATGCTATAATAATAGTGGACACTTTCTTGTATTTCTCTCTAAGGTTTTAGCTTTCTGTAAGTCATTTACAAATAAATCTCCAACCACCTCTGCCAGATAACGTAGGAATGCAGTAGCACTACCTTTATCTTACGCTTGGCAACTTACAATTAGGATTGCAGTGAAGCGTGTTGCATCTGTCTCAGAGCACAGACTGCAAGTCAGCATTACAGGCATAGGCTTTTAGCCTAATCAGTCCAGCAGACATTCAGTTCTTCTCTTATATAAGTAAGGATTTGAGAAACACCACCCTGATATTTGCTGGAAAAACAACACAGCTAGGCATGTACAGTCCAGGAGGTTCCTGCAGAGCATTGGTGATAACTTTTTAACTCAGGTGATGGAGGAGCCAACGAGGAGAGAAGCGATCCTGGACCTGGTACTAATGAACAGAGAAGGACTGGTTGGCGATGTGAGGGTTGGGAGCAGCCTTGGCTGCAGTGACCATGAGATGGTGGAGTTCAGGATCC
>VZSC01013692.1:4890-14951 GCA_013398225.1 Steatornis caripensis | reverse complement strand
CAAGGGAGGTGATCCTCCCCCTGTACTCTGCCCTGGTGAGGCCACATCTGGAGTGCTGTGTCCAGCTCCGGGCTCCCCAGTTCAAGAGAGACAGGGATTGACTGGAGAGGCTATGAAGATGATGAGGGGAGTGGAGCATCTCTCTTATGAGGAAAGGCTGAGAGAGCTGGGTCTGTTCAGCCTGGAGAAGAGAAGACTGAGAGGGGATCTGATCAATGCTCATAAATACCTAAAGGGCGGGTGTCAAGAAGATGGGGCCAGACTCTTTTCAGCGGTGCCCAGCAACAGGATAAGGGGCAACGGGCACAAACTGGAGCACAGGCAGTTCCACCTGAACATGATGAAGAACTTCTTTACTCTAAGGGTGACAGAGCACTGGAACAGGCTGCCACGTGAGGCTGTGGAGTCTCCTTCTCTGGAGATACTCAAAACCCGCCTGGACGTATTCCTGTGCAACCTGCTCTGGGGGCACCTGCTTTAGCAAGAGGGTTGGACTAGATGATCTCCAGAGGCCCCTTCCAACCCCTACCGTTCTGTGATTCTGTAAGAGCAGTTGTTCAGTTGGTCAGGAAATGTTATGTAGCACATTTATACTCATTGGTATAAGGCCATTTCTACAATTGGTTGGAACTTCTGTGTATCAGAAAGGGAAGAAGAAATAAGTAAGAGTGATAAGAAGCAGGTAAAAATCTTGGAAGAAGGATGGCAGTAACTAAATTTAGAGGCTAAAGATGTTGACACCAAATCCATAGAATGAAGCTAGTAGCTGAAGATTTGATGTGTTATAAAAATACAGATAAGACTGATGGTAGTAATTAAAGTTTCTGGATAAATACCAGAGCTTGTAAGTGAGGTTTATTGAAACGTTAGAGATTTGTAAAGGAAGAGGAGACAGATGCCTGTCAATTGAGTTACTTAAAACTGAACAACAGGGAACACTTTGCTAAGAAAAGGAGGTTACGCTCTGTTTCTACTTTCTGTGTTACTAGCACTTCATAGGGAAGGGGAAGGCTGAAGCTGTTCATTATTAATTTTTTTCTTTTAGTCTTTTTTCAGCAAATAGTATGGAAGAAATTGTTAAAAAATTAAAGCAAGATGGTTCTCCTTTTGCCATTAAGCAGCTAGAGGTAATGTCTTTATGTTCTTTTTGTTAGAGATTTTAGGTCTGGTTCTACACGTTCTTGTCAGGGGACAGACTTTAGTCACCTTACATTAATATAACTAATACGATGTATCACCAGTAGGACACTGGGCTGTGATCCTCAGGTTCTCAGATACAGTTTTGTGGGGCTTTCAGTAGTTCTAGTCAGTCAAGAATATTCTTCCGTAAAACCACACAATGTGAACACCATCATATGTTGCATAAAGTTGTAATCTAGTAAACAAACCCAAACCAAGAAACTTCCTTTCCCTTTCCCCCTTCCCATGATCAGGGGGTTGTTGATGACAAAGGTTCCTTTTACATCTTCCCATTTTTTTGCCAACAGTTGGAATAAACCCGTGCCAGAACAGCATTGTTCATTTTCTTCCATTCCAGCTATCTCATTTGGGTAAATAGCAAGCAATTTATCATCAGAAAGTATTTTTTGATCTTTTTAATGCATTTTTGAGTGTTGGATGTAGTCACTGTGTACAGTAATACTATACACTTAATACACACTTCAACCTCAAAAGCAAGAGGCAACTTACATTCATTTCTAAGTAATGTGTGTATTTTCTCTTTTTCTTTTGAATTATCTGTATTCAGGTGCCTTGTAAAAGTTTGTCTCTGAGCCATTCATGTATTACTTACAATTGGATAGAATACAAGCATTTCTCCAACAAAAGCTTTGTTTTAACTTTGGTTGCAGTTCACAGAAAAAACACTGCTCTTGTAATAAAATAAAACATCCATCATCTTTGGACTTTCATTTGAGCAGAAGGAATATGATTTTACTATGTAGTGTCATTAACGTTAGGCATCCTGTCTCAGATACACAGATATATTTTTGGTTTTAGTTTTTAATTAAAGATTTAACATTTTGTCACTGGAACTCTCAAACAGTTTTTGAGAAAGGAAGTTTTAAAATTATCTTTGTGTCAATCAGTATGCCTATTACATTGCAAGAAGTTCAGCACATTTATTACAAAAGTAAAATTGAATGGAAGGGAAAGCTAATTTTTTTTCCCTACTTGTATTCAAGTTTCATTGAATGAAGCACTCAAATGAGCCATTGCCAGAATAATCACTCCGTATTTTTGTAAACCTGAATTCTACCATAGGCTGCCATCGTGGTTTTACCCCAAACTACATAGGCTCCATGATTCAGTTCTTCACTTTTTCTCTATGTTATAGATGGCAGGGAAAGTAGTTACATTAAGGTCTGTTGAGACAGTTTGATAGCATGTCACTTTTGGCAGCTCTTACTTCTTTATAGTGTGGAGTTACAAGACACTTTTATTTGTAGATCTTTATAAAGTTTAATATTATTCTGCAGGAATATTTTATTGATTAGCTTCAGTGGAGATCAAAAACAATCACGAATTATTTACATACAGCTTTTCCTAAGTTAATTTCATACAATTTTATGGCACTTCAAAAGATAATCAGACCTAGAGGAACTTTTAAAAATAGCATACAGCCTTTAAAGGGTGCTTTGTTCAAAATACTTTCTACAGCAAAAGATGCAAGGAGTAACACTTTCTTACTGAAATATGTTAACTAGATAGTTTGTTCTGCCACATTTGCTCTAGTTACCCAAACCTGCTCTACTTGCTGCCTTCATCTGCAGCCTCATAAATCATATCTCCTGTATTTAAAAAAAAAGCTTTCTTGCTTCTTTTTGTTTAGTGGGTACATTTCTTTCATAGTTTTAATTTAGACTTAAAACTATGTCATCTACTTCAAAGTAATGATTTTGTGTAACTGATTTGTTTTTCATTCCTGAACAACAAAAAAAGAGAGGACCTTTTCTTGCTTCTGCAATTTTTTTATTTCATGTCTTTAATAGGACTTTATAGCAGCTTTTTTTTCTTTCATATTATTAGTAAATGAATTACTGTTCTTGGAGCCGACTGAAGTTCCTCAACAAATGTGTTTTGCCTGTTCTGTTCAAGAGACAAGACTATGTTAATATGAGTTATTTCTGTCAATTCAGATTTTTTTTTTTTAAAAACACACACACCATTTTCTAGCAGGTGCAAGGCTCATTAGTGTGAACAAGTACATACACTATCCTTGATAGCAGTTCAGTGAGTTGTGCAAGGCAAGTCATTTTCCTCATCAGTACTATCACAGTACCAAGAGTATGTTCCTAGATGATAGTTTCCAGTCACTTTGTGAAACCAATGTTTCACTTTAGTGTCCAGGTGCAGGAACAACAGCACATTGAAATGATAAATAGAGAAACTATAAGGGATTCAGTAACAGTGATGTGTATGCTTATTTTCTTTTCCTTGTATATTTATTATGATATGTATTAGTAAGCTTATGGACGAAGCCCTAACTGAAAGTGTAATACAAATACCCTAATTTGGAGGTACAACTTGGTACATCCACACCTTGTATGTACAGATACCTTTTAGTGTTAATAAAATGGAGCTACTAGTTCTGCTGTAATCCAAGTATGCTGTGAGCCATGCTATCCTGGGTATCCTGTTCTGTTCAATCTACAGTACTTCTGCTTTTTACTTTCAGGACCTGCCAGGTTGGCAGGCTTTCACATATCTGATACTAAAGTGGTTTGCATGAATAAGAAGAATGTAAAGTTGTTAAAATTCTACTTGAGAATGGCTTCATGATTTAAATCACGTTTTCAATCCAGTTATAAATAGGTACAAAGCTGAAATACTACCACAGTTTTTTGACTTGTAAAATATTTTTTAAAACACTCTTCTTTATGGCATTACTTTGTTTTCAGGATTTACATAAGCCAAAAAGCTTTAGTCAGAGTGACAGAAGTACCACTTCTAATTGGATGAATAAGCACATGGGGTCAAGACCTGAAAAGCATGCAATATTTGACTTGGTTTTCACATGATGCTTTCTTAAGGCTTTTTTTTTTTTTGGCAGGACAGTGCACCTTCTGAGCACTGATACTTCAAGATTTAATAGTCTTCATTGTTACTGAATGAATTCCACCATAGCATGCAGGGCACTACAGAGACTAAGAATTACAAGACAGCTTGTCCAGATCTACTGGGCAGGCTGGGATGCAGACACTAGCTCCTGAAACCTTAAATGGGTATGCAGCAAGTGGGTGAGACAGATTACAGGAATGAAGCCAGATGGTATCTTGGTAGTGTTGAATACAAGTAAATAAGCATTCTGAAACTCTGTTAACAGACCAGTAAGAGAGTGATATATCTGTCCTTAAGCAGCTTTCCTGTGATGCTTTGGCTAGATACTAGTATTTTGTCAAAGCTCATCCTGAACCGTTGTTTGGTGCAGACAAACAAATGCTGTGGTATCTCAGAAAGTAAGTGATGGGTGTCTTCATCTATTGCAAGGGAAGTGATACACTGGACCTCTGAGAGGGTTGTTTTTGTTTGTTTTTAAGTTAAAGAAGGCCTGCCTCAAGGACCTGAAGTAGCTCAGGTCAGAACCTTTAATGGGCCTTGGAGACAAAAGATGCAGCCACTATTCCAGCTGTTACTCTTGTAAGGGACTCCACTGAGTCAGTGCCACTTAATTTGGTCACCTTCTGATAGTATCCTATTGGAATTCAGGTCTATTGCAAATTCAGCTTGTAGCTTTCAGGATCATTATGCTGAAATCAAGATGGTATAAGATACTAGAGTAGATGTCAAATACTCCTATGAAGACTTATTTGCATTTTAGTACCCCCCATTTCAGCCCATCCTATCTCCTTTTCAGGCTTGTTCCCTAGCACCGATCCCCTCCTCCTCTTTATAGAGAGAATGTATTTATAGATACACTGGTGACTCATTTTTTTTGCAATTACACCTACCCATTTTCATTCCTTGTTCTTCTTCCTTCAGCTTGATTTATGGCAGTCCACCTTCAACCTCATTGATATGCCAAGATAAGGCAGCTGCTGAATGCACTAGATTAGTTAAGTGCATTTTTTCAGATCTCCTTTTCAGTGCTTTATTTGACCAGAAAGAACTTGCCATTACCATTTCACCTAGGGAACCATCTGGTTGCACTGTGAATACTATTTAACCTGGTCTGAGCAAAGACTTTCTAATCTAGATGACAGAATGTGAAACTCAAAGGAGAAAAGGTCTAGTTCAGAGGTAAAGCCAGCAAGAGCACAGTACGGGAAATAAGGGGTCCAGTTAAGAGTTGCTATCCATCTGAGACTTACATAGTGATGTAATTAGAGGTATAGCTGATTTCTTTATCTGCTGAAAGGCAGCTTGTTGTTAGAGCGCTTTACCAGAACTCAGGAAACGTTGATGGTTTGAGCCAGCATGAATTCTTTCTAAACCAGCTTCTCTCTCAAACAAAGTGGTCAACATGCAAGTAACCATGACAGAACCAGTGCTTTTAAGCTACAATTGCACAGCCTCCTGCTTGTATAGCAATTGCATGTTTTCCAGCTTAACTAGGCAAAATGGGTCACTGCTGTATCAGCTGGTGTCTGAAGAAGGATGAAGAGTAATTGGGAGTCAGAAAAAATGTTAATGTTGATGACTGGAAACCTGCCATTTCAGTCTGTGGGTAAGGAGTCAAATGTCCGCAATGAAAATAAAGAGGCAAATCTTACCATCTGCTGCTTTTCAGTGGTAAAAATGTCCTAATTAACAGGAAATGTCTGTTGTACTGTGAATAATACAGAGCTTTTAGTCGGGTTTAAAGGGGAAGAGTAGTCTTGTTTAGAGTAAGAAAACAAAGACCAGCAACAGTAAGACTTAGCTCCTTTCTCTCACATCCCTGAAAGCTTCAAAGCTCAGTTCTGTTTTCTTAACTAGGATTTTGTCTTTCTCCCCACCTGCCCCTACTGTTTACTGGCATGCTGTTAATTGAAGAATAGTCATGAGAGACAGATTTACAGCATTTGTTGTGTGCTTTAAACAGATCCTGTCCGTTGCATAATATTTATAGCCTGTAGCTCTGTCCAAAGAAGGAAGGCAAGACCTCCAGGATTCCTATCAGCAGAGCAACGTAGGGTTAAATTACTGCAGTATCTGTTGATCTCAGACAAGAAACCTGGACAAATAGGCATTCATGTTTGATTTCTTCTAATATTTTTTTCTTGCACAGTTTTCTTCTTAGTGTATTGTCTAGTCTTCACAGATGATCATAAAGCAACTACTTAAAGCTTGTGGCTAATCTCACTATTATTACCTTACTGCTCTGACTATTGTACCAAATAAAATGTAAATACTGTACAATACTAATATCAGCAACATCTTAGAGCAATTCAGACTATACATATGATATTAAAAAAATGGAGTATAATTGCTTGTAACACCCACCTTCATTTCTCAAAAGCATCTATTTGGAAATGGCTTTCAAGCTGCATTAGATTCTCTGGCTAGTAGTAATTTCATCATAAATGATGTGACCTTAGGAGTTCTAGGCTTTTCACAAGTGATGATATATATCCCAGATATCTTGCTGATAAAAGTTTATGCAAGTGAGTTAATTTAGTGTGACAGCATGGTGGGAGGGAGCAGGAGGAATAGGTATCACAAGTGAGCTCAGGGAGAACAGTGATATCATTTACTTCACAAAGTTTAAAATGCAAAAAAGACAGGCTTACAAATACGTCTAAATTGAAGAGAATAAAAATAATTATTAATGTCTTCCCCAGACTATTAGTAAGATGTCACCTACATCCTTAAAGATAACTCTCAGACAGCTCAGAGAAGGCGCTTCCATGAGCTTACAAGACGTACTCATGATGGAATACAGACTGAGCCAAGCATGCATGGTAAGCAAGCAGCTGGACCCTTTGTCTCTTTCCAGCCACAGAGGGGTATCAAGTCTGTCAGAGACTATGTTTTCTATAGATTACATCAAGGGCTCACGATTTATAGGTTTTCATTTTCAGTATCTTCTTTGTGTGTGAGTTAGGCTGTCACTTTCTTTTTTCCAGTTATATGTCTTTATATGCAACTCAAAGGAGACTACATTAATGATGGTCAGATAGGAATGGTAGAGGACTTTTGCTAAGAAAACTATGATAATGTAACACTATAGGAAGTTTTGTATTTGGACCATAATTTTAAAAATCTAGCGTTCTTGAACAGATTTCCTGTTTAAGTTACTTAGTCCTCAGTGCCCATCAGCAGGATGCGAACACTTGTATATCACTGCCTTTCAGGAGTGCTGTGATAAATTTATTAAAAAAACCAAGATATTTTAGTACTATTTGTAGTAAGGGCTGAGTACTTGGATAACATATGAGGAGGTGATCCTTTCAGTAGAACAGAGTTGCTAACTGAATTAGCTGAACAAATTCCTCAAAGCTTGACCATGGTATCCTTATTATTAGCTTTGTCACATTTTAAAACAAGATTTTTAGGTGTCTGATTAAATGATTTGTGATAGTTAAAGTAAATGCTTTAAGAAAGTGTACAAGTGAAAACGTATCTAATTCTGATACGTTTTAGTTCCTGATGGTACCTTGCTGTGTCTTTCCTGAAACTAGTATTGTTGCTCCACTGCTAGTGAAGCATCCTTAGGGATTTAAATGTTATGTTTACCTTTATAAAAAATAACTTTATGTTTCCAGGATTCCACGTAACTGCAAAGTGTTTCAAGTATACAGAATACATCACAATTCCTGAAGACAGACCTTTCTCTGAAGAATTTCTGATCCTACACACCTTAGCTTCCATCATGCAAAACTCTAGAAAAACCTGTGGCATGTAACACAGAGAGAGGGCTTGCACTGCATAGAAGTTGGCTGATGAACTTCAGTTCAACAAACTGATTTTAAGAGCTACGGCTGCATTTAAGCAAGAGGATATAGAGCTCTTTAATAAGTAAAGAGAAAGTAGGACTAGATGAGAACAGTACAAGTGAGATTTAACTGAATTTTGAGAACTTGCATTTCAAGCAGGAGTGGGATAGGGAAAGATGGGATAAATAGGATCTGTCATCTTACAGCTTAGTTTTTTGTCTTTCAGAGAGGCCATGACTTCTACGAAGGGGTTCGAGCAGGTAAGCGTGCACAGCAGAAACATTTCTTAAAATTAATAATATGCAAACTCACTGTTGTGTTGCTCCTGTGGGGGTTAAAAGTGCACACAGCAACAGCCTGGAGAACACTTCCCACCTTGCTACAGTTTTTGCATATTGGGACTCCTGTATGGCCAAAATTTATTATTTGTTCCAAAGTGTAACAGCCATGTTCTTTCCTTTGTGTAATCTCAGTTTCCTAACGTTATTTTTCCACCTGGTAACGCAGCACCATGAAAAGGTTTGAACTTTTGCAATGAACTGGTGAAAATATATTTAATGCTGACAGTAGCAGGCAGATGTGTCTATCATTTGTGTGTCCAGATTTAGTGTTGCCACATAGCTGGCTCAGCCAGCTATAAGATGGTTTAAGATTCAAAGCCAAGAACAACCATTTACATATAAAATCGTTAAAACAGACTACTTTCACCCATGTCCAAAATATCTCTGTATAGAGGTGTCTTACTGTTAAAAAACTATACATGTAAACTTAATGTTAAATAATTCAGCATTTTAAGGCAATGGTCAAGATAGGTAGTGGTAAAAGTAGAGCAGCTCAGCAAGTTCATCTAGGGGACAGACTTAGATTCTGTCCTTGATTCTACTGCTGATTCACTATGCAGTTTGTCAAACTCAGTGTCCCATCTGTTAGAAACTACTAATTATTTATATACTATTCAGCACAAGATGAAACAAAGCAGAGGCATTCCCTCTTCCAAGCACTTTGTTGCTTGGGAGTTGCAGTTGAGGGAACCTGGCTTTTAATTCACACAGTTACATGCTCAAGTATGTATTATCACCTCCTCCTCATTTTTTGTATCCGTCTTCATAAAGCAGTTTAAAATCTAAAAATCATTATCCAACAATGTGCTGAGCATCCCTTTTAATAGGAAGTAAAATTATTAAGTACATCACAGGATTAACCATAATGAATAAAAACTAAAATGATAAAAGTGTTCATTTAAGTATTAGCTTTTTCTTTATTAAAACATTGCATTCCAAGCATTTAAGAGCCAGATGTTGACCCTGTCTACCACAAGAGGATCTACCACAAAGTGAAGTTAAGATATAATAATCAGATCTTAGTTTTTGAAGACTGTTTTTCAGCAGCAACAGCCATTATTCAGGTTTTAATAGCAGCTTCTGCTTCAAACCATACTTCGAATAGGCATACTAGGGAAGTAGTTTGTTTCAAAGCTTTTTAAACCTGCTTTGACCTGAGGTCAAAATTTCATTTTTCTTTCAGCCAGTTTTCTTTCAACTGGCCTGAAAATCTGCTGGCAAACAGTCTTCCCCATTTATGATTCTTGTGATCGGAGCTACTAAAGAAAAGCCCAAACCCTGAAAGCATAAAATGCACAGATTGTATTTAATCATATTTCATGAACATTTTCCCATATAATGGTAAATGTAGTCTTTGAACATTTTAGGTATCCATTTTTCACCTTTACAGAATAATACATAAACTAAGAAATGCATAGCTCTGGGTAATCTCCAAGAATTTTGATTTTTAGTTCTTACTTGCATAAGAAAAGTGGTCATTTTTAGAGTCAGTGCTCAAACACATCCAGGTAGACTACAATCTCAGCAGCCTAAGGGACAAAAATCTGTTAAATTAGCCTCCTAACTACTTGTGCAGAAATGTATGCTAAAGTGGAATTGTAAATGCCTTCTACATATTGCTGATCCTGCAAAGATCTTACTTCTGTATAGCTTCTGCCCTCTCTCCTGCAGTGCTAGCAGCTGGCAGATGTGAGCCTTACCCTGGGCACACAAACCTCCTGCAGTCAGTGAGTAGGCAGAGAAATTTCAGTGCAACTGACAGAATTTTAGGTGCTTAGAAATATCAGTGTTTTTACTGTGCTGAATGAAGCTAAGCAACAGAACACTTAACTGAAGACTGCTAAAGTCACTGCTACTGAACGGC
>VZSC01013691.1:97851-134372 GCA_013398225.1 Steatornis caripensis | reverse complement strand
GTTTGCTGGGAGGGAGCTTTTCTTAGGTACTGGTGGACTGCTGCTGGACCAGTAGAGCCCTCTCCAAAACATTACTGGTCTCAGATGCTTCAGAGGTTGGTGAAAAGGATCCTGGTAAAATTCCAGGTGGAATAATGCACGCCTGACTCTCAAACTGTCATTCAAATCCTTTCAAGACCATCTTAAGGGCACAAGGAACATGCCCTAAAATACTTCTGAAAATCTTTTTATCAGCATCTTTTATAATGCCAGATCATCCTGCTATTTAGATAATTGTGCAGTCTGTGACCTTAGAGTCTGCCTTGCTGATTGCTTACTACAGGGAATGATACTGTGTTGTCAGCTTTGCCTGGCTCTTCGGATGTGCCGAAGGACCTGTGGCGCCTGGGCTTGTGGCAAGAACAGATGGTGCCTGTGTGTCTTTTCTGCCCCCTTTGGGGCTGGTGGCACTCACATCTCAGCTCCTGGGGCACCATGTGTCTCCTGAGCCCTGGGACGGGAATGAAGGAGGAGTGCCATCCAACATAGTCCCTAGCCACCTCAACTGCTAGCACTTCTTTTCTTCTGCAAGACCTTTTTCTGGGCTGGTGGCGCTCTCCCACTGCCAGCAAATGCATGTTTAGCTCTGCCAACCCTCTTGATGAAGATGTGACCATAACTAGTGCCGCGCATGGTCTGAGTGAGGCTTCCTGTCACTGTCTGAGGGCGAGATGCTTGCATGGACCTGTGTTAAGCCAAGTGGCCCTCAGTGCCATCATGAGCGAGGGATGACCCAGTTGCCAGCACTGGGACGACTGCGCAGGTTGGACTGAGCCTTTGTGGTTTGCACTGAAGGTTTCTTGTGGGAGCCCTGTAGGGAAGTTGCATTGAGTGATGTATTTCATGTGAAGATTATTGCAATGAAACACAATGCGCTTTTGTGCAGTTATACGATGTCTTTTAAATCATTTCCTCTAACAAGTCTGTCCACACCCAAACAAAAATAAACATTTTGAAAGGCTGCAAAGATAAACACACAAAGGTTACCCTTAAATGCATCTTTTTGCCCCCTTCTTGCAGACACCTGCTCCATTTCTTGGACAGGATGAGCATCCAGGAAGGCTGAGCTAAGATTACCCATCATGAACTTTGGCAATTACTGACTTTCCAATCATTCAATTCATAGCCTCAATATACTTTTTAATTAGTGACTTTCTTGGAAAAAAGAAATTGAAAGCTGGGACTTACTCTGCTGCCCGCTTGCTCTGCCTTAAGGTGAACGCTTTCCTCTCATCCCTTTAAGGCCTGGTACCATTCTCAGCGCTGGTGTCTACGGGGTTTGCAAGCCTTATTCCACGCGGGGCACATCACTGAGTTGTTTTATTTCCAGGTTGCTCCCACCTGTTTTTGGACACGGGTTGTACTTGAGCTGCCCAGACCCATTCTTGCGTGGGTGCTGACCACGCCGGTGGGTGAACAAACATGGTTTCTTTTCCACTTCTGTCAGTTTGGCAGCTGCTGCTGTCTTGCTCCTCTGAAGTTTTCCTAGCTTTTATCTGGCAATAATTTGGGGGAGGGAGAGGGGATTTTAACCCCTCTTTACTTAGCCTGTTTTCTAGGCTGATAAACCAGTGATTGGCATGGGGAGCTGGTCTTCTAAGGTAAGGAAATTGCTCTAATGAAAGCGACTGCTTATTGCTCCTCCTTATTCCCTCCCTAACTCATTTGTCTCTTTGCCATTTTCTGTGACTACTCAGTTTCTTTAACAGCCTCTGGTGAAGGGTCTCATCAGAGGCTACATGAAAATCTAACTGTGTTGTCATTCAGTGCTCTCGCATTGCCTTTATTCATCCATCCCCTTTCCCTGGTGAGACTTGTTCTGGCTATAGCCTGTCTCTACTGTGAACCCCAGATGGGAAAGTGCTCTGCTTTTAATTAGCATCTTAATTAGTTTATTGGGTGTCAGCACCATGCTAACTGACTTGGTTTTGGATGCATTTTTCAGTAGAAATGTTGTTCTTGCTGTCCTGTAGTACTTCACTTTTTCTTAGTTATAACAAAGTGCATCTTTTTCCTGGTTCAGGAAGATATTCCTCTGAAAGTCAGTGTTTGTTAGCTGAGCCGAGAGATGCATCTTTTTTTCCAAATCACCAGATCACTTCAGCTTTTCATCTTATGCCCAGTTCCAGATAGTACTGGATCATTAATCCCAGAAATGCGCTATGGTAGGAAAGGTGTAGCCCCATGACAGATAAGCTTAACTGACATAAATAATTTAGTTCCTCTGTACCCTTCTTTTCTTCCTTAACTGCCGGAGATTGAGGTGACCCACAGAGTCATCTGAAATTTTCCTGCAAATGATTTCCTGGTTTGACTTTGTTTTCAACTATTTGTCAGCTGTAATTTATGGTCATGCTCACTGGCTCCAGTGAGATTGTATTCTATATTTTGATATCATTTTTCTGCTACACTAAGTGAAGAAAAAATATAGATATTTTGTCTATTTACTTTTTTGTGTGATCCAAGCTCCGAATATTGTATTTTCCCCTGCTGCTTTCCCTACTGATTTTGTCTCCCCTGAATCATCTTTATCTTTTGATGGACTCCCTCTGCTGTCTTTGTATTCTGGCTTTTTGGTGGGAAACTGCATTTTAGTTGTTGCCATTGATTTACTGTTGGCTTTTTCTCCTCTTTGATGGCAGTGTTGCCTGGGGTTTTGTTCCAGAGTTACTGTGACCCTTGGGACTGTTAAATAGGAATGGAGCTGGAACAGAAACAGTAGTTCCGCCTTTCCCATGGCATACCCACAGCTTTGGGGACGCTGTGCCTTGGTGATCAACGAATAATTTGACCATGAGAAGAAATTGAGCAGTGAAGCTCAGGGATGAGGTAGCCTATGAGCAAAGTTTGCTTCTCATCACCGATTGCAACCTGTGTGACCGCAGCATGGACCCTGCTGCACTGCTTGCACTGGGAGCTCACATGCTGAGGGTCTCGGAGGCACTGACCACTTTGCTGTTGACTCTGGTACCAAAACTGCTGGATGGTCCACGTCTGTCTGGTGTGGTACCAGGCTCTTCTTGCAAGGGCCTGAATGTCTTGAAGGATGTTCTTTCTTTTCCTTCCCAGAGGTTCTCCCAGGCAGCTTTGCATCCATGGTCTGCAAATGTGGATTAGATCCTGGAAGTTGCTCCGTTAAAAGAAATATTAGGAGGTGAGGGATCTCCAGGGAGCCCAATTTCTGGTGATCTCATGTAGTTTGCTCATCAGTATAACCTCACCAGTCTCTTTGCTGCACGAGATCTTATGCCAGAAAACCCTGCCTCGTTGTATTTGGGCCTGCGTTTTGCCCTCGGAGAGGCTCACCTGCCTCCGCCTGCCCTGTTGGTAGGCAAAAAAAGAGTCCATCTGACCAACCCTTCCTTGCCAGCTCTCCTAATTCAAGGGAGAGCAACGTGAATTATTCCCGGCACACAAGCTAGCACAGCCCCTTAGCAAGGATCTAGGCAGAGCTGAACATGCCAGGCAGATGCGATACGTCAGTGTGGCGTTAACGTGTTTCTGGCAGGGGTTTGTGTTATCTAAGGGGTGGCTGATTTACAGCCTGTGGGAAACAAACTGTGGCATGTGTTTTGAACATTGAGGGGGGAGCAATATTGGCTTTTTGCTTGTGATTTCACTGGCAATCCAGGAAGTTTGCAGCTGATGGGGAAGGTCTTGGCTGCTGAACCTGGAGTGAGGTGGGAGGATTCAAGTAAGGCTTTCTTACTTCATCTTTATATTAGTGACTCACTTGACACTTGACTTTATTCTTTAATTGTGACGTTTTAACGTGAAACTTCACGGATGGAGAGCTGACGCTAATGGAGCAAGATCATTTTGCTCAACTGATATGAAGAGATCTAACCCAGGACTTGACAGTCCTTAGGCCTTGCCAGGCTTCTGTGCAAGCCCTTCCCCAACTTCAGATCTGATCCTGTTTCCAGCGAAAGCAGTGGAAATACTGTCTCATGAGGGGGTGTTTCTGGTTATTGGGTTCTCTCTAGATCAAGGTACAGAGCATGCCTGTTGTTGATCTTCTGTACTTGAAGAAGACCTCCTTCTAGCACTGGCTAAAGCTGACATGGCATTTGGCTGCTGGGGTTGTGCTTGATGTAATGCCTGGTGTGCTTCCTCCAAGTAGAGGAGGCAGTGGCTGTCTGCATTGAACAAGGCTGGCTGCATTTCTGAGTGTCCACATTTCCAGCTATTAATGGGGATACTGTTGACATTGCTGGTGTTTTCTAAAGCATGTTGAATGTGCTCTGAGGTCTGCTGAGAAATAATGTATGGAGGTATATTTATGGTATTTTGGTTCAGAGGGACTGTTAGCACTCAGCCTGCCCTCTGGCTTGATGCAAGCCATGGTTTCACACAGCTCTTCCTATGCATCTTCCATGTTACGCAGTGTTTCTTCTTGACTCAAAGTTTTGGTAGGGAGAGAGGTATCTGTTGGGTGAGAAGGATGCCACAGACGTTTTTCAAGGTCCTGAGCTGTCTGAAAGATAGTTAGGGTAAACAAAAATGTAGTGTTGCAAAACTAGCATTGGGCATTTTTTGCATTTAAATAACTTTCAAAATTATTTCTATAGGGCTAGCATCCTCACTGCTGCCACCAAGTCCTGAGTACAGGACTGGACCCAACATCTGATTCAATTGCTGATGAATCATTATTTCCACTACTTGTTTTTGATAATTGCTTTTGCTGATCTTCAACTGCATTGGCATAGTGCTTACCATCTCCTTCATCCATGGGTACAAGCCCTGAGGTGTCAACATCCTGCTTGTGTCCCTTGTGATGCTCGATGGAGCTGTAAACACAGGAGAAGATGATCTTTGGCTGGTGTAAATTATCAAAGCTGTGCTGGTATGAGTGAATCTATAGCAATTTACACCAGCTGCAGAAACGCCTGCAGGATATTTAATTCCTGCTGGCTGGAAGCGCAGAAAGCTGGTGGGGAAAATAGCCTTACCCAAACATACCTGACATAAGACAGACACACAGCTGAGCAATTTTCTACTCCTTTGTTTTGGTCTGTCAAGGTCTAGCAAAAAAAAAAATCTTTGGAGCTTCTATCCTTATTCCCGCATAGTCAGGTGTTTTACAAGCTCTGTACATCCACTTGGACACGCAGCAGCCTGTTAAACTGGTACCCAAGACAGATGCTCCCTGGCAGCACATAGGAGCATACTTCTGATGAAAAGGATTGCTGGGTTAAATAAAGTTTAGCAGCTTAAAAGATGAAAAGTTTCCCTGTATGTAACCAGAAACAGAGTTCAGATTTGTAATTCTTACTTATTCTGACAGTGATTCCAATCGGGTTCCCTGCAGTTGGCTAAGGGATGGGAAAACAGAGGGTTTGTTTGGATTTGGCTGCATTAACCCAAAGGTGCTGTGTCAGAACAGTAAATGCTACAGGAAGAAGGAGGCACCCCAGTCAAGCCTTCTTGTAATAATGAAAGGAAATGATCTTTTTTGAACTTAAGCTGAATTTGCAAAATGTCCTTGTCCCAATGATGAGGATGATCTCATCCAATGAGACCAGCTGGGGGGCACAGAGCTCCACCTGGGAATGGATGAGAGGAGCTGACTGGGAGTTTATGGGTCAGGATTAAAGGGAGGGCAGGGACGCGTGACATTATAGTAGAGGTCTGCTACAGGCCACCCAACCAGGAAGACTGAGTGGATGAGGCGCTCTAGACAGATAGGAGTAGCCTTACATTCACAAGCCCTAGTCCTCCTGGGGTACATCCACCACCATGATATCTGTTGGAGAGACAACACAGCAGGGCATAAGCAATCCAGAAGGTTCCTGGAATGTGTTGATAATAACTTCCTTCTCCAAGTGATAGAGGAGCCAATGAGAGGTGCTATGCAAGGCCTTGTTCTCACCAACAGGGAGGGGCTGGTGGGGAATGTGAAGCTCAAGGGCAGCTTGGCTGCAGTGACCATGATATGGTGGAGTTCAAGATCCTTAGGGCAGTGAGGATGGCGCACAGCAAGCTCGCTACCCTGGATTTCAGGAGAGCAGACTTTGGCCTCTTCAGGGTCCTGCTTGGTAGAGTCCCATGGGATGAAGCCCTGGAGGGAAGAGAGGCCCAAGAAAGCTGGTTAATATTCAAGGATCACCTCCTCCAAGCTCAGGAGTGATGCGTCCCAACAATGAGGAAGTCAGGCAAAAAGGCTAGAAGGCCTGTGTGAATGAACAAGAGGCTCCTGGATAAATTCAAGTGCAAAAAGGAAGCCTATAGAGGGTGGAAGCAAGGACAGGTAGCCTGGGAGGAATACAGAGATATTGTCCGAGCAGCCAGGGATCAAGTTAGGAAAGCTAAAGCCCTCACAGAATAAAATCTGGCTAGGGATGTCAAAGGCAACAACAAAAAGCTTCTGTAGGTATGTTGGTAATGGGTTGACATGGACCTGTTGGAGCGAATCCAGAAGAGAGCCACAAAGATGATCAGGGGGCTGGAGCACCTGTGAAGACAGGCTGAGAGAGTTGGGGTTGTTCAGCCTGGAGAAGAGAAGGTTCCAGGGAGACCTTACAGCAGCCTTCCAGCACCTGAAGGAGCCTGCAAGAGAGCTGGAGAGGGACTTTTTACAAGGGCAGGTAGTGATAGGATGAGGGGTAACGGTTTTAACCTGAAAGAGGGTAGATTTAGATTAGATATTAGGAAGAAATTCTTCACAATGAGGGTGGTGAGACACTGAAAAAGGCTGCCCAGAGAAGTTGTGGATGCCTCCTCCCTTGAAGTGTTCAAGGCCAGGCTGGATGGGGCTTTGAGCACCCTGGTCTGGTGGAAGGGGTCCCTGCCCATGGCAGCATGTTGGAACTGGGTGGTCTTTAAGGTCCCTTCCAACCCAAACCATTCTGTGATTCAATGTGTGTCACTGAAACACTTAAAAATGGGGTCACTTATGAACAACTTTATTTCATTCAACTCTCCATGGGATAAGGAGGAGAATGGAGGCCATGCAAATTTATTGAATGGAAAAGGACCAGATCGTCTTAAAAAGAAAAAGGAAGAAATTGCTCCTTCCTATATATATATATATATATATATACACGTGTGTGTGTGTGTGTGCATGTGTGTTTCTCCTCCCTGCTTGCTTTCATTCAGAGAAATGTTGCCAGTGGGCAAACACTAATCCATCCTGACAGCTCTGCCCATCTTCCTGCTTTGGTCTGGCATCCAGCAAACAGCTTGATTAAGGTCTCCTGGGCTTTATTAGTGCAGCCTGTTGCCTGCAAATTAATCAACAGGTTGCATGTGTTTAACTCTTTGCTGGAGCTGGTTGGGAAATGTTCTACATTGCTGTGGTCATTGAATCAAGTCTTTTGAACTGGCTCTTAAATATGGTGCAGCAGAAATAGCCTGAAGTGGCTTTACAGTCTTGATTTCTTAGGGCAGGAGATGAAGCGATCCCGTGGGCTCTGCAGGTGCTGCTAATCCGGCTTCTGATCTCTAATACCAGTTTAGACTTTCACTTTATTTCTCTTGGCCATTCACCCACCCCCTGTAAAATATCCATTATTCGCGCAGAGGACAGCCAGATGAAACCTGTACTTTGCTTAATTATCCATAAGAAGTCAGATGTCCTCTGGGCCCCTCCAAAGTGGAAGTGCATGCAGGAATGGGACTTCCTTCCTGTTTTGAGGTTTGTTCTGGAGCACGTGTGAAAGTTGCCTGTATGTTGTATCTTGTAGTGTTATCTTTCAGGCTTTGGGCTTGTTCTTTAACTGGTCTCACTGTGCTAGGATTAGGAAAAAAAAACCTATATAGCTGCTGTGGTTTACACTTGGGCCTTTGATAAAGAGCAGAAGATTCAGGGAGCGCACACTGAGTTTTCAGGTGGCTGTGCAGATACCAGAGTGGAGATGACTGAGTTGTATGAATATAATGGGTTGAATATTCTCTTACTGTTCCAAAGATCACAGGATTTCTAGCTTCTCGCTTGCATGTACATGGGGAAACCCAGCTCCTTATCTCCATTTTCCATGTCTATGCATGATCTCTTATCTCCCAGTTGTTGGTGGCCCAGTCAGAGCATTACATCGGTGGGCATGTTCCTGACTGTTAGCACTGCGTGTCTCCAAACAGGGCAGACACTGACCGAGCTCCCACATGGCGTGAGCCCTGGGAGCCAGCAGCACACTGCACATGGAATTACACTGGCTCTGATCTGGACTTTACCCCACAACAAACCATGGTGAGAGCAGCCTGGGCCACGTAGCTCATATTGATTATTTCTAGCAATAATCAAAGATAAAAGAAGAGTGTGCCTATACGTCAGTTGTGTCCTGTCTCAGTGGGAGGAGAGTGGCCAGCAAAAGGAGAGCTGTCTGGGCCAGTTGTTTTGTGTGCAGTTTGCTCCAGTTGGAGAGGAGCAGTGTGCAGTGGGGGATCTGCCAACCCTCTGTCTTCAGCAGCTGGCCAACATCTGTCTCATGGATGATGTAAAAATTCTCACAACTCGATGATAATTTTCATGCCTATTTTACCAGAGGTTTTAGAGTCTCTTACTCCTCTATTTGACTGTTGCATCCAGATGAGAACAGTTTTATTGCTCTCTGTGTGCCAGCGGTGGGGATGAGAGGCACAGAGAGCAGATGTGGACTGCCCCAAGGGTCTGTGGATGGTGGCTATCCCTGTACCTTTGCTGCGAGCTCCTTTCTGACCCCTCCATGAGATCCTGATGCCCGTGGTGCTGTCTTACAGCTGAGAGCTCTCGCCTGCTCAGGACACAGCCCTTTGCCTGGGGTCACAGATGGTCTGTGCGCTTCCACTGTAGGGCTTTCCCTGCCGCCACTTTCTCCTCTTCCCTGGCTGACTTTGGGCTCTCTTGCACGGAGCTGATTGCTCAGTGCAGATGCTGATCCTTCAGCCTTACTTCCACACTGGTGATGGCAATTCTGTGATAGCCAGAGGTAATAAAGGCAACGCTGTTTCCTGGGGACAAGCCGGGCAGTTGAAGACTCGTGACTTAGCACTTTGTTCATTTCTGGCCTCCAGACCCATCCGTGCCTTGCAGCAGGGCTTGTAACAGCAGCAGAAACCCAAAACGCTAAACGCTTTCGTTTCTTTGCCTGTGGTCTGGCCCTTCACTGCTTGCAATAATCAGTTAAGGTAACCCATATGGGGTGTGAAGGGCTGTTGATCAAAGACGCAATGATTCCTGCCTCAGAGTGATGCAAATTAATTTGCAAAGCCTGCAGACAGAGAGAGTGAGGCTCCAGGTTTGGATCCTCAGCATCTGTGGGTGAAGCAGCTTGTGGGGAGCAAGAAGCAAGCTTGTAGCTACCTGCACTGCCAGCAAGAGCTCCCTGGCAGGAGGCTGCAACACCTGCAGGTGCCACGTGTCTGAGCAGGAGCTCAACCATGTTGCTGCCCAAGGACCTTTCCAGGTATCAGCAGAAAAACATGTGCAGAGAAATTGCTTTCTCTGCCATTATAAATGCTGTAACAGTTAAGGTGCTCTTATGAGGAGGTTTTGCGGTATATAGAGGGGAAAAGCGGCATTTCTGAAGGGTGGTTTTTAAGCCGCATGACTTCTGGCCACTGTGGTCTTGAGGATCTAGGGAGTCCTGGGAGAGTATTGAGAGAGCGGGTACCAGCAGAGCTGAAAAAACTTGCCTTGTGCATGTGTCTCGTTAGCACAGTTCAGATGATCTTGCTGAGTCTGGCCTTTACATCAGCGGCACAGCAGCTGATTCCCCAGTCTCCCATCACTGAAGACTTTCCCTATAGGACAAAGATGAGATTCCACCTCTGTCCATGCCTCAGGATATTCATGTTTCTCTGTTGATGAAGGCACACAATCTCTTCTCTCCACCCCTCTCTGCTAACAGGGAATAACAAAGGAAACTACAAACCTGTAAGCTGTGGAGTTTGGGAGGGGGAAAGAGGGCAATGCGTTGGCTCAGTGTTCCGCATCGTGCCAAACCCAGCGCAGCCGGCTTGGGCATATCCTTGCATCTGAGGTCTGTCACACCCCCTCCAGCCGCTCCAGTTGTAGTAACTGCTGGCCTTTGCACGGCAGCGTGACAGCGTGGTGGCAGCTGTGACGCATTGATCAGCCATGCCTGCTGCCGAGCGTTCATTCCCGTTGCCAGGCAAAGAGGGATGACCTTTTCGGAGAGGAGGAGGAGATGGTGGGGAGAGTGATGGGTGGGTGGGAGGCAGTGGTAGCCATGGATGGGGCTCCCAGGGCTGTGCTGTGTGGAGGGTTCAGGTCAGGGCTGGGGGTTTGGATGCATGGAGTGAAGCTGACAGTCCCTCTCTGCTTTGCTTGATTTTGTGGGTGCAGAAAGCCCCATCCCCGCCTGCCTACTTGGATTGAGATGAAGCTTTCCCCGGTGGGGCCTGCCGTCTCTGTGGGATGCAATGCCCGAATTACAGGAGGAAGTATCAGGGTGGTGCTTGGTAAAATGCTATTTATGGGCTGCTGCAGATCTGACTGTATTGCCCTTGGTGCAGGAAATTTCAGGGCGCTACAGCTTCCCTCCACCTGCTCAGCCTGATGTGAGCCACTGCGCAGTGGTCATCAGTAGTGAGGGATTGGGTCTTGTGCTGTGCACAAAATTGTCATACTGGCTTTACTGCGTGGGTTTTCTGTGACTTCGGGATGTGGACCGTGCTCTGCTCTGTGTGTACCGATTCTCGAGTAAAACCTTCTCTGGAAAAGAAAATATTTCCCAGGTGTCTGAGGTCAGCATAACTGGGGAAATGATTATGAGCCTCTAAGTCTGGATTGATACAAATGGCACCATCAATCCACGGAGACAGAGCCTTGTGTGAAGGGCTGAGGTGGAACAGTACCAGACATAACCTGAAATGACTTAACAAGCTGCTGAAGTTTTTAAATGCATGTGTGTGTCTTTTTTTTTTTTTAATTTAAATTTCCTCTGACATTTCATAGACTTCATCACTCAATGTGAAGCCAAGATCCATGTGAGTGTGTGCGGTAGGATTGTTTTAAAATTTTATTTTAAATACAGATGTCTGGAATAACTTTTTTGCACACACTGTAGGAGTGTAAAGGTTTCTAAGCAACATCATTTCATGCTGTTTGCATTAGGGAATGTAAAACAAGGTTCCTTTTTTTTTTTAAAGTCTCTGCAGTGCAGGCATAATTACAGGATCCCATTATGCAGCATTGTGTCTATGGTGAAGCCTGCCCTAATGGAATATTCTGCCTTGTGATGAAGTCTTACCTGCTTTTTACCAAGACACTTAAGGACTTAATTAGCGTCATTATGGAGTACCACCCCCTTCCTCAGCCCCATGCATGAAGGGATAATGATCTGTCCAAGCTACTGCATTTGCTTCCCGTGGTTAATAGCACCACATGGAGGGAGAGTTTCGTAGCTCGCTGCCGCTGTCTTTAAGTGAACATGGAGAAGAGGGAGAAAAATGAAAGCATTTCCTAGAAGCAATAAATACACTATGTGTTTACTTAGCCTGGCCTTAGCCTTTGAGCTAAGATGGAGTTTGTCACTGGGAGAGCCCCGGGGAACTCCTCTGCATGATGCCTCACCACATGCTGCCCTGGCTGCCTTACCTGACCGGCCATGGCACAGAGCAGTGCCAGGCAGCCAGGCGCTCAGTCCCGCAGGTGCGTGCTGCAGGGCTCTGCATGCACTCCACGCTTTGAAAGAGTTCCCAGGAAACAGCATGAGCTATGTGAATGCAGCAAACCCAGGTCTTGCCTTCCCATGACGTCCGTGTGGATGTTCTGCACGTGGGCAGCAGCTTCCACTTACCCGTGTATACATACATGCATATGTGCGTGTACATGCGTGTACGCAGTTCCTGCCTGCTACCCTTGCTGGATAGTAGGTGTTGGCATTGCACTGAAAACAGATGTGTTCAATGGGTTGGAGTGAGAAGAGGCGGTGGGCTTGAGGACGCACTGCTCTGGTGCCGAGGGAATCACAGAATCACAGAATGGTGGGGGTTGGAAGGGACCACTGGAGATCCCCTCTGAAGAGGATCTTGCTGCTGCTGCATGCCTGCAGCTACAAAGCTCCTGTCAACTGGATAGTTGGCTTTGTTTCCTAATGCTTCAGTGGTGAACAACATTTGCACTGAGCTACCCAATGGAGTTTTTTAAACATCTGGGGGCTTTTTGCATTTTAGGAGATGAAGAGTGTTGGCTTTTGTACCTGAGATGGGGCCAAAGAAGTTTTTATTGCTGGTTAGGTAACTTATCCGGCATGTTGCGTTCAGAGCGCTAGACATTATTAATGAGGTGTGTGTGCTGTGGTGCATGTGCTGTTTCGTGTAACGGCTGTTGCTGCTGCACCCTGTGTGAGGATGTAGCCATCACGTTTTCCTACAGGTGTACAGCTCTCAGCCCCCTTCATGTCTTGTGTCCATCCTGTGCTGTCCTTTCTATGCTACCTGCTTCAGGTTAGTGCTCCCCCAGCAAGTTTTCTCTGGAGTTTTACTAGCATCTTGCAGGGAGGAAAATTCATGTGTAACCTCTGCTCTTTGTACTTCTCCGTGTTGGTGGGAAGGGGCGCTACACAAGTGGGCAGGGAGTCGGGAGCTGGTCTTGTGGAACGTGGCACTCCTGAACTTGTAGCTCAGCTGCATTCAGAAGAGCTTGTGGGCCCATCTCTTGTGGCATGTAAAGACAAGAAAGAAGGAGCTGTGATGCCAATGGATTTCTCCTGTTTCCCTTCTAAACATCACCTGCTTGCTCCCTCACCTCAGTGATGTCTGGCCCGGGCTAATGCAAGGAAGTCAGCCATGCTTGTAAGCAACCTTCAAAGCCCAGAGCTGCTCCAGAACCTCATCTCCTTTTCGGCTTTGTTTCTCCAGGACAACTCTCCTGCATGGTCCGCTCCTAGTGAGGACTGCTGCAGTGATGCAATGCCTGTTATTTTTCACAAAAGCCGTTTGGCTTCTCTGTCTGTTCCAGCCTCTGCCCTCAAGGAGCTGTGTGCAATCCCTGCTCAGATAGCTGAGGACGCCTCCTCAGGCCTCCCAGCCTGCTGCAGACAGCACTGCTTGACATAGCATGTCCGGCATGGGAAGGCGCAGGCAGTCCCGGGCCCCCAGCACAAAGCCCATCCAAGCTACAGCTGTCCTTCGTGCTTTCCAGCGAGATGGCCGGAGGTCTTGGGCAGTGCTCATTCCATTTTGCTTCATAAACCCTGCAAATGGTGCCAGATGGGGCTTTATAGGATCACATCCTCTGCCCTATGCTCTGTGTATTTTAAACAAACCTGGGAGGGGATCTGGGCTGGATTCTTGTTTGTTCTTGAAGGAATTGATGTGGGCTTCAGAGTCCTCATCCATCCATCTTCCATATGGAGATAAAAAGTTTTGGCTGAACACTGCTAAATGTGCCGTCATCTATCACAGCGGAGGCGGGATTGTGTCAAGGAAAAATAATCCACCATCAGGCTCAAAAGGAGGAAAAAAAATAAAAGAAGAAAGAAATAAGATTTCCAGCGAAATGCATTGCTTTTAAAAATCCAATTCACTCTTTGCCAAGTCATTGTTTGATTTTAGACTTTCATGTGAAAGCAACCTTTAAAGGTTACTTTTATCCCTCTTTAATGAGCTACAGAAATGAGCCTGGTCTGCTACAGGGCAGAGGCCAGGGGATGGCACCGCGTGTGGAGCTGATGCATCCCCTTTGCAGCGGCTGCGTGAGTTGTACCACCAGCTCCCTGGCTGCCAAATTCTGTAGCCAGCAGCTTTCAGCGAGAAAAATGAAAGAGGAGCATTGATGTATATCTCTCCCCTTGCTGTGGTGGAAATTATATATGCTGCAGTGTGTGTGGGAGAGAGAATATACATTGCTGTGTGTATTTTTCTGAAGCATTCTGGATCATGGGGTTTGCACCCTGGGGACCAAGTTTTCCAAAATTCCTCCTGTGCTGGGTGCTGAGTTCTTTGGAGATGTGTCCCAGTGAGAACTCTTGGAAACCCGACCCTGCAGCATGCGTTAACCATGTGCAGACTCGGCCCCCATCCTGCCCATGAGAGCAAGGGGACACCAGTGCTTCCTCCCAAGGTGAAGCAGCAGGTGCTGGAGCCCCGTGCTGCCCCTTATTTTCTTTGTATTATCCAGATGCGCTTAGGTGACAGTGAGGGTGGCTGAGCACCTCTGCAATGATGGACTGTCCCAGCCCTGACCAGAAAGGGCTCTGCTACAGGGCAGTGTGAGAGAGAGGTGGGGAGGGTGGGCATGGGGCAAAGCTGCTTTGCAGTCTGCAGCTGGACTGTGAGAGGCATGAGTGGGTTTCCCTTAGCTCCGTGTGGCAGCGTGGCTGCATGAGCTAATGGGCTAAACGAGGACTGACAAAGATAGCAGCAGAGTCTCTAAACAAGACTCATCACTGTCTATCCATGGATTGAGCTCTTCCTCCTCTCGCCTAACTGCCGGTAATCCTTTCTGCCCAGGCATTGTGCATGAGCGTCTCCAGAGCCCCCAGACCAGCTGGGAAACCTCCTGAACTGTGGCGCAGCCCTTCCAGTCCGAGGGCTGCTGCGTTTTCTCACTCTGCTTCCAATGGCTGTGCTCTTAAAACATTTCTCTTGTATTCCTTGTGATGCACGTCATTTTGCTTGAGGCTTTGAGGAGTGACCTGGCTGATGCAGAAAGAGCAGCAGCAGGGGCTAAGTGAGGGGTGCCATGTATAGAAAACCCAATGCGCTTGTGCTTTGGTGTGTTTGCACGGATGTGATAGATGTTCTGGGACGTGCAGCTTTGGATGAGCCACTTCTGCACCAGGGTCGAAGGCAGCTGTGAAGGGCTTGGTGCTGGATGAAGATGCTGTCTGTGCTCTAAGCGGGGTGATTTTCCCATCCCCACTGGTCAGGATGTCAGCGGCAGTTTGCAGTCGGCTTGGAGCTCTGTGTCTAGCCCTTGCCACCCTCCAAAGAGGTTGTACACCACTCCAGCTCCTCATGGAGCTGATGCTGAAGGACTGGGAGGCCTCCCTGAGCCCAGGCAGCGAGTTTGTGCAAGGTGGCAGTTATTGCTAGATCTCCTGATTTCCAGTCTGTGCTCCCTCTGGGACATTTACACCTGCTTGGCGTGGCTTGGGTGGGTTTTGAATGTGAGCAGGTAGCTGGTCCTGCTGTGGCTGCTCAGGATCAGAGTGTTCCTGGGAGCTGAGGACCTGCTGGGTATTTGGGGAAGCAGAGAGGAGGTTGGCAGCCGCTCAGTTCTTTCTTGACAGACTCCTCTGTCCCAAGAGGCTTGAGGCAATGAGGCAACTGTACGTACAGACATGGCTTCACCTCTCCTTTTCTGCATGCATGTTGCTGTACCTCAGCATGCTCTGGGCTTCCTCTGCTTATATTCAAGTTGTGGGTTTTAAAATCCCTCCCTGTATCGTTCTTGCAAGAGCTGCAGCTGTGTGTGCCCTCTCTGCACCTTGTGGTGCCTCCTGCATCGGGCAGAGACAGGCTGAAGGTGTTTTGGTCCCTCCGTGCGTTGGCTGCCCTGAGGTTTTTTGTTTTCTTTTTATTTTTCTCCCACAGCAATTCACACGGTGTGACTGTGGGGTCTCTGTGGGTGAGATTTGGCAAAATTAAGCCTTTCTCACACTCCTCATTGCCTGGCAGGTTATCTCCGTTCTTCGTTTCAGGGAAGAGCACTTTGGACAGCGTTTGCTTGGCCAGTGGGTTGCCACAGGCCAGCAGGTACACGGGCCAAGTGGTGCAATTGGCCAAGTGACAAGAAGGTAATTGTGGGAAGCACAAACCATGGTCATGTTCTGTCCCAGAGTGAGGACGGAAAGGGGAGAAGAAACAGGCTGGGGGTAATACAGGCAGTTAATGGCAGAGCTGCTGTGGCCCACGGGTGGTCTTAGCTTCCCTGTGCGTTTTCAGACATGACCTTGCAGAGTCACAGGTCCCCTGATCCCGTGAGCTGATGCTGGGACAAGGGCCTCCCCATCAGTAGATCTGTCATGGTTTCTGGTGTTGTTTGTTGTCCTTTCCTCAGGTGGATGAGTCTTGGTGGGACAGGGAAGAATAAAATGTGGTGCAGGATACTAGAACCTCTCAGCAGTGGGTTTTTGGTGTGGCTGTAGTGCCCAAACTGATGGCCCTAGTGATGCCCTCCTATAGGTGTTTTTCCTGAATCCCCTTTCCCAGCAGAAATCATGCCTGTCCTCCTCATAGGATCCGTTTGTATGAGAGGGGGTTGAGGGCTGTGATGGATTTGCTGTATTTGCTGCTGTTGTGCGAAGGCTGACGGGTGCTTCCCCTCACAGCAGGGATGCTCTGCACGAGCAGGATGTCGTGGCTTGGAGAGGGGCTGTCTACTAGGGAGCCGCCAGCGTAGAAGGCGTTCTGGGGAAAATCCCTATGAACCAGAACTGAAGATGCTGCTGTTCTCTATAGAAGTGTCAGAAGGCCACTAGAGGCAGTGGGCAACGGAGAACAACTTTCCTATGGGAAAGTAGACTTGTTCCATTTTTAACCCTTGCTAATTGAGTCCAGGGTGAAATGTGACCCCAGGTTACATAGCTGTAATGCCTTCTCTGTGCGCTGGGCTCTGGGCCCTCAGGAGGGGGAAGGAGCAGTAGTTTGATGGTTTTGGCCCAGCTCCATGAAGAAGTGATTTTTTTAGCAGCTGTAAATAAGGAAAATTGAGAGGCAGGAAGCAGACATCTCCTTAACAGACATCGGAGCTGACAGCCATGTGCGTGGCCTTGGGGATGCCTGCCCGGGCCAACGTGTGTGGCTGAGGCAGAAGAAAGCATGGGAGAGAGGCAGGGGAGTTTGGGGTCCCTGGTGGGGCCATGAGGCAGGAGCATGTCCGCGTGGGAGCCTCCATCCTGGGAAACATGTGAACTGGCCCTGGACTGCTGTGGCAGGAAGGAAGACAGCCCAGATAGATAGGCAATCGTTTTTGGCAGGGGTCTCCTCTCCCCACTCAGCGCAGGTATAATGAACTTTCCATGCTCGGCACTCTACAGGCATTCATGGATGGAGTTGTCCCTCAGAGCCAGGGAAGTAATGCTAATCATGTGCAATTAGCAGGAGTTTGGCTGGATGATGGGGCTGTTACAAACTATGCCTGTGAATCTGGGAGCCCCGTGGACATCCCCAGTGTCTGGGAAAGGGCTGGAAGTCACAGCCAACATGGGCATCTCATAGCAGCAGCCTGCATGGGAGACACCTTATCCTGGGCGACTGGGATCTCCTCTTGCTCCTGCTTGCCTTGTATTTCCAGGAGGCTTCATAATCTGATGGTTACACTAAGAAAACAGTGATAAATAAATTATTTGAGCCTTGTCATTAAAAATAGATAGCTGTAGCCTAAAGGTGACTGGTGGGGTAACATCTGCCTGCTGTTCTGCTTTGTTATGAAACCTGAAAGTTACTGGTTTTTTTAATTACTGTTACTTTTTTTTCTCTGCATTTACTTTTTTCAACATTACAAATATTAAATATGTCATGTCAAGTTGGTTTTGTTGCAGTCTCTGAGGAAAAGCTGCTCATTGGGAACTTTCTCTGCCTTGAGGATGTCAACAGATCATTTCTCCTCCATGAGGAAAACAATTAATACAAGTGTAAAATGAGAACTTAGGAAAAAAAAGAAGTGCAAGAGAGTTAGAAACAGGCAGCAGTTGCTCTGGACTTTCTTCTTCAAATATCCTTATACTAAATTCACTATTGTCTGCAGAGACTTCGAGGAAAAAGGGCAGGGTAGAAAAGACCTGAGTTTTTTTCC
The DNA here is from genome assembly GCA_013398225.1 of Steatornis caripensis. Classification (NCBI taxonomy): domain Eukaryota; kingdom Metazoa; phylum Chordata; class Aves; order Caprimulgiformes; family Steatornithidae; genus Steatornis; species Steatornis caripensis. The sequence goes on along the minus strand of VZSC01013691.1, from coordinate 116,647 downwards.
AGATCTCCTCAGGCCATTAGAGGGAGAAGGCCAGCTGATGGTAAGGCTCCAGATGTTGCCTTTGGGACTGGATCTCCTGTGGGAGCTGGCTGGCTGCGAGCCTTCTAAGATGCCTTCCCCTTCTGTCTGTGTCGGGCAATTTTTATGAGTCTGCTCCCCCAAAATGGTATGAGATTCATCTCTGGGGCTACCCAGGAACGTGGGGTGGGGAAGAAGGAATGGCAAGAGGTCAGTGGAAAGCCCAAAGGATCCTCAGCTCTCTGGGCACAGGACATGTCACAAGTGGGGCGAGGACTGGACAAGAAGCGTGTGCGTTCGGCTGCCATGACTGATGTCTCTGCGGGTAGCTGAGCAGGCTTTTTCTTGGAGGTTTTGCCATCACTGGAGATCCACACCAGGAAGCTGCAGAGCCGTGACAAACAGGCTGGCTTCAGTCCCTCCTGGTGGCTCGCAGACTTCAGAGCTGCGTGGAGGCACGCCGGCTGCCTCTCAAACTGCCAAGGCTACTCTGACACAGCGCTTTGGAGCTGCAGATCATCAGAACAACAGTGCCAAGAGGGCTGGAAGGGGATGAGGGAGCATATTGCAGTGGGGTGGCTGGAGTGGTGCAGGGACAGTGCTGGAGATGAAGAAGACAGGCGGAAGTGAGCATGGCACATGGTGCAAGGCACAGCCACGACAAAGCAGGGTGGCAGTGGGGTGCAACGAGTGGCAGAAGCTCCATCACTTGCAGGCAAGTGCCTGGGAAGCATCACATCACTGCGTGGTGATACCGCCAGCATAGGTCATGTTGCAGTGTGCAGAGCTTCCCTGAAAATGGGGAGCCGTCCCTTTTGTTCTTGAAGACAAAGGATCTCTCTCTGGACTTTTTCCAGAACTTAATACTTCGGTGTGGAACAAGAAATTCTCTGTTAGCCGTACTCCCCTCTTGGCTTGGTAAACAGGAGGGGCCGAGCAATCCACTCGCCTCTTCCTCCTCTCGGAAATCCTGGGAAATAAATGTTTTGCTGCTAGCACAAAACAATCAGAAGTGCAGATTTGTGTTTTCTTGCTGCATGTGCCTTTTTCCACCTCCTTGATTAATCTTGGATGCAGATGCTAGTTGTTAGCTGCCCAGCTCAGTATTTGCTGTGTGTTGCCAGGGCTTGACCGGTGCGTCTTGTAGCAACAAAAGCAGATGAAACATCTGGTTGGGGGGAAAAAAAACCCCCATGAAGCTTCCTGCCAGATTGGCTGGGAGGGAGGAAGGGACTGGCGGGTGGAGAGGGTGCAAACAAGATAGTGTTCAGAGTGGAAAAATGTGATCTGGATTCTCCATAACAAACTTGTCTGCTCTCCCGGAGGCTCTCCGAGCCAGCGTGAATGGGATTTTTGCAATGACTGGAAAGTCCAAGTCTCCCAGTCCCTGAGGATGATGAAGGGCAGTTTGTGGAGAGGCACAGATGGGTGGGAACGTCCTCCCCAAATTCTCTTGGGAGGTGTTGATGAGGGCAACTGCTGTTATAGCAGATTGACTGCTGCTGAGCGGGGAAAAAATGGTGATGTCAGATGGAGGCCATCAGCCAGGCGGGGGGGACAGGGGCCTGTGACACTGTGACACCATGCCATGTTGAGGATATTAATTCACAATTAACTGTTACAGCTGAAGAGCTGTATCGTTCCTCAGGGAGGGACAGACGAATATCTATGTCATTCTCGTTATTTCCAGCTGGCAGTCCGCGGGCGGTCACTGGGAACAGACCCCGTTGGTGCTGTTGCTGGTGGGGGTGGCTCCTGGGTGGCCTCGTGGTGGTGGCAGCTCTGTGCTGACCTCGCCTGATGTGTCGGCAGGCATGGAGCGGCCTGGGCACGGCTTTGCAACCTCTGCTATCAGCCTANTCCAGCTGGCAGTCCGCGGGCGGTCACTGGGAACAGACCCCGTTGGTGCTGTTGCTGGTGGGGGTGGCTCCTGGGTGGCCTCGTGGTGGTGGCAGCTCTGTGCTGACCTCGCCTGATGTGTCGGCAGGCATGGAGCGGCCTGGGCACGGCTGTGCAACCTCTGCTATCAGCCTATGTGCAGGCTGAGTGTGTTCGCTTTGTCTTATTTTGGGCTGGGAAGAGCATGTTCAGGGCGATGTGAGGTGATGTGGTTTTTCAGACAGCATCTGGGCATGGGGGAATTGAAAGGGATGGCCCTAGTGCCAGGGGTGAAAGGGATGCTCTAGTAAATGAGTGAATGGGATCCCTGGGGGCTAACAAAGCATTGCGGACACCAGTGGATGTGTTTCAGGTGGGTCAGCACAGACAGATATACTGGCCAGTAACAGGAGCCAGGCAGCTGGTGGGATAGTTGCATGTTTAGGCTTGGGAAAGACTGCTGCAAAAGTGAAGTTCATTTTGTCTAGAAACTAGTTTTCAGCCTCTGTCCCATGCAGCCTCTGACCACCCTTAGCTTCGTGGGACAGAAAGTGGCAGTTTCTGTAGGACCCTTTTCCCGTCTTCCCAGCAAGGAGCGTGGCTGGTGTTACAGAGTGGTTCCGATATTAGACTGTCTTTAGAGTTTGACGAGTCATCTTGCAAAACGTGAAATAAGTTACTATTTGCAGGAGGGTTTTGTGGAAAAGGCAGTTAACCCAGAGGAAGAGGTCTTGTTTCCAGAGCAGTCAGCTTTGAGTGGACAGCATGTACATCTTCACGTGCAAGGGTGGCAATGTTAATGCTTTCTCTGTAGACATCAAAGGTAAACATCATTGTAAGACAGAAGAAAAAAAGCAAAACAAAACAGGGAGGTAAGGCTCTTGCCCATGACCACAAGCAAATTGGTGTGGGAGCTATAAAAAGGGCAACTGGTTCCTGGCAGGCAGCGTCACGCGTGGGTCCCTCGAGGGTGCTGCCTGCCCCAGGCTGAGCTGCCCGTGTCTGGGAGGGGATGAAAGAGCAGCAAAGAGCGAACTGCTGAAAATTTCCTTCCTGATGCTGGGAAGGACGATCAGTTCTTCCTCAGGGTGAATCACACGCCGGTGCTAAGCAGCTAATCCTGCTGACTGTGGCTGTCCCCTGATAAGCTATGCAGTCAGCTCTGATTAGTTTCCAGCAACTTCATTAGAAAAATAGTGTTAGAAGCAATTGGAAGTCAATTATGGTTTATGTGACTAATGTTGTTAATTATTATTACTTTTGTTAGTTTGCGTAATCCACCAAGATTCTCCCATTAATAGGCGTTCCTAATTTGTACCTACAGTGCACTGACTTCTACCAGTGAATTTCAGAGCATTTCTCCAAAGTGTCCTCTATATTGTATTTACTACAGATTAATATTTTATTTAAAGTTAATTATCTTGAGCTGTAAATTTCCATGGTGTCCTATAAACTTCAAGCAAGCTTTGCAGTCTGGGTTATTTTTACAATGTGTCAGGCAAAGAAACACAGGATAACAGTTTGGGAATGCTGGAAGACATGATTGAAAATGAAAATTGGCAGATAAGTGAGTTGGAATAGTGTACCCCTCTCTGTGCAGGAGGTAAGTATTGTGCTGGGTTTGGATGGAGAAAGAAGGTCAGAGAAGACTTAAATTACTTGCCCATAGGCACAGAGTGACTTCCCCAACTATGCACAGGTGTTTCTGACTCTTCTCTGCGCTCTGGTGTGAAATGGAGCCGTAGCTCGGGAGCTGGTGGTTTAGCACAAGCTGTTTAGGGACCATTAATACTGTAGGCTGGATGTGGAAGAAAATCCTTTGATCAAAGCTTTAGTCATGATTCTTCCCTGTCCCCCCCTCCATCCTTCCCCCCCCCCTTTTTTCCTCCACCAGCAGCTGCACCGGGGCAATCCAAGAGATCCCCTTGCGCTGTGCAGGGTGCGGATCCCCTTGTGAGCATGGTTGCTAGCGGTGCCCCTTGCAACACTCAGTGCTGCTGGGTGGAATGGTTTGAACGCAGTCCATAAAGAGCCTGGCTTAAAAATGGATCGAGGGCTCCAGGCAATCTCTGTAACTTCAACATGTGTTCAGACAAACTGTGTGCATAATTCAGCACGTTTAGTTGTGTTAATAAAGCTCCTTGCCAGCAAGAGAAGTGTTTGTTTGGAAATGACGTTGTGATCCCTGTACATTTGTGCAAGGATTATTTTCATTCCTAAAAAAACAACAAACCACGAAGCTATGGAATTTATCGTATAGAAGCAGCAGTAGGAGATCAGGGGTTGTCTGAGCACAACATTGGGGGCTCTGCTTGTTATGTTTGGCTTTGAGACATACTCCCAGTGTGATTTTGGGGGCAGCAATTGATCCCTATCTGTTTTAGCTTCCTCCTTTGATGGAGTAACAATATGTGTCTGTGCTGCAAGGTAGATTGCTCAGTGGGCTGGGTGCAGGATCGTACTGAGGGGGTTGCCAATCGTAGGGATGGCACAAGAGGTCCCACCTTGTCCAAAGTGCTCTAGGGCACTGGATGGTCATTAATTTTTTTTGTTGTTGTTTTTAAGCACAATTCTATCATTGGGTATTTTGTTAATAAAGGCAGTACTTAGTTTTGTGCAGATGAATTAGTTCTGTACAGCTGAGAGCAGACTTACTGTGTCCTTTGCGTTGACACTGATGTACTGTGTGTCTTTGGTCAGGTCACTCGGCTTCCTGCTCTGCTGCAGTTCTCCACCTCAAATGGGCATAACATTAATTTATTTCTCAGTTTTAATTTTGAGTGCAACTTTAATGGAAATGTTAATTTACAGTGAGTACTTCATAGACTATTATTTGCAAGAACGCTCTCAAGTTTTCCATGTGCTTATCAGATAGTGACTGTAAAAAAACCCAGCCCTCTACTAGATCTAAACTAACAAAGGTCGTAACAACAGTTAGTGAAAATAAAAGTAATTTGCAGTCGGTTAATGTTCTATGTGATTATTTATGGGTAGCTTTCTGACTGTCTTGTGAGCAGTATCATAAACTTTGTGATTAGTCACTGGGAGGAAGCCGCTGCTGAGACATGTTAACATCACGGTTTCTCTGCCTCGAGGGTTGAGCCCTGCAGCCCCCCCCAGCTCTGCTTGTGGGGCTGGGCATCAGTGTCACAAAAGTTGTGCTTGCAAAGTAACAAAGAAAAATCCCTTTTTATTTATTTATGTCTTGTTTTTCTTAACACCCTCCTGTTGAGGATGGGAAGCTCTTGCAGTGGCTGGCCTCTGGGGAGCGTGCCTGGCACTGCAGGGAGCAGAGTACAACACACAGGCACATGGGCAAGCTTTCAGGCAGGGATGTTGACACCCGATGAGCACTTCAGAGACCTCCCGTGTGCTGTCCCTGTAGTTATCCACTGCTTTGGAAAGCCGTACACCTGGTGCGTTGCTTAGGGGTCCCGGTTGCATTTACGTGCCACCCCTTTTGCAGTGGCACAGGAAGGATGCTTGCTCCATTACAGGACTGCCTCTTCTCTTCCCCCTGCTTCCAGTGTGAACTTGGATCACTTACTCCTGCTCTGCTTTGGTTTCCCATCCCAAAAATGGGAACAACACAGCTGCCAGCTTTACGCACTTACACTCAGAGATCAGCCCCATAGACATGTCTTTGACAAGGAGATGGCGTGAAATGAAGTCTCTCCTCTCTTACCCTGCATCCAAGCGGTCCTCTCTTACCCTGCATCCAAGCGGCTCCTCGTGAGTGGCCTGTCCTCGGAGCTGATGTGACAAGGTTTTTGGGAGGTGGTGTGGTGACAAGGTGGGATGAGTGTTACGAACTGGTTGGAGTGGCTGGTTATTTGGGAGAGGGTAGCACAACAGGATGCCTCCTCGCCGTGTTCTCACCACAGCCCTGTACACTGGTGACCAGCACAGCAATACAGGGCAACTCAGCCTTGCCTTTTTATTTAAGAAGAAAACGTTTGCTGGAAAGTGTTGTCTTGGGCGCAGATGTTTTGTGTCTCTCATCCATCGAGGTCAGTTGGAGTTCTGCCAATGTGAGTGACGTGTGTGTAGAAGAGGCCAAAATCCTCCCGCAGAAGAGCGCTGTGGGACTTGTCCGTGCAATCTGAAAGACGGTAGCTTGGCTCTTGAAGCATCACTGCACAAATCGGGCCCGAGGCTGATCTGGTGACGTTGGTGCAAATTCAGGGTAAGAAGGTTTTGTGCAGCACCACTGGTCCCTGTGCCAGGCTGGCCCGGTCTCCATAGAAAGCTGGAGATAACTTGTTTCCCCTGGGAATTTGTGAGCTCCTTGTCTCTCCTCCCTTTGGGCATCTTGCTGCCAGCACTGGTCTTCCAACTTGCCTGCATGATGCTCTTCACTCGCTAGCTTTATTTATAGGGAATTTAATAAGATATCAGTTAAAGAAATGAAAACAAACTAAAGACGTCTGTCAGTGGAAAACCTGGAATGAGGCAAGGTTATTGGTAGCAGTTGTTTAAAATCTTGTCAGTTCTTTTTATAGACAGTCCCTGTTGCTGTGGGACAGCTGAGCTGGACCCGTGTGCCAGAGCAGCTGGTGGCAGCCCCTGCATGGGACCCTGCGCCTCTGCTGGGACCATCACACCGGCTCCTGCCTCCCCTGCTTGTTATAAAGGGAGAGATGCTGATAAGAGAAGTGGACCTGAGGGAGTCACGCGGATACACAACACAAGAACACACCAGACAGAGACTGCTAATTAGCTCTCGTGATTCAACGTTTTCCTGTTTGCATCCAGCATGTTTAGGGGATATGGTATCTATGGCCCTGTGGGGAGGATGTGAGTTGGCATGGGGAGGGAGATTTCTGTTCCTTCAGAACTTTATGACCCTCTTTCCTCTTGAAAATTCCAGCTGTGAGGAGACCAGGAAATTAGAGATTTGTTTCTGAGTGAAGTACTGTCTGTCTCTAAAATCTGCTTCTCTCTAAGTTTTTCTGCACCCTAAGTATTATTTTGGCTTGCTGCCTCCCACGTCTGCAGTGTCAGCATTGGGAGAGCCTCCCGCTGCAGCAAGAGGCCATCCCACACAGTCGTCAGTCTCCGAGTATGGGGTCTCTGNCCTCTTTCCTCTTGAAAATTCCAGCTGTGAGGAGACCAGGAAATTAGAGATTTGTTTCTGAGTGAAGTACTGTCTGTCTCTAAAATCTGCTTCTCTCTAAGTTTTTCTGCACCCTAAGTATTATTTTGGCTTGCTGCCTCCCACGTCTGCAGTGTCAGCATTGGGAGAGCCTCCCGCTGCAGCAAGAGGCCATCCCACACAGTCGTCAGTCTCCGAGTCTGGGGTCTCCGGTGTATTTAGCTGTCCTGTGGTTCAAGACAGTGGAAGTGAACATACAGAAATCCTCTGATCAGGGTCCCTCCAGGTTAGTATCTCCTCTCCTGATTCTACAGGCACCAGGGTCAGTGCACTGAGCAACGAGAGTGCGCCAGCACTACCCGCATGCTCCTGGCATCCCTGTGCCCTTCTTCCAAAGTTACCTGGAAGCAAATTATTTCTGTGTAAAAGTTTGAGCTGCTTCTGCTCTGTATTCCCAACCTGGTGATGTTATCGCTTGTCTGGTGTTATCCCTGGGGAGATCGTGGTGTACGAAGTGAGGACTTGATTGTCTTTGCCTAGATGAAGTCTTAGCCCTGCTTGTCCCTGCTGTTACTATCACCTCTTTCTGATCTTTTCTGCTCCTGCTGCTGTGTTCGTCAGCTCCTGCTGTGGCCACCTCTGCTCCGGCTGCCTCTTATTTGTCAAGTACTTCCTCTCTCCTCCACTTCACCCCCCAAAAATTTACTACACAGAGCAAAGCAACTCAAAGAAACCAGCCTTATTAAAAACATGGGATGTATATGTGTATGGCTCTTGGGCTCTGTTTGATATTGTTTGATCAATTGAGAGCAAGAGGAAGGAAAGTGCTGAGTTGAGGGAATTCGATAGGCGCTGTTAAAAAAAGATGTGTCCAAAACCACAAACATGATCTCATGCATCATAGACATCGTCATCTGGGAACTACAAAGGGCTGAGTATTTGTGTCCAGGCAAACAAAGGAACAGAAATAGCAACCCAGAAATATTAGTTCATGGTCAAAATGATCCTCGCTCCCTGGCCATATGATTTATATGGAGAAGAAACCAGGGCAGCTCTGCTGTGCTGCTTTACATGAGTGAAAGACCAGCGGAAATCCCAATGCCAGCCTTAGCTCCTGATGCTGCTGTACAGTCAGAGAAAAAGCACTGTTGTGGTCTCTAAGTCACTGGAGTGGCTTATTCATGCCTGTGTTAGAAAATCAGCCTTCAAGCCATGTGGCTGTGGCTGAAATGCATCTGGTGCCACTGCTGCCTCTAATTTAGGAATGTCACTTGGAGGTAATCAAATAAGCAATACTTTGATCCTGCCTTGGCATTTGCACACCCAGCAGCATCCTGGGGACTTGCTCTGGGTGTCCTTCTTGCCAGCTGTCTCCCATTACCACTTCTATCCAGGAAAACCAGCCCAAGACCATCCATAGAAAAAGAGCTGTGAAGGAGAACCAGGACAAACTGGGTTTACAAAAGGTCCTTGGGGAAAGGGAGCTGGGAGGAGAGGAAGGAAACATGTTTCAGAGGTTGGTCTCAGTCTGGTTTATTTTCTATTTAGACTATCTAGTCTAATCGGTCCATCCCAATCCCTGTACAACCTCTGGTCCCCTGCTATCCAGTGACAACCTTGGACCAGCCATGAAATGGGCCCTGGGAAGCCATGGACAGCAAGGGTGAGGCGCTGTTAAGTATGTGTTTTGAGGGACAAGAGGTAGAACTGGCACTATGCTTCTGAGTCAGCATAAGACCCTGCTCCATTGAACCATCTTCCTTTTGTCTTCCTATTGTCCATAGAAGATTTTTTTTTTCCCTCAGGATCCTTTTTTTTTAATTTGGAAGCCTGTGTCTGTGCAGATCAAACAACACACTTCCATCATTACAACTCCATGAGTCACAATAGCCATAGTGATTCTATCTTAAAAATAACGCCAAAGCCCTAGTGCAATTGCTGTGCAGGCTGAGACGTATTCTTGCGTTCCCCAGGGAAAGTCAGAGGCAGACTGAGGAAGAGACTCGGGGAGAGACGGTCATGCTCGTGAATAGACTTTGATGACTTTTCATGTCTGATTTTTGTCCTCTTTGCAGCTCTTTATGCTCTGATGTGAGCTCTGTGAAATGGATGTTTCTTTTCAACCCTCCTCCACTTCCATCCCTTTTGCCTTTGTCTCCTCTTCTTCCCTCTACCTCCTTTATAGGGGAGGGAGGGTTAGAAAGATCTCATCAGTTAATAAAACTGTGCTTGCTCCAGCCACTTTAGCATTAGTGCAAAACAGATAATGTTTCAAATGTTCAGCTCTTTTCTCGCTGCGGCAATGGGAGGGAGTGGAAGAGGAGAGGCAGGGTTATTTCCTGATGACGCTCTATTGACAATGAGTTTTGCATCAAGCTTGAACCTGGTCCATTGATAAATGTGTAAACTCCCAGCTTTGAGTACTTGGGGAAACTGAGTGCTGCACTGTCATATTCCCTGTCCCAGCTTGGGGGCACCTGAGTCTCTGCCTTTGGGTTCAGCGGAGGAGACACAGAGCATGCTGAGCTGCTGGTGTGCTCGCCCCACCTGCAGGGCTGGTGCAATTCAAGGGTGCTCTGGACAGTAAAACAAACGCAGACCCTGGCGCAGCTCGGTCTTGGGGTGACATCCTTAACCTCTTGTGACATTTATAAAATGCAGGATAATGCATCTTCCTTCCTAGAAATTGCTCGTTTGTTTAGTTCTTTTGGATGTCTGGACACATGGGTCTCCAAATAAGAGAGACTCCAGCGCAGTGGGAGTAGTTTTTCCATAAGTGCTTTTTCCTAAGGCAGGACAGTAAAGCACATTCCTGTTTATCCCTGGACTGGGAATGGATAACCGTGGTGCAGGAGAGAGATAGCAGCCCCTGCCCATGGGTGGGAGTGAGCAGACTTGCACCAAGTGCCTCTGTTGTTGGTGTGCCACGTGCCCTTTCATTTAGAGCGTGCTCCTGTCAGAGCTGATAGGGGTTTGCCATTGATTAAATGGGGAGCTGGAGCACTCAGCTGAGCATCTGTGCCCCATTTTTCCTACCTGTAAAACAGCTGCAGTACAACCTCTTTTGAGACATAATCTATTAATTATATACAGGACTTGTTTTGAGCTACTGATCCGTCGATGCCCTTCTGCGACCCTAGGAGTGACCCCACTAGGACAAGGACCACGTGGGGTGAAGTGCCACATACCACCACCTGCGTATCTCCAGAGACGTGCTTGGGCGGCCTCAGCTTTATCTTCTTTGTCAGTGTCATCAGACGAGGCTGGTGTTGGAGAGTGGCTATCCCAGAATAATCCAGCAATAGTAAGCTTAAGCATGAGACGAGGTTCACTTAGAGATGCAGGGAAATCCAGGCACATTTAATGAGATGCACAGATATAACAGATCACAAGTAAAGTATTCTTTCATTTTGTTTTTTGATGTTATTTAATATATGAAAAATGGGGAATGCATCTGACCTCGCTCAGCCTCTTCTTGTTTTTCCTGTTTGTTTCTGCTTTTTTACTGTTCAGGACAGAAAGCGTGACTCTCCCAGCTGCCTAGTTTCAAATTATTTTCTCTGAATATCGCTTTGGCTTCTGCTGTACTTTCTCAGCCCTTCATGGTGACTCCCCAAAACCTCACTGCACAGCCATACAACTGGGTGTTTCTTTCCCTCTGATAAGTGATGAGAAAAACACTTGTTGGAGAGATGTGTTGTATGTAATTGGAGGGTGTTCATACCCTTGGATGTAGCTGTATCTTTGAAGGAAAAATCCCAGACTCTCAGTCCAGAGCACCCTCAAAGACTCTGGAAGATTTGATCTCCTTCCAGAAATCTCAACTCTCTTATTTCAAAAGAAAAAGCTCTCTCCCTGAGCTCGGCCGGCATATCTGCTGTGGCCATGGGCTTTCCACCAGCTCCTCAAGTACGTTGTGATCATCACCTGCACTCTGTCTGCTCTCGGCACTGGACTTTGGCCCAGGAGAACTATACATCATACTCAGTTATGTCATACTGTACTGGCTGCTTTTGGGAAGAATGAGACTGCTGAACTTATTTTGCCTCTGACCTGAGCGGACAGAAATGGAGTTCTCCAGACGAGCAGCCAAAGGGCTGTGCTAAGCATTGGTACTCCGCCTCACTCTGATCTGCCTTTTCTAGGCAAAACCGTAGATCTCTCAGGCGTGAGTTAGACCTTTGCTCCTTGCCCAGATGCTGTACAAGGCAGTGAGTTCACCCAGTCTACATCCCAGGTGGAGTTTATTATCAGCTGTCCACTTCAGCCCAAGGGCTGGTTGATACTGAGCTGGCGCTGGGAAAGTGTGGTCGGAAGTCGCTAATTGTTTAATGCACGATGTTATCACTGTTCTAGCAATAGCAGTGGTGCAAAACGAAGAGAAAACTCCTGCTCTTCTTGCTATCACTTTCCCAGGAACTCCTAACCTCCTCAGTGCTGCATTTTCCTTTCCATTGCTTTCTCACAAGGAAGCTACTGCACTGACTTCAGCCTCTTGACTGCGTTTGTGAGATCCGGACACTTTCCTTGCTTGAGATATTGCTTCCAAGTCTTATCCTTAAGATTCAAGCAAGCAAATTACCTCTATAAAATATGCACTGAAAAAGAAGAACCGCTTGTTCTCACAAAGAACAACGCCGTTGCCCCCTCAACAAAATACTCCTCCTACTTGAAAACAAGTAATTGTTGAGAACTGTGATTCTTAAAGCGGGTCTCTGCAAGCAAGGGCTCTGGGCAGTTGTCCTTCTCAAAATTAATTCTCCTAAGGATACAGGAATCGGGCATTTTTCTCTGTTTCTTGCATGCAAATGTTAGGCATGTGATGTCTCTTAAGTTTCTCCAAGTAGTTATAAATTATTAGCAGCTGTAGCTAATCAACCTCAAGGGTTAACTGGTAAGATTGTCTAGCACACATGAAATAAAAGTATTCTTACTTGGCCACTTCTTACTGTTTACAATCTCGATCTGCTAGTTACTTAGTACGTGAATCTGAGCAAGTCATATATTCCTTGCAACTGAATTTCTTGCAGAGAATGCTAATTCTGGTAGCTCTTACTGTTTTTGTAGGCTACTTTGAAACTGTATGAGATTAAAAACATAAGTAAGTTACTAACCAGCCTTGGCGTAATTCCTTAAGTAGTATATCTATTGATATGGAGATTGGCTACAGATAAAAGTATCATTCTGTCTTGGTGGTGACATTATTGGAATGAGGTTTTAATGCGTAACTGTGACGACAGAGGAGACTTTTTCAAAGGCATATATTCTCTTGGATCATTTAATGTGCCTCCGAGCTCTAGGTATTGAAAGTCTGGTTGTGACATGGCTTGTATTTATTCCGTTAACTGGAGGTTAGATGTTGAGAGGAACCAGAATACTGCTCTTAGAAGTGTTTTAGGATCCTAAATCTACCTTTAACATAAAATGGGGTTCAAGTTCCTGAATTACTGAAATTATTTTGATTTGTTTGGGGTACCATTTTATTTAAGTTGTATTCTTTGTAGTAGCAGGAGAACATACTGTGATCAGCCACACTCCCACACTACAGACGCTAAATGTGTGGAGATCATGTCTTTACCAGTGGGCAGTTGGCATTCTGGATAAGGACCTGCCTCTGAGTCAGCTCTAATGGATTTAATTCTCCTGCTCAAGTAACAGTGGCTTACGCTTCTAAAGTGAAAAGCCCTTCTGGGTTGTGTTGCTGTAGATAAAGTATTACATGCTGTACAAACCCATAGTATGCTTCATAGACTGATTTAAAAACCATGTTACGCTCTCAGCTTTAATGTGCTAAAGAACAGCCAGGACCTTGACAGCTTGCTAAATAGGAGTAGTGATTTGGAATGGTTATTTGCAGAGTGTATGTGTCTGGCTGAACAGCTCAAACTGTAGCTTCTGTGAGAGTAGTTGCAATTAATTACATATTGCTGCGAGGTTCCGGCCTGGATTCCTGCCTCAGTCGCACACAGGAAACAAGCACAAAACTGATAGGGTGGTATGAAGCAAAACGGAAAATTAAGAGAGGATGAAAAGCCTTGCTGGTGATTAGCTGGGCAGGGTGGAGAGGGAGGGAAGGAGCGGAGGGGAGATGAGGATTTTCTAGCAATACCTGGCCTGAGAAGATGCTGGCACCTATTGTAGGCTATGGCTTAGGACACGACTGTGTGTGCGGTCACGCCCTGAGACCAGGAGCTGTCAAGCAGGAACCCAGCTCTCTTGCCTTGGCTGTACAGCTGCCTGAAACAGTGGAATTAGACCAGAAATGCACACGCATTTTTTTTTTCCTTACTTTGCTAGACTGATCACATTAGCTGCGACATCTCTGTAATTCTCGTTGTTGGAATAAGCGATGTTTGACTGTCCTGGACAGCGGTCTGTTGTCGTGGTTTGCTCTAGCACAGGTTTTACGGAGATGCTGGAGTGCCACACACATACAGAAAAGCAAAGCCATTTCTTTCAGTTTGAGGTACTACTATGAGGAGCAAAAACTCCAAGACTGCAGCCCAAGTAGTTATTAATTATGATGCTGATTTTTGGGGAGATGTAGTCTTTTGCCCACTTGGAGTTGAATGGGCCTGCACAGACTTTTTCTGCAGGATGTTCATTTATCAAAGTGAATAACTTGAGTAGCAAACAGTTGCCAATCTGTAGGACTTTCTTGACCCACTGTGATCAATAGCAAACCTCCCACTGCCTCTCTGAGCACAGGCTGTAAAGAAGGAGCAGCAGTAGCATCGCTGCTGTAGTAGAACACGAGGCAGACAGACACGATGTTTCTGGAACATTGCAGCCACCTCTGGATGAGTTTTCTGGAGTTTTTTATTTTTTAATGTCTGCCTTATTCAATATGTACCTGTTGCTTTTCCTTTTGAGTTTTTTTGCATTGCTGCTTATCTGCCTGGTAAGTATGTCCATGTGAATTAGAGAAAAATAAGTTATGCTTTTAAGTATCTCAATTAAGATTTTTTTTAAAAACACATTTTCTCAGAATATTCTTCACTGACATGATAGTAACATTTAAACCTGTTCTTAAAAACTGATGTCTAAACCATCTTGTTGTGCTTAACAGTTGACATGTAGATGTCTTTCTGAACTCACACGGCCTCAGATAATTGACCTTCACAGCACCACGGAGACCTGTAAATGTCTTGCTGTGAGCAGCAGCAAGTTAGGTGAACTGCCTCAGGTCGGAGGGAATTGGTGCTGGCACTGGGATCGGATCCAGTCCTCCTGAGGTAGTATGAAGCCTAGTGCTTGAGGAATGCATCTCAGTACATCTGGAAAGTTGGTTTGTATTTAAAAAATAAAGAAGGTTTTCATAGCACAGCCATTGCAGAAACAGCATCTATTTGTTCAGTGTTAAGGATAAGAAGTTTCTTAATGGCCTGATGGAAATGCTGCGGAGAATTCTTACAGCTGAAACCCTCTAATGGCTATTGCAAACCTCTCCTCTGAGGTGCGCACATATTTGTAGTAGGAAATTGAATTAGAGCTTCTTACTTCTAGGTGGCTCCAATGAGACTCGGGTAACCTCAGCTGAAACTCCACTGGGTAACTGCACGGTTGCCTGTGTTAAATGTCTCTGCTCATCCCTGGTCCTAAAGGCCACCAAAAGCATTTCGCTGGCCTCCTGGATGACTCTGTCAGCAAAATAACACAGGGCACGGGGTGGAGGTCAGGCTTGGATGCTGTCAGTATGAAATTCTCAGGAGGGAAAACACTGTAAGGAAGAAACATTGATTTCCAAGGTTGCTGNCGTTTCTTATTTCAGGGTCTTGACCTTTCACCTTGAAGGCGGAGGTGTTCACGGGGTCTGCGTGTGTCGCAGGCACGCGGTGCATGCTGCTCCTGCGCAACCCGAGCTGCTGCTGGTGCCTCAGGAGGGAAAACACTGTAAGGAAGAAACATTAATTTCCAAGGTTGCTATATCAGACGTTCTCTTGCACTGAAAAACACCTGCATCTCCTGTTCCCTATTAATTATCAGAGATGTTCAGCTGACACAGTATGGGGATGAATTATCTCCTGGGGTGATGGTTTAAAGCTGATTTACTCCAGAACTGCTGCGTTGTTCACAACTTTCTTCTCTATTCCTGCCTACTTGTGTGCCAAGCCTGTGTTGTCCAGTGAGCAGAGTGGTTGTGGAGGCTGATGGTGCTTGCCTTAGGTCCTGACTTCTGTGGTTTTTTGTGAACTAGTGAAAGTTGCTTGTGGAAAAAAGGTGCCTCCGTTTCCCCACTTGTAAAATGGAAGTTCTACTTGTCTAAATCTCATAGTACTTGCCAAATGTTTTTAGATAAACAAATGAAAAGGAGCTCAGAGGACAGATCTCAAGGGATATGAATTAGCTATCAGCAGACCTTCAACTGGAGTTAATGAGATGGAGAATTAATAACCCCATGGGTGGGTCAAGCTACACTAACTATGTGCCTCTTTGCATAATTGATGCTCCCCCCAGTACAGAGATCCGCTCGCCAGCGTCCTGGCTCGGGTTATGAATACCACCGTGCCCATACGGTAAGCAGGTGCTGTGGCTTTCCATTGGGGATTTGATCCCATGCTTGCTTCTGGTGTTGAGTTTCCCTGCGGGAGACTGAGACACAGGGGCAGGAGCGCTGCCTGCTCAGCCCCTCGGAAGGTGTTTCAGTGTCCGAGAGCTGAAACCAGAGCCAGGACCTGCTGCCGGGCTCCAAATTCCTCCTTGGAGAGTGGGTGCAAGAGCGCCAGGAGATTTCTCAGCTTCTGTGATGGAAAGCAGCCCTTCGGTGATAAGCAACTGAGGAAGGTATCTGGTCATGTATGGCACGATGTCTCTGAGGAATGAAGCAAAGAAAGGGAAGTACAGCAGCTTCCAAGGTAGGAATGCCAAATTGGCCCTAAAACACAGTAATTAACATATCCAGGTGTTTGGCACAGTGGTTATCTGTTGTGTTGGGAGTACGTGCAGTCTATGTAAAAGAAGGTACAGAACAGTCGGATAACAATTACAAAAAGGTACCTCTGGCATCTTTTCTTATGGCAGCTATATGAGGGCTTGGTGTTCTGGACAAATTTTAGTGACTTTTTTTTGAGCCCTAGAAGAAAAACTGTAGTTTCTCCTGCTTTTACAGCTTTCTCCATTCGCAGCTGGCCTGTGTGCTGCTAAAGCAGCTGATGCTTTTTGTTCCGGTAGCAATGGCTTTGTGCTGGAGGGTAAAACAATCCTCCCAGAGCTGTAAAATCTTCTGTGATGAAAGGAGCTAGACACACTGTACAAGTCACTGTTTACATTCCAGATAGGACGTGCTGCACTTGAAGCTGAGTAATGAATCCGAATTAAATCACTCCTGGTAGGCTGATGCGCCTCAACTGACGGCAGCAGAGTTGCCTGGGTTTACATAAGCTGGTGATCTGGCTCTCTGTCGATTTTGGTTGCTGTCTTTCTAGACCCTCCTTTGTAAGTACTGTCAGTCCTTGGGGCAAAAACTGCACTTTCCCCCACTGGTTGGGCTGGCAAGGTTGGCGCACGTAAGTTTTGGCTTCTGGAGAAAGCTCAGGCTGCCTCCGCCTGCTCTCCTCCCCTGGTGCTGCTCGGGGCTCTGGCTGGGCTACAAGTCGTGGAAAGGTCTAGCTCTGAGCAGGATGCTTTCTGGACCTGGTCCAGCTTCTTAAGCTAAGCCTGCTTCCTAGCAAACGAGGTGGTATTTTGTCAGGCTATGGCCTCTGGGCCCAGCTACTTGCTCTTCAACTTCTCCAGCATGCTCTGGGTTCCTGCAAGGAAATAGATCTTGTCTTAGTAAGTACAGTTTAAAAAAAAAACATGCCCAGTTTGTCTTTGCAATGTGTGAGCTACTCCATGCTTTATTAGGACCAAGAGAATTTTCGTGTAGTATGTCCCAGTCAGGCCAGACATTTGCATTTCTGAAAGGTTCAGGGCCCTCTGGTTTTGCTGTGTATCACCCACAACACACCCAAAGCCTGCAGGCACCTGCTCCAACCTTGCATCTTGTTGTTGCTTAGGAGGAGGGTACCTGCAGTTAGGGGTGCAGCCTCCCCATCCCTGGGGATGGTACAGGGAGATGAACACAGGAGGCCACTTGTGTCCCGGTTCTTCACTGTCATCTCCAGGTTCCCTTTACTCCATTTGTGTTTTGTTGAAGGCTGATTGGAGACACTTGGGAACAAATTGATTGTGATTGATTTCATCAATTCTCATATCGCTCTCTCCTGATAAGCATCCTGCTGCAGAAGAGTGTTATTGGCTTCCAGGTGATGGACACCGTGAGAAACTTGGAGAGAGCAGCAGGGCCATGGTTCATTGGTTAGGGCAGTTAATCTTTGCGGTTTATACTGAGTTTTATGTTGAGACATCGCAAGTGTAAAAGCGACAAGCATTGCTCCAGTGCCTTGTCGTGTGCTGTGTAAAAGGATAGGTTCGTGTGGATTCCGGAATTCTCTGCCTACGAGAGGCAGATGTGCCTCTGTGCTTTATGTGATTCATCAAGCAGTCAAACTTTTGTCCCCCACGGTTCTGAGATCTTTTTCTTGATGGGCACTTCTGCTGAGACAATGTGCATGTCCCTTCTGGAGCTCTTCTGTAGGCTTCCGTCTTCAGAAGACCATGGAAGGAAATCCCTTTCAACTCTGGGATAGAAAGCTCAAATTCTGAAAAAAAAAAAAAATGCATCTTCCTTCAGCTGAGTGCTTCCATCAGCCTCTGAATCAGCAGCAAAATTGTGTCTTCAAATTGTTAACAATCTGTTGCACCCATCTCCATATGCACAACTGTAATTTGCAGGAATTTCCTTCGAACTGCAAGGCTGGTGACCTCTTCCGACTTCGTTGCTTTCCAGGAGTAGCCTAGATACATCCAATCTCTTTGAAAGCAAAATCCTTGTTTTAGGAGCACCTGCCCAAGGACGTGTTTTTCGTAATTAATTCTTGCAGCTTTTCTGTAGAAGATGGGGTTTCTATAGCAGCAGCGGGGAGAAGGCACAGAGACCGTGGAGGTGTTGGGCATCGTGTGCCAAAGCCCAGGCTGAGGGCTCCTTCCACTTCACAAGGGTTCATGGAGTGCACGTACACAGAACGGGCACTTGGGTTTTAGACCGCGTGCTTACAAAAACAGCTCTTCTACCGACGCAATGATACACTTGGAGGCCGGCCAGCTGTCTGCATTTCGGAGAGAGGTTCAAGGCATTCTCACTGTGTACCTCCCACAGCACGCCCAAAGCCTGCAGGCACCTGCTCCAACCATACGCCTCGTTGGTGTGGGTATGGGTTTAGGTAACAGCACAGCTTCTGTTCCTTTCAGGAAGAAACAGGGAGATGAATACAGGAGGCCACGTGTGCCTGATTTATTCATTCTGGCATCTCCTGGATTCTCTTTATTCCCTTCTTGTTTTGTTGAAGGCTGTTTGGAGACACTTGGGAATAAATCAGTCAGAGCACAGTACAAGCCGTGCGCTTGGCGATTAGTTTGGGTGCAGGATAAACATAGTATCTCCAACTAAATTTATGTCTTTTAGGTGAATTTGTTATCTGGTTGCAGCCAGCAGGGGCTGAGCCCGGTGAAATGCAACACGCAATGATAGCGGGTAGGCCGTGGATGTAAAACCTTTGCTTGCCCACCCAAGCATCACGCTTCTTTCTTTCTACTTTGTTTTGTTCTTTTCTGTTCCCAGAATAGTAATCAGCTCGAGATCAGAGTTTTCTACCCACTGTTTTTCTCGGAGTTGTGTTGGTATAGTGGATGCTCCCTCTGATAACCCCTCCTCCAAAATATGGAGTATTTAAAATAGCCAACTTTGGAGTTTCTCATTCCTCC
>VZSC01013691.1:0-97634 GCA_013398225.1 Steatornis caripensis | reverse complement strand
CCCCCCCCCCCCAGTCTTTATTCAGGGAAAAAGTGAGATGCGTGTGAGTCTCAAAGGGCACTACCTGGGAACCTCTGCCTCGGAGCTCTCCTCCTGCCCCAGTCAAAGTGAGCCAGAGGAGAAATGGCAGGGGTTGTGCCGAGCATTGGCCGTTTGGATCTCAAGTCACACTCTTGCCTTGATCGTTTCTTATTTCAGGGTCTTGACCTTTCACCTTGAAGGCGGAGGTGTTCACGGGGTCTGCGTGTGTCGCAGGCACGCGGTGCATGCTGCTCCTGCGCAACCCGAGCTGCTGCTGGTGCGCACGCCGTCCCTCAGCCTGCGGCACTGCTCCGCCAGCCGCATTTGTTGCCTGAGAACTCGGGTGCTTTTGCTCAGTGATGCGTGTGGGAATTCACTCCCCCCTTTTAAGGCTTTTAGGTTTGTTTTCCCCTTTATTGATAGTTTCTGACATTTTTGAGAGATGCCAGTGTTAACACTGTGAAAAGACCTGAACTACCTACTAAAAGCATGAGAGAAAGCTCAAGGAATCAGAGGAGACTTGGTTTCACTCAAGTTGGCAAATTCTGTCAAGAATGAGCAAGAATACATGATCTTCCCTGTTGTCATTTCTTCATAAGAAACAGCCTGGTCCCCATGAGTGGGGCCATGCCATGGGGCCTGCATGGGGAATGTGTGTTTTCTAGGNAAAGACCTGAACTACCTACTAAAAGCATGAGAGAAAGCTCAAGGAATCAGAGGAGACTTGGTTTCACTCAAGTTGGCAAATTCTGTCAAGAATGAGCAAGAATACATGATCTTCCCTGTTGTCATTTCTTCATAAGAAACAGCCTGGTCCCCATGAGTGGGGCCATGCCATGGGGCCTGCATGGGGAACGTGTGTTTTCTAGGGGGGCTCAGCACCAAGGAGCTGAGTTCCCTGGGTCTGAGGCAGGTGGGACCCTGGGAGCTGGCTGAGCCTTGCTCTCATGGGATGTTGGTTGAACCGCTGCCCCATCAGCCAACGCGATCTCCTGTGTTCCCTGCACTTCTTAATCTTCTATTCCAGAAATTGGGACTGTTTTAGGTGTTTTCTCCCTTATTTTGTTTTAGAAAGAGTGAGATCTCTACTAACCTGCCAACCACAACAAACAGTGGAGTATCCCGTCGCCTGCGAGTCTACTCCTGTCACCCCTTCTCTGGTCAGGGTTTATCTCTGAGGTTGGAGCCTGGCCTGAGGTTTGGATAACTTCGCATTTACAGTTTAGAATACTATAATAAACAAGCAAATAACAGCCTCTTTCCCAGACACACACACATACACATGTACACATATACACAGGGAGTAATGCTTAATTCTTGCTGTCCACGGGCCTGGGGGCTGTTTATATGCAGCAATGCATGTTTATATATGGAGTTCATCTCCTCAAGTGAAGACAGATTAAGCAGCGGGGTGAATAGACCAGTTATGTGAACTATGGGATTTCCAGCCTAGAAATACTGCCAAGACCAAGCCAGACAAATTGGTAGCACAGCAGTGTTTCTCATTAATGCACATGGAAAGTTGTGCCTTGCTGATAATGCACAACAGTATCCAGTTGGGAGGTGTGGGAACCCATCTGGGAGCAGCTATCGGAACTGTATTCCAGGCTGGACAGAGTCTTCTTGCTTTCCTCTGTGTTTTCTCCTCTGAGAACCTTGCAGGGAAAAAAAAGTGCAACTCCTCTGCATCGACATCCTGAAGTCTGTGGGAATATTAGTATGCGAGTGGTATGGCTTGCTGAATAGAAATAAGATTATTATAGCCTCCCTTCCCTCCCCACCACCGTTCCATGCTGTATGTGGTTTACTGGGTAAGTGGTTGTGGTTCCCATCTTCCATCCCAGGACAAATTATTTCAAACTTGAAAATAAGATTACCTGCCATAATTGTATGTGGTGGTTTTCTTTGCTGCTACAAGTGTTGATGCTGATGCACATATTTATGGGTTGGCTTGTTTTGTATTCTGCGTGGAGCGCTCTCCTATTCTCCCCAGGCTGCACTTTTAACCCTGCACAGTCTCCCACAGACAGCAGAAAAGAGCGACAGACTTGCAGCCATGCTGGGATGACCGTTGCTGAATCAATCCGTTGCTGATTCTGCAGGGAACTTCTGGGAAAACATTGGACAAAAGAACCATGCCTCCACGTTCCCGCTCCTAACCAATTTTTTTCCTATTTTTTTCCAAGATAAGGAGCAGAGGAAAAGCACGCTCATGGTCCAAATACTTGTTTATGGCAGACTCTGGAGCAGAGGGTGTGTCTCCTACGTCTGGCACAAAAGGTTACAGTCACCATCAACCAAATAACAAGAGACGCCACTTGGTCTCAGTGTTCAGGGACCAGTGTCAGATGTGTAAAGAAAAATCCCAGCAAACCCCAGCAATCCCTGCTGGGCTGCTCTGGGAGGGGCCCTGGTGTTTTCCCTTGGAAAGTGCTTTGCGTCTTCAAATGGTCACTTGGGCTTCAGGCTTGGTCTCCCTTGCTGCTTGTGATGTGCACCTCCAGGATGCCGTGGGTTTTGCCCTTATTTAAAACACAGCTGCTATTTTTGGCATGTACGCACATACGCCTCCGTGTATTGGAGTTGTGGGGAAAACCCCTGATAAGGCACACAATTGTACAGCAGCCGGTACGGCGGAGGGGATGGATTTTGTCTGCCGCTGGCCAGACAGCGTGGCTGGTTCCTGCGGCGTTTGCGTTGGGACCTTCTTACCTTTCTTTGTGTTGGAGGAGGAAGCTGGCAAAGGGCTCGCATTGTTCAGAGTTGGAGAACAACAGCTCCTGGCTTGGGTGGGACCTGACTGGGGCTTTTGACTTGTCTGTCGTGATGGACTGATAGGAATAGTCCATTAGGCTGTCTTGGAGGATGATTAGAAACCAGCAAACCTCTCCTTTCCTGACGCAGCCTGTTTGAGCTATAGGCTAGGCATCTGCATCCGATGAGCAACCTCTTTCTCTTACCTGGCTGAAAGCACCTGCCTGCTCCCCGCAGAAGTGGCACAATTGCAGTGTCTTATGAAGTGATAATACCAAAAGTTTCTGCATATTTTGAGTCATTTTGCATCCTATTAACAGCTTTCTCACTGCCCATTAGTGAAGGATCTATTCACAGATTGTCATTAGGATCAATGTGGGTTTGCTTCTTGAAGAAGCTAAAAAGCTGTAGCTGGCATTTTCTCCTTCCCCGATAGCATTTCCTGAGGGGGTTATGTTGCTTCAGGATATGTATAATTTGGGTCAGCCTGTCCCAAAATCTGTCGGAATTCTTTCTAGTAACTGTCACGTGTACAGCTGCCACGTTGTGCCTCACTGCTAAAATGACAGAGAAGAGATATCTGTGATTTATGGCAGGGAATAAGAAAGGCAATTAAAGTTAAGAGCTTGGCATCGGCACAGAGATACCGCAGAAATGCCCAGGAATGAGTAAATATAGTTTTGACCCTGAAATGAGAGTAATCCGCATGGAAGGACCTTACCCTACGGGGCAGCTTGGATTCGGAACAGTGTCTGCAGAAGGATGAGGTGCCCGATTGCTGCAGATCTTCAGTGGTCCCACTTCCACTGCACAGCAATGACCGGCTGATGTCCGTGCATCATTGTCTGTGCAGAATAGCCCAGAATGAGTCCAGGAGTGTTGTCCACTTGGAGTAAATCTGGGATGTTTATGTGCTGGTGACTGATTCTCAGCGGTTTGGAGAGCTGCGCCTCGCTGCCATCTCACTATCCACTCTGCTTTTTTTTTTTTTTTTCAAACACGCATATTCCTCTTATCTCTCCCAAATCCTGCATAGTTACTTCTGGTTCTCAGCAGCAGCTGCCTGTTTGTCTCTGCACCAGTTTTTGTGGGTTCCCTGAGAGTTTGTTAGGTGATGGTACAATATACGGCACTCTGCTGTAACCTTACCTGAAAGTTCTGCAAAGCAGGGTCATGTGAAGATGGGAAGCTTTAGGCAGGTTTGGGCAACGCACACCACCTAGAAGGGCGAGGCATGACTATGTTGTGTGTAAAAACTTCATGGTGCTCTATGCAGGCAGAAGGATGGCCTTACTGCTGACGGGGATCCTCCCTGCAGAGAAGACAGCAGCTGCTTTACTAAGCAAACCTGTTAGGGTATAGAAGCATACTATGACCAAAAGCGCTGTTTCTACTGAACTGTGCCTGGCTATTTTATGTTCCTGGATGTTGAAGTCTGGCTGGGCTAGCAGCTTCCGCTCACAAAAATGACCCAGAGTGCTGTCAGTAACATCAGTGCAATAGGAACGTGTTTTTAGGGTTTTGCATCCATGAAAGCTGGGCTGCACTGGCTGATGGAGAGTGAGCGGTGCTGACTGCCCTACGCTTGGAGAGGGTTTGTAAAGCACTCCAACTTGGCAAGAAAGTCCTCTTGGCCATTTAGTATTTTTTCCTTTAGAAGGCATCGTCCTTATCTTGTGAAAATACAGATATTTCTCCATAAAGACAGAGTTTCCCTAGGTAAACATCCTAGCTCATCTGCTCCAAGAAACATCCTCCCTTTGTTTGTTGGGTTTATTTGCCAGATTTTTATAATTATTAAATAGAACATGAAATAGTGAAAATGTAAGATCCTAATTTTGTGAAGGCACCCTTCTGACTTGCTATCTTGTGCCAGGAGCTGCATAACAACTACCTGCCCTCTTAGGTCCTGTCTTGAACGGAATATTTTTTGTGGAGATGAACTTGACTTAAAAATAGATATTTTGCCCCTATTGAGTCATTTTTCACTGGAAACGTATGCAGTTGGAATCTGACTAAACTTTTCACAAATTTGATCTGGCATCGGACATTTCTTGATGTTTCTAAAATGTTTTGGTTTGGGACATCTGGATTAAAACTAAGAGTTGGACTGAGTGATGTTCACCTCTCATTCCGAGGTCTGAGGACTTGTCACGGCAGGGAGGACAACACATTTTTGCAACTTACTCTTTTGCCCAAATGATGTTCTCTTGCCCCCAGAGAGCTTTGACGGCGATCTCATGGGAAGTGATCCCATGGGAAGTGATCCCATGAAGCGTTCCACCTGGTGTGAAACATCTATGTGTCTGTATGGGACCATCTCTCAGGTGAGCTCTTTAACCACTGGGCTGGAAGATAAAAGAGGAACTTCTCCAGCTGTTCTGGAGGAGTCTGGTCCTTTGGGGTCTAATGCTTTGCTTGCCTTTGCCAAAGTTCCCCAAGTGTTTTGCTCAGGGACAAAGAAAACATTGTATCTGAGCCAGATTAACAGTTCGTGTTTTTCAGTCCAGCAAGGAGGAGAAAATAAAACACTTTTGGGTCACTCTGAAATGACACGGCTTGAAGATTCGTTCTCTTCCTGGCCCTGTTTGTAGGAGCAAGAGCAAAGCACTGCTGGTTTGCACAGCCCTATTTTAAAGTGTGTGGACAGAGTAGGAAAGACCAAGCAAAAAGAGGCTTCGTGGTCTTTGAGTGCCTTGGAACCAGCAGATACTTTGGAGTCCTATTAAACCTCCTTTCGGAGAGTCACTGTATCCACTTGGCTTGGGAGAGGTGAGGGGTGGAGGCTACCTCTGAATGTTGAGGGATGCCACTGGAAGGAGGCAGCAAGGGATGGAAGAATTAAGAGGAGGCTGATGAGAATCATTTGGCTAGATGACAGCTGATGTGGGGGAGATGAAAACTTCTCACAGATGCTCGTGGTAAAGGCTAGCACCTGATGTGAGTTATACTAGAGCAGTTTTTTCTCAACTTTTAAAAAAAGTTTGGCTCTTCTGCTTTTTTGTGACCTCCTGAGTTAGCACCTCAGGTTCTCCAGGGTGGGAAAGAAGTAGCTGCAGGGATGGGCTGTGGGTGTAAATACTCAGCGCCTGGCTCTGAAGGAGCTGAGTTCTGGCTGACAGCGAAGGCAGTTCGCACATCCCTGATTAGTGTGATCACTCGTAGCTTGCAAGCACAGCTGCTTCTCCTCCCATACCCAAAGGAGCTGTGGCGCTACCAGCAACATGGTCCTACAGCACTTTCCTCCCAGGGCTGCCCCAGCCCTGCCAGGAGGAGCACGATGTATGTGTGTGTCCATTCCTGCTCTTCTGGATCCCTACCCATATTGAGGAGAAGAGAATGGGTGTTGAGAACTGCAGTGGGGTAAAATGGGTTTAAGTTTTCTTGCCACAGTAGATTTGAAGTGCTTGACCTAAGGAAGGTATTGGGTGTCCCCATCCTTCACACACTTGTGATGAGACCAGGCAAAGTCCCTAGAGACCAGCCCACTGTTTGTGCAGAAGATATTCCTGTCTCTCAGCTGTGTGAGCTGTGATAAGGAGGGATATCGTCCCTGACTGAGCAGTGCATTGCTTTACTCGGCTGTTTTTTCTTGCAAAACATAATCAATGGTATTCACGGAGGCTGTGCGAGACCCAGAGAGTTGTTCATCCCATAGTGGCTCCTCTGTGCTGCCTGCAGATAAGAGGGGTGAACCCTCTGCCTGAGTTCCTCTCGGGATGGTGTGGTTTTTACTCTCTCAAGACAACTCAGCCATGGCTCTTATTTTTGCCCATAAGTGTCTCTTCATCTCCCTTTCTGCGAACTGTATAAATACCCATTCACAACAGGACCTTCGCATTGTTTGTGCAAATATGTTTATATCTAGTTATGTCTGTTTCCTCTCGTGGGATTTCTCCCTGAAATCCATTTGGTAAATGAGTCTCTCATCCCCTAAGGCCCTGCAAATTTCTTGTGCAACCTCTGTCTTTGTATTTTGCATTATGCCTCCTTTTTTTTTTTGGTGGGGGGTGGTGGTGGTTAAACAGATAACCTTGGGACCCAGTGTGATTTTCTTTCTCTGTTAGTCCTTCTACAAGATCATGGGACTCTGTGAAATATGTATTCTTTGGGGGTTATGAAGAAAAATAAAAATTCCAAGTATCCCTGAGGAGGGGAAATAAAGGCAGCAGCAGGGATTTGTTAACATTTAGGCATAATCAGCCAAGAGACTGACACTGTCCAGATGGAAAGGCCCACTTCCTGGCTGTAAAGATAACTCACTAAAAGAAACATTAGCTGTGGCTGCATTGGCGATGAGAAACGCAACCACTGCCAAGAATTCACCCCAAGCCCAGTGGGAGCTGCCTCTTTTTCTTTCCCTTGTGCTAAGGGTTCAAGTTTACTTAGTTGGGAAATATGCCTAGCATTTCCTGAAGAGGAATGGTGGCCCCGTTGGTAAAGCACTGATGTGGACTCACAAGAGCTGGAGCTAGTTTCTTGCTGTGCAAGAGACTCTGCATGACCATAGGGAAGCGGTGTAGGTCCAGGTTTGCTATGGTGTAGGTGCCCAGCTCCCTGCTGGAATTGCTGGTACTGGTTCACTAAGTCCTGTATTGCTCCCTGGCTGGGAGCTGATGGCGGTGCCCAGGGTACTGGAGCCACTAAGAGCATGTCATGGAAACCTCTGTGCTGGGTGTCTGCACAGGGTGCTGGAGCCTACTCGTCCTGAGCAGTTTTTTGCTGTCTCAGCTTGGTGATGCCCAAAAGCACAGCAATGTAGGTGTCAGATTTTATAATCCTGTCTCTCTGCAGCAGGTGTTTCAGAACGTGCCTTAGGAGGATGCTGCTTAGCAAAAACGTGAGGCAGATGTGAGCAAAGAGCGAAGGTTTTTAGTTTTGGGTGGGGAGGAGGCTATATTCAAAAGAGTGTTTGCTTGGTTAACCCGCTCTGAGCTCACTTCACGACAGGAGCAGCTGAACCGGCTGTGCTAATGCTTCAGTTGTAGCCAGCGGGCAGAGGATCTGATGAGATTATATTTGTCTGTGTAGTTTTCTTTCCCCAAGGTATTCAATAGCCTTTTAAGCTACAAAATTAACTGAGCAAATTGAATACAAGGCCATAGATCAAGGATTATTGGCTTCTAATTTAATCTGGAGGTGAACGCAAAATGTATTGCCATGCGTGTTTAACTCTCCAAATTTAGACCACCTCGCTCTGACATCCACGGCACAGTAATTCAGTTACTCAAAGTGACTGAATTCATCACAGTCCTGATGCTTGGTTCCAGTTAGTGGGTGTGCCTCAGACTGTGGGTGTTTCACAGCTTTTGCTTTGTTGCCATGGCAGGGTTAAATACTTTAATGCACTTGGGTTTGGGTATTTGAGATTTTCCTGGATGTCAAATTGAGCCTAATGTATAGGATAAATTTAAGTCCTGGTGTTTTTTGGTGGTTTTGTTTGGTGGGGTTTTTTTGGGGGGTTTTTTGTTTTGTTTTGTTTTTTATAAAGTTGGGTGCTTTATTCCACCTGGGAACCTCCCTTTGTTAACCAGCCATGGCAGTTTTCTCTGAGTGAGTACTAGAAGTTAAATCTTAAAAGTGCCTTCTGTGTGGGATCTATTTTGTTTTGGATTTTTGTAGAAGTTTATGTGTTTTATTTTTTCTCTTTAAATAGATCCGGATTCAAATACTTCTTGATCATCTTGGCTTTACAGAGAAGATGACGTAAACAGTGGCACTAAGCATGTAGCTTCTCTGGGAAACGCTAAGAGCCTGTGTGAGTGTTTGCAGGGGAATGAGGATGGGTATATTCTTTTCTTTAGCATGAGGTTTTTGGAATACTTTGCCTGTTTCTGGATGCTACAAAAGCAATACAAAGAAACAACCTTCTGATGCCACCACGTATCTGAAATGGGATTCCCAACCATCGTTCCCGCCAAAGTGGTGACTGCTCACCACAAAGTGCTTCGGGCAGATGCTCGGCGCAAGCTTTGGCTTTTCCAGCCTTGGCTAAGGCTGGAGCTGTATCAGAAGTCCAGGGCTATCTTCTTCTATCGGGTCCTTTTAAAACTTCTTCTTGATCCAGACTTCCTCTCTTTTTTGGGTCAGGCCGCTCAAAATCTTCTGCCTCTGTGTCACAAATTGAAAGCAGTCCAGCAATTCTGCTTTTCTATTTATGAATTTTTCTATTGTTCTGTCAAAGCTGGTTAGCATCTGGCATGTCATGAGTTCACTATTGTCTTCTGGCCCCCTCATTAAGGGCATAATTTGTCATGTTGAGATCTGGAACGGGTCCATGTTGCACTTGCTGGTGCCTGGTCACCCTTTGTAGCACACAGGGCAGAGCCAGTACAGTCCCGCAGTGGGAAGAGCAGCTTTACTGTGGGCTGGGGCTTTTTTTCTACTTAAATATTAGATTTTCTCTCTTGTGTGTTCTTTTTTTTCATCTGGCACGCCAGGGGGGTTGTGTAGCTAACTCATAAAGTTTGTATCACCCAGGAAGAACCTGGGCTCCCACCAATTTTGAGATCACAGGGGGAAATAGCATTTCTTTCTTGAAAAGGATACTTCTGCCTGACAATAATAACTGTGTGATGTGGGTCAGAGCGACATGACTGCAGTCCTCCTAGGAAGGAGTAAACCAAAAAATGTTACAAGTCAACACTGAGGTGTTTTGTCAAAGTGCCAGGGAAAAGGAACAGGGGAAAAGCAATGGCAGACAATATTGCAGATCAGAACTGAGAAAGAGATGAGAGCTGCTAGGGGGACGTGGGTGAGAGGATGGATAGCTGATGTTTCACGTCGGAGGGAACCTAGGGGGGAGATGGAGGGAGAGGAGTGACGTGGTCAAAGTGATGGGCTGCAGACAACGCTGCGGTGGTGTTGTGGTTGCACGTCAACGGGACTACGGCTCGGTTGCCCAGGGTGGGAAGGGGGAGGCCGTTGGGATGGACTGCTCCCTGAGTGCAGCACTGCTCTGTTGGGCTTTACACGTTGAGACAGAGACATACGTGACTGATTTACAATGCGAAAGCTATACAAAGTCAAGTGGCACATAAAACTGAGGCTGCTCTGGGAGGAGGAAAATGACAAACTTGCTAACAGGCGGCCAGTCTGAGAGGGTTTTGCAGGGCCTTTGTGAGAAGTCCACAGNCCTGAGTGCAGCACTGCTCTGTTGGGCTTTACACGTTGAGACAGAGACATACGTGACTGATTTACAATGCGAAAGCTATACAAAGTCAAGTGGCACATAAAACTGAGGCTGCTCTGGGAGGAGGAAAATGACAAACTTGCTAACAGGCGGCCAGTCTGAGAGGGTTTTGCAGGGCCTTTGTGAGAAGTCCACAGGGCAGGCGGGTGCTAGGACAGGCTGTTGGAGCTGCCGAGGTTTGTTGTTGCCCCAACAACTCACTGATCATGTGTGAGTTGGGAAGGATGCTGGTTAGTAAAGAGCAGGGCTGTATCTGTTAGATGGGGCTTCGCTAACAGCAGAAAAACATGTATTAACTCTCTTCAGCCATTTTAATTTGCTATGCTACATGACTGACCTTCCACAGACAATCCATAGGCATCGAGCACCCTACAAAGAGCATGCGTGTGCCTTCAGGGGAGCTCATGCTTGGCTGCAGCCACAAGAGAGCCTTGCCCTCTAGTTCATTTCTTGCTAGATTCCCAGGGGTGCTAGCCCTGGGATTTCAGCATCAGGCTGGGATGCAAAGCTCCCTTTCCTTCCCAGGGAAGAGGCTGCTAGTGCTATCACCTCTGAGATGCCATGGTTACTGGGATATCTGGGAATCATCTCCGAGGCTGTGGAGGAGCGCATAGGGGCACACACATCTGTATGTCAGTGCCCCACAGCTTAACTCATAGCTCTGACCATCAAATGTTTGTGTTTGCAACGTGCTTCCTGGGGTTGTGCTGGGTTTGATACCAGCTGGAAAGGAAAGGGAGAGCTGGGAGCTGGTCTGCATGGGGCTGCTCTGTGCCGGTGGGTCCATGTATTTTGCTGCGCCTGTGGTGGGTGTGAGAGCGCTTGGACATGCACTTCAAGAGGCAGGGCAGCAGGCTGACAAGAGGGAGAAAATAGGTGGCTGGGGTAGGGGAGAGAGCAGAGGAAGCTGAGGAGGAGGGTCTGGCTGTGATCCAGAGCCAGGGCTGACTACATACTCGCCAGCAAACTCATGCTCTGGGCAGACTCATGGCTCTATCTGTGTGCAGATCAATCTGCTATCATATGCTTTGGCCCTTGTCCTTAGCTGCTTCAGTCCTTGGCTGCTCCCCCTCCACCACATGCAGTCCATGCCGTGTGTCCTCATCGCCCCTTCCTCTGCCCCTTCAGCCCACTGAAGGCACGGCACTGGGACTGCTTATGACTCAGAAGGACTTCTGGGAGTTTCTTGTGCACATGCCCCTGCGGCATTAAGACGAGCTTCCATGAGACAACCTGAAAGCCTTTCACCTGCCACTTAAACAGAGGACCCTTGGCACTTCACACTTTCTTTCAAACATCTACTCAGCAAAAGACAGGCTGTGGTTCCATGACAGGAGGTGAAATGACAGTGTTTGCTGGAACCTTTGAGCTGAGCAACCTTTGCTGGGGTTTGGAGTGGAGCATGTGGACAGCCCCACTGGCTCCCTGTTGCAGCAGATCCATTTTCCAAGTGTATCCAGCTCAAGCCAAGAGAGTTCCCTCGACTGCCTGGTGTTCACTGACAGAGCTGCACTTGTGGCTTTCAGGGCTGGGTCTGAGCTTGTGCCAGTTGGCACTTTTCAGCTCCGAACTGTTATGATTTGCTCCAGATGGTGTGTGTGAACTGCCGTGCCCCGAGTTAGCCAGTTGCTCAGCTCAAGATCTTGCTCCTGGTGTTTCGTATGCAACCATTCACAAAGTCGCCTATGGAGGATGAGAAAAGGAGATGGTAGGCTTTTGTGTACTCCAAAAAGTCTGTGTTCCTGCCCACTTCAGATTTTAATCACTTCCCAAAGAATGCATCAAGGGCAGAATAAGAAAGATGATGTCGCCTCAAAGAGTTTACAGCTGAAATGGAAGCATTCAGCTGAAAGGGTGGAGGCTGGAAAGACTAATGGCAAAGAGTCAGTGATCTCAAGTTCAGATTACAATGCCCTGTTTTTTGTTTAGGCTTGGTTTCTCTGCATTCCCTTATGTGTTTTCCTAATGCCTTCTGAAGGGGAAAAGGATGTTTGTGGAGAATGTTTGGAGGAAAGAGCTGGGAGAAGTTGGAGAAGCAAGATGCAGCACCAGGGAAGGGATTGAGAACCGTGGCCTGCGATGCAGGGAGCTGGTGGATGAGACCAGGGACAACAGCAGAAAGGTGAAAAACACTTTGAAGAAGGGAATCTGCTGCCTCTGGTGACTCCATGTCTTGAATGTGCTTCTGCAGCATCCAGCTTCTATATGCTCTCTGTAATCTCTTCTGTTCATCTGTCACCTCCTCTTCACCATCAGTCTTAGGAAAACCACTGGGTTCCTTTCAACATGAAGCTCCTCTTAAGAGCACTTAATCATCTCTTAAGGTTAGGAGCCCTTGTTGCAGCAGGGAAATAGTCCCTTGGTAAATACTTGGCTTGCAGTGAACTGTGGGGTCCCATGAGCTCAACTGGGCCTCAGCAGATGACATCGGAGATGGGTGATATACCATGTACCATGTATGCAGAAAATTAGGATGTGCTGTCAGCAGGGAGAAAGACATGGGTAGTAATCATTCGTTACTCAAGGAGTCGAAAATAGCCATGCCTTCATACCTGGATCTGAGGATAGTAAGTGCCTGTAGAAGCAGTGCACACGCATGAATGCTCTTGTGTATTTAGGCTCTCCAGGCTTCCCATGCTGACAAGGAAAATGGATGCATCAACTACATAAAATTTCTGAGAAAGTTAAGTTAGCCCTTTGGGTCTTAACAGCACTGTCGTTTGCAAAGCTAATCACATACTAGTGTATATATTGGTGCTTGTGCTGGACTTCGAGATATTGATCCTTCCTCGCTGGGTCTTACAGCTGGTGGTTTGCACGGCTTGTGGTTTGTGCTGTGCTTCCCTCCGGAAGCAGTGGGGTGGTCCAGGTTTCACGCGGGCTTGTGCAGATCCTGCAGAAGAGCTCCCTCGGGGCGTGGGTGATGTGTTGCGCTTTCTCTCATTTTGTTTATGTGCTGATAAGCTCAGCGTAAGCAGCGGATGAAGACACACAATCTATTTATGGTTTCAACTGAGATCTTCCCATGCCTGAAAGGCAATCTGCCTGACTTAGCATTCCCAAGATGCTGCCAAACACAGCAAAGCACAGAGGAAATGCCTCCTGCCTGCATAAACAGAAGGCCGGCAGAAAAGAAAGCCAGGCTAATGCTTTACGAGGCATTTCAGTGCTGAGGCTCTGGTTGTGTTTGGCCTAGAAGCAATGCTACAGTCCCATAAATCAGTTGTTTTCCTCTAGCAAATGCAGGATTTGGGATTGAACCCTCCAGCGTGCTATGTGCTTCGTGTTGAAGGTGACTGGGGACAGGGTAGAGACACTGATTCTTGTGCTCTTCTTTGCAGCGTATAAAGGAAGCCTGAAAACTCACCGGTTTTTTAAAGCTTTGCTTCCTTGTGTGCTTTTGCTGGTAAAGGAAAACAAGCTTTTATAGCTGTACTCCTGATTCTCTGCACTCTGATGAGGAAAAAGTCAGAAATGAACCAGAATATTTTCATTGAAAAGGGCAAAGAAAAAGATTGAACATGAAATCTCCTTAGCCTATCTGTCTTGAAGTTAAGCAAATGAGGAAAGCATCCCCTGCACTCTTCAATCTTCCTTCTGTGTGTGCATGTTAAGGGTACTTTCTCCTCTTCATTGCTGAGTCTCCTGTTGTTTGCCTCATCCCTGTCGATTCTTTCCGGACCTCCAAGGAATTTTCTGGCTGAGGAGATGAGACACAACAGCCAAAGGGAAGGTCCCCGACCTCTCCCTCGTGCTGATACACCGCACAGGTAACGCGGCATCAGCAGTGTGATCAGGCGTGCAACATCGCTCCCCTTCACAGCTCGTGTTTCAAGGATGTGAACTCGCAGTCACCCAGAAGATTTGCAGACATGCAAGTCTCTAAGGGGAAAATACAGTGGGCGGATTTTTGAAAAGGGCTAGGATTAATCTGACAACCTCTGCAGCTATAGATAGAGAGATGTCTGATAAAGCTGCTTGGTGAGGGGTGTAGGCAGGGGAGAAGGGATTTTCACCCCGAAGTGTACCATAAAAGATGCAGCAAAGGCTCTCGTGTCCTGATGGCTTTGTTGAAGGATTCTGCCTCCAGTGGGGAGCACGTGTTCATTAGTATATGTAATTGAGTATGTGCTGGGCTGTACAGGCAGAGCCAGAAATGTGATGAAGATGATTCCTTGCATACTAGGAAGGGACTTCTTGCTCACCTCTCCCTCATCTGTGTCAGAACAGACTGACTTCTCAAGTCT
Source organism: Steatornis caripensis (assembly GCA_013398225.1). Classification (NCBI taxonomy): domain Eukaryota; kingdom Metazoa; phylum Chordata; class Aves; order Caprimulgiformes; family Steatornithidae; genus Steatornis; species Steatornis caripensis. The sequence goes on along the minus strand of VZSC01013691.1, from coordinate 83,420 downwards.
TGTTCATGCTTCATCTTACCTGAACTCAAACAGTGGATGCACTCCTTTGGCAGCATGTCTATCAGCTAGCTGACTTCTTGTGAGGCTTCCTCTCCTCCCATCCCATCCTTGATTTTATGCTCTTTCTGGTCATCTTAGCCATCTCTGGACCCTGTTGTAATTCGTCTCCTTGTTGAAACATCACAACTCAAGGGCTAAGTTTTTACATGCAGTCCTACTTTTCTGTAGGTGCAACCTGTAGAGGATGTGGGGTTTATACCTATGATCTGCACCGACAGCTCGGGTGTCTTGAGGGGGTGTGTGTGTGGCCTGCGGTTAGTTAGGTTTGAAAAGGAGGACAGGATATTTGAAATAGCTTCATCTAAAATTGATACCAATCTGTCTCTTTGTGGCAGCAGGCTAAAGTAAAATTTCCAGGCAGGTGAGGAAAGCTGCCTGATGTGGAATTTGAGTGTGATGACTGACATGGATTTTGGGGCTGCTCCAAGGAGAAGACATGTGTAAGTAAATCCTCTGGCAGCTCAGCAGTGGAGTGGCTTAGTGCCTGGGTAAAAGATTGCAAGAGGTGAGATCTCAAGAATAATAAAGCACCAGAAAGAGTCTGTAGCAAGAAGATGCATCTGTAGAATATGGGTCAGGCTCCAAAAGTCAGCCCCCTACATGTAACCAAGCCGAGGTCTGAGAGTGCTCTGAGCAGTTCGCCCAATAAGCGCAGCATGTCCCAAACCAAGCTGTGCAAACCATCCACGTGGCTTTCTGGTGCTGCCAGTACTCCTCAAGCAGGAGGGACATTGTGGCCGTACAGTGTGTGTAGAAGTTGCAGCATCCCTGGGAAGAGGGGGAGGATGCCCAGGAGGCACGACCTGTTTGCAAGCGTGCTGTGGAGCCTGTGGCCTTCCCTGCTTTTACTGAAAAATTATTAAAAATCTCAGATGGTAAATTGCGAGACACCCGATTCAAATGGTTGATTGTCTTTTTCTGAACGGTTTTGTTTCCACACTGGTAGTTTTACAGTCAGACCGCATAAGAATGTAAAGAGGAAATTACTGTCAGTGAGTGGCAGGAGATGAGCCAACGAGATCCTGTTCTTGTCAGCGTCGTTTGAGTAACGCGCTGTCCTCATTCAGGGAGAGCCCTTGTCTTTTTTAGCTGTGTGTAGGTTGAACCAAATAGTAAGTCATGTAAGTGATTGATTTGCTTTACTGCAAATGATTGAAATATGGCAAAGTGGCAGGAAAAGTAGAGTGCACTCCTTGAAATGAATGAATAATGAATGGGGAAATAGAGTTTGCTTGTGAAGTGTAGCCCCTGATTTTCATCTGAAGTCCCATNAAATGATTGAAATATGGCAAAGTGGCAGGAAAAGTAGAGTGCACTCCTTGAAATGAATGAATAATGAATGGGGAAATAGAGTTTGCTTGTGAAGTGTAGCCCCTGATTTTCAGCTGAAGTCCCATGTCTCCATCACACACTGGCCAGGCTTTGTAACACACAGGGAGAGGAGATGAGCACAGCCACGAAGCCTGTGCACAGGCAGCATTAGGGATGCACGCGTCGTGCTGGCAGGCTGATTGATCACCTCTCCCCACTGTACGTTTTGCTGCACGTTTGCATGTGCACTGATGCACATGTACAACCCCAGCAGCTATGGGTGTGAGCAGCTTTGCAGCTGGGACCGCAGCTTGGATTAAACACCATGGCAGGAGATTGTTGATTAATGAAGTGGGAGTGAACAAGATTTGAGTCTTTGATCTTGTCTTTCACCAAGTTTTTGGTGTCATTTTCCTGGGGCTGATGGGCTCCCTTTCCTTTTTTCTGCCCCCACAAATGGTGCTCTTGCACCTCTCCATTTCTTGCTGTCAGTCCAGTATTAGAAGCAAAATAACAGCCAGCCTGAATCCTGCGGATGCCAAATGGCTGGGCTGCTGACCTCCCATCCCAGCAGCAGGGACAGGAGTGCAACGAAAGATGAGTTCTTAGGACTGAAGAGCACTGGCCCAGATTCAGATGCCCTAATTTCCACCTTTGTCTGATGTTTGCTATTGGCAGATGCTTCTGAAAGCTGTGGGTCTTCCCACGGACCACACTAGACTTGGGAAATTGGGCAGAATTTAGGTCAGCTGAACCTGGGCCAGATTGTGCCTTGTCTAACTATTCATTTGATATGGCTCATCCCTTTGAGGACACGTCTTCCTGCCCGAGAACATGACATCTGCTTCCTGGTGGGGGTAAGAGAACAGGCACTTCTCGGTCAGCAGATTTTCTCCAGCTGGAAAGGAAAACAGTCTCTGTCCTGGCCTGGGGGGCACAAAGGCACAAACTGGGACGAGCAAGCCAAGAGATGCGTATGGGCAGAAAGAGAAGTAGATGAGATGATGTATCAGCAATGATCTCTGCTTATTCCCAAGTGACAGTCTTGGAGTCTCTTCTGTCATCAGCTTTTTTAACAGTAATTATACTTCAGAATAATTATCCTTAGCTATTTCCTTACATTTTCATTTGGGGTACATGAGATGCTTTGTGAAAACGAGGATCGTCATCTCTATTTGCAGGTGGTGAAACTGAGGCCTTCAACTCTTAAACTTCAACCGGGCAGCATTGATGCTGCCACAGACCCCTGCTCCTACAGAGACGGTTCTTGCACGCTTGCCCAGGTCCATCCACACTCACCTCTCTGGGCTGGAAACAGTTAAATTGCAAAGCTTCTGAGGAGGAAAAATACATGCCTGAGATCTGAAAAACCTCATTGGAAAAAGTTTGGTTTAATTTTAGCACAGTGTGCTGCAGGCAGGTCCTGAGGTTATGGTCCAGGATTTCCAGGGATTAAGTTAAGTAGGGCACAAATTACCTGGGTCATGGAAGGTCACCTACTGCTATACACTTGTTTCACAGCCTTCTGCGTTCCGCTCCCATCAGAGCTGGTGCCCCGAGGCTGTGGGAGTGTGGAACACTCTACGTCAGCCCACCACGCAGGACAGAAACCCATTTTCCCAAAATAGTTTGGAAAAGTGAAAAATAACGGCTTTTTTCATCAAACTTCACTGGAACAGTGGAGGAAGAGTTTGGGAAGGGTGTTTGTTGTCTTGCTGGCTCTTGGTTTGAGCTTGCTGTATCCAGCCATGTCTGCTGAGAAGGCCAAGCTGTTTCAAGGGCGGTTTGCTGGCTGGCACACAAAAGCAAGTCCGTGTACATTTATTGATCGCTGGATGCTGACAGCAACAAAGGGGTCACGAAGCTCTCCCGTTGAATGCAAATTCTTGCTGCTGCAGCGTTTGTCACTGCTCGGCAGAGGGGAGGTGACGCCCAGCCCTTCAGGTGGCAGCTCACATGGAAGTGGCTTTGTGTCCAGCTCCGGTTCTAAGCAATGACCTCCCTCGTCTCAGAGCTCACCCTTGACAGAGGTTCATTCGTATCCCTCAGCTCTCACCCAGCCTTCAGCCCCTTTAGGAAGATGCTCTCAAAACACTGGCTCATTTTACACTGGTTAAATTCATTTTTGTATTCTGCAGAGCCTCAATCTGACAACGGGGCCAGAGATGCACGCCGTAGGGTCTTGCCTACACTGCAGTATGTAGCTGTGCTGCTAGCAATATAGCAGCAGCAGGCAGCTCGTGGCACGCTGCCCGCGTGAATATTCAGTTTCTTGGCCAGATTTTGGACTGAGCTCCGACCTGCCACGGCTTCACTCTCATCAATAACTTCGCCAGTCGATATAAAGCTAGCTTAGACATGGCTCCGTGAGCTGCACCTGTGCTGTTGTGCTGCTGGTTGACTGCTCTGCCGCCATCCCTGTAAGTGCGTGGTGTGCTGGCTTGGAAGGAGTTCTCCAAACACTTAAACAAATGGGGACGTCATTAGTGCAGAGCAGCAGACGAGGAGGGGATGTTGGACAGGCCAGCTGGAGATTGTGAAGGCAAATGGAGTATACGGGAGGAAAGGGGGGCCTGGAAGATGGCTGTGTTTGTCTAGACAGTGTCTGTGATTTTATCTTTTTTTTTCTCCTCCCAAAGGCTCGTCCATGTTGGACGTTACAGATTGAAATCCATTCTCTGGGTTGTCAGTGCAGCCTTGGCTCCCACCATGATCTCACAAGGTGCTCCTGAGGAGAAAGCCTGTAAGGCAGCACTGAGAGGCTTCTCCCTGCTCCTTGCTTGCCTTTGGTGGGGCTGGAGGGAAGAGGGTTTGGGCTGAGTCCTGCCTGGGAAAGAGGCTAAAGGGCTATCCCTCCTAAACCCAGGATATACAGTCGCTTATAGTTCAGCTCTGGAGACAAAGTACTTTCACTGCTTTTCTTCCTCTCCTTCTCCTTGGTTTCTTCCCATTCTTTGGAGGCTTTCCCTGCCTTTGTGGCTCTGTCCTGCAGGAAAATATTACCTGAATCTAGCCTATGTCCTTCAGTGGTGGCTCCTGAGTGCTGTCACGGGCCTGGGCAAACAGCCCCCCATGCTCTGGGCAGGAAGGCAGGGGCTCTGGAGCAGCCTCTTGCAGCCTGGCCCCAGCCAGGACCAGCAGCCTCTCCCGGGGCTGGACCGAGCACCGCAGCTGGGCAGGGCTGCAGCCACCATAGAGCTGGTACATGTCAGAGACAGCAGCCCAGCAGGAAGGGGAACTGTTTGTTTTCAAGACAAAAATAATTATGTGCCTTTCATGGGATGCAGAATGCCTCACAGAGCTGACACTGGGCTGTGTTGGCTTGACAGCTGTCAGTCATAGTAGTTCGATGTGACAATTAGCAAGTTTCATCAAGGGTTTTGAGACTGGTTGTGAGAACTACGTTGGCAAAAGCAACACTGTTTAGTTGCCCAAAACTCAACCTCCTGCTGTACATGCCAGATCGGAAGGAGCTGGGGCAGCACCTCCACTAACAGCTCCAGCAGCCTGAAATACTTGGGTGTATGCTTTTGCTTGGCTCCTCTCCTGCAGCTCAAGAAGCCTGTTTGTGTCTCTCATTTTTAGTCTGTATTGTTTTATCTTGGTTCTCCACTGTCTTTCGCACTTGCAGAGAGCACAATTTAGTGCTTTTCATAAGGGAAAAAAAATCCCATTTCTGAGATGCGATGTCTCTTGACCCACCAGTCAGCAAAACCTCTCTAGAATTCTCCAAAGCCTTGCTGTACTCTTGTCTGGGATGGATTTTAGCTCAACAAGAGAGCATTCCTCATAATTGAATCACTTCAATGCTTAATTAGAAAAATTCTGTGTTTCCTTGGGGAAGAGTGAAATGCACGGTAACTGAGGGCAGGCCAGGCACGCTGTGCTTCATCAGCCCAGCACAGCATCCCCGTGGAAATGCAGCGTGGGAGAGCAGAGCTCTCCAGAGATGCAGGCTGTTTCTTGCTTTTTTTGCCCTGTGTTCTCTAGGGCAGGACAGGAGACTGGGGAGCTTATGCTGAATTTGGGTATCTATGAGGCAGCAGCTGATTGCAGTCAGATGCCTTGCAGCCCACGGGATCTCCTTGCCTGGTTGTCCTGGTTTGTGCAAGAGGTAGTTTTTCATTTTAGAAAATAGCTTTTATTGTCTCAGGCTCATGAGAAAGCTCCTTATGCTAAGTATGTGTAAAATAATTGAGGACTGAATAAAGAACAATAAAAATCCATTTCCTTGGTTAACATACTTGCTGAGCCCTAGAGTCAACAAACCAAGCACTAGTCGATATGGTACTTTCAGGTCCTTTCCACAAGTAGTAGCGCAGGCCAGCACGTGTAGTGTCCTTTTTTCCAGCAGAACAGACATCTTACAGGAATAATCATGCTGCAAACTTGCGCTGAGTCATTTTCTTCTTCCTGAATTACCAGCTCTGCTGTAACCTTGCAACGATCTTCCAAACCCTCCGAAGTGATGTCTTTGAGATGGGAAATGAGCCCCCAGACCTGTCAAGTACATTTGGTACTGCTTTCCTGCATTGCCTCCCAGACAGATTTGGCCATGAGAAGTCTTTCTCTTGCCGTTTCTGTATCTTAGAGCCAGTCCCAGAAACCCAGCACTTGATCTTTGTCAAGAGTCTGCACCAAGGAAACTTGGCCTCTGCTGAACTCCAGTGCTAAGAGTTGGGTGTTGGGACAGTTGCTACAGAACCTGAATACGCTGGTTGCTAAAACAAACTACTGCTTTTCATCAGATTAAGTGGGTAGTGCTCTATAGCACTCCTCAGCCGGGGGATTTCTGCTTACCTGGAAATCCCAGGCAGCTCAGCACCACACCTCTGCCTCAGTTGCCAGGCTGAAAGTGAGAGGTCTCTTTTTGACCTTAGGCCAGACTAATTCCTGTTAAGCACCAGACACTAGAGTATGCCTTTAAAGCTCAAATCTTTCTACAAGCCTGAAAATTAAATCCTTTTCAAATGGCTTCCACCACTTCAACTTGTGAGTACTTAGAACAATGAAAAAAACACCATGACGCTAAACCCAAGCACAAACTTGCAGCGAGAGCTGTGGGGTGCTTCTATAACATCACTGCAGTCCTGTGCATCTGCAGTGTCTCCAAGAAGCCCCTACCTGTGCTGGGCTAACAGGGAAAAAATGCAAATTTTTTTCTCATGCACGGCCCCGGTGACCTGGGGAAATAAAGGGTGAGTAGCAGGAGGCCTGGACTTTCTCAGTGGTTTTTCTCTAGTGCTTGCCAAACACGGATGAGGTCTGGGCTGCGTCCTGCTGTGCTGAGGCTTGAGACCAGCAGCCCAGAGCCATGGTGAGAAATGACACCCAAAGGCTCAAAGGTAGCGATCCCTGCCTTCCAGAGCATCCGGAAATTCTCCGAGTCCTGCCGAAGTTTTGTTTATCGTGGCATTTTACATAACTCAGTGACAGGTAGATGATGAAATACAGTCAGAAAGGCAGATATTGTCATCCCGGTAGGGAGCCTGGGGAGGGATGCCAAATCCAGAGGTAGCAGGTGCTGAGGATTTCAGATGGTGACGACAGCAGCTCTGCTGGGTGCCACTCAGATGGGGCATCGCGGGTCTTTCTGCTTTTCATTGTCATAGTCTGAAAATAGCTCCCGGATAACACACTCCCAACACGAAGCAATGCGCGGGGCTGAGTACTGCAAGACGGTGTCGACAGCCACACGGAAGCCAGTGTAGGAGCAGAGCAAACTGCCTATCCTGACTCCATTCCCAGAGTCTAATATTATCTCACCTGTGGGTATGACAGCCCTCCTGGCAGGCAGCCACGAGGCCTGTTTTTTTTTTCCTCTCTCTGCTCATACAGTTCCCTTATGGCAGCGACAGCCCAATTATCTGAGCTTTTCCCATCTTCTCTGCTCCTGTTGACTTGGCTTGTGCTGAAGGGTTCTTGGGGAAAGATCAGTGTGTTTTAGCAGATGGACGAAGGCTGAAGAGCAAATTGTTTTAATCAACCTCCCCTTTTTTTGGGGACACCGAGTACTTACTGAAGTGGTAAAACAGCATCCATAATTTCACAAGGCAGCAGGCTTGTCTCTAAGGAGCTTCTGTGTTTTTTTGGATGCCGTGGATACGGGCAATTAACTCGCAACACAAACTTGGCCTTTCCCCAAGGGCATTTATACTTGCTGCCTGTTCCAGAGTATGTGGGGGATCCACAGATTGCGTAAGCCAGTGGGCAAAATAGGACCAACTTCTCCAGTCATTCTGGGCATTGTGCTGCTCTGGACGAGAAGCCAGGGACAATGACGTTCTTTAGTGGTGTTGGGGACCCTAAGGGGTGGTCCCATCTGACTGGCTAGCAAGGTGGCCATTTGAGTGCAATGATGTAGATGGTGTGGCAAACATTATATTCAGCAGGGAAAATAAAGACGGAAAACTTGTTTCATGCCCCAGCTGGGTGATGTGGCTGTTTCCAGGACTGGTTCCCTGCTCTTCTGAGCAGGGCTCCACTGTGACCCTCGTTTAGTATGGGCTCGGGAGTGAGCAGAAGTGAGTCTTCTTGAGATCAGAGATAAACAGAGATTGTTTTCCATGGATATGATCAGAATCTGGCTCCCTTGATCGTGGTTTAAAATGTAGTTTAGTTTGTGTATGCTTAAACATTGTTAATAGAGATACTCGCTTTAGTGGATCCTGCTAGGTATGTAAGGTGCTGTATAGTAGGTGATTTTTCTCTGTTTTTACCTTGTGGATAGGTGGGAATCCATGGACTATGAAGAAAAAGTCACTGGCTGGCAGTATGAGAAGGCAGGCAGGCAGCTAGGAGGATGGGAAGCCCGATGTACCACTGTCGCTTGAACAGCTGTTCCCATAAAGGACGTGATTACACTGCTAAGAGGCATCCTGGGAACCATCCTATCTGCTCCCAGTCTGGAGGGCAGTCCAGGCTCGCCTTCTCTTGGAAGCGACAATGTAGTAAAATACTTTTGTGGTAAATTTAAGGTATGTCAAGGGCCGCAGAGAGAGAAAGATACCATCCAGCCAACACAGCACACCTTGAAGAAGGGCAGTGCTGCAGATGTCAGCCAGCCCCTTGTACCCCCATGCTCTCGGCTGCCTGAGCCAGGCAGGTCCTGCCTGGAGGCCTCAGGACAAGCACGTGTCTTGAAGTGATCAAGATGTTTTGGGGGCATGTGCAGACACTCAGTGCTCCTGCTAGTGCTAGCAGTCTCAGCATCGTGGTGGGAATTATCATGTGGACTAATTCTTGTGGTCCCTGACAGGGATGAAATAATTTTGTCAGCCTACTTGCCTTTTCTCCCATCCCTTCTTATTGCCACCCTGCTTGTGGGAAGGTTCCTCAGGACAGGAAACTAGGACTTGAGGACTCTTACTGGTCATATCCCAGCAGGACTACTCCTACTCCATTCCCATAGCTGGACGTTTGAGCCATTTGCCGTGCTTCCTGTGGGTATGCATGTATGGCTAGAAGGAGGGGCAAGAACTCATGAAAAGCTGCTTGCAGGTTAGTGGTAATATGAATTGTGAAGTACCAATGGCTTTTCTTTGCATGAAAGGAACTGCGTGCAAGGGAAATTGTCAATTATGACTGTACGCATTTTTATTGTTAATGATTGGGTTGTTCTGAGTGGCAATAGGAGCTGTCTGTGTGTGGGTGGGTGGATAACAGATACTTAGGAGATGTTATAATTTGTATTCCTGCTTTTGCTTGGCCAAGACTGTTATGGATCTGCTCTGTTTGTCGCTGGCTCCTGTAACATTAGGCAAGGCTGTTGTTTGTGCTGCACTGGGTTTTGTAGAACAAGAAAGAGAATTTCCAAACCTGCCCAAGGAATTGGTCACCTGATGACAGCCATGGGGATTGGCATACTGGACGATGTTTGCTCATTTATAGGTCTAAAAAGCTGTATGTGTTTGGCCTCCTGTGTGCCTACAGTATCAAAGATACAAGCTGCAGGTTGTACTTGATCCTGTTGTCCCTCTTCTCCAATGCTTCACACCTGAACGCTTCAACGATGTGGGCATTTTTTCCCCGTGGCCCTGGTGCTGGGGAAGATGCCCTGCACCATTTCTTTCAGTATGCACCCTCCTGTGCCTAGGAGCTGCCTTCACCCCCTCCTGCCACAAATGCCCGCAGACGATGTGATGGAGAAGCACCCCTCTGAACACAGCCTATCTGTAATAGCTGTCACTCAGCCCCTGCGCTGCTGCCATGGCACACTGTGGCAAAAAGGACATGTTCCTCTCTCCTCTCTGGTATGTTTATAGAATGAATTGAGACTGAAAGGAGGTGCAAGAACACTCAGAAAATGTCATCTGTGGGCTGGGTGTCTGGCCCCACTGTCACTGGACACACCAGGGCTTTGAGCTTCCACTGAAGGGACATCAGCAAAGGAGCCTCATGGGGAAAAAAAGGGCTTTTCTGCCTGACAGCCTCCTCTTTTGGCTTTATTTGTAGGCATGGTTGGTTTGTGTGTATGCACTTAAACAGTTCTCAGGGTGAGCTTCTGCATCACCCAGAGGAAAGAAAAAGGTGGTGGAGGGGTGAAATGCAGCCTTCCACCCCAGCTCCATGTTGGGTTGCTGCTGTTAAAATATGACTACTGCTAAAAATAATTCTGGTGTTGCTATAGAAACTTGCACGGTTGCTACGTGTGAACCTGGAGAGAGTTGTACCCTCCTTGGTACCTTGTTTTTCTCTTCCCTTCAGCCATGTTCACCTCCAAGCACTGTGAGCACAGGCACACCAGACCTCGCCTGGTTCCTTGCACAGCCTTGCTGGGTTGCCCATGGCTTTTTCTGTCATGCTGGCCGATGGGAAGGGAGTTCACTATTTAACCTATCCTCCATCTTTCTATCCACTTCTATTTTCCAGTGCTTCCAGTCCATAGTTTTTGAGTCCCTGGCTATCTTGTTTGTTGGCCTCATTCTGCTCCTTCCTTAGGTCTGGTGAGACTTTGGGCAGTGCACACAGGGAGTGGGAGGAATAGGTCCCCTTCTTGCTCTTCCAGTGCTTGGCTTGGTCCTCCTCAATGCACTGCCTTGTTTTCCTTGCTTTCCATCTGTAGTGGAGGAAGAGAATCTGTGTAAAATTCCTTCAGGTCTAGAGATGAAAAGGTGTTAACTTTTTAATGGTGCCCCCATCTGCCATCCCCATCTTCCTGTCCGTCCCAGCTTTGGTAGCTGATTTGCAGGAAACTGAAATTTTCCAAGCTTTTTAGAAGCAACCAACCAAGGGCTCAGTTACGTTTTCCAAGCTGGAATGAAAAATGCTGGAAACTTCCATTCAACTTGAAAAAGAATCTGAGATTAATCCCTATACGGAAAGATCACAGCCTCTGAAGGCCAGTGTGGCTCCTATACAAATTACCCTCCAAGGCAGGGTAAAGTTTTCCCCTCAGTCCTACCAGGGCTTTTTCTTAGCTTCATTGATCACCTTGGCTTGGTATTTAGGACAGAGCGTTGACCTCTTGCCCCTGCTCCAGATTTACAGCTCATCCCCAACGCGAGGTGGAGTAGAGCATGGACTGTGCCAGCCCTCACAGTCAAATTCACTGCCGTGATGGTATCTCACAGCAGTGACCTGGGAGTGATGCAGAGTAAAGCAGAGAGAGAGGAATTTCTGTTTCCTGGAAAAAAATCTTTTAAATCCCTCTCAAGTCTGTTGCTTTGAAAGTATTTCTTCCCCTGGGAATTTTAAATGGGTTTTAGGATCTCTTACCTCAGACCTGAGGGTCTGCATCCCTCTGGCACCAAAGCAAGTCAGTACCGGGGGGTGATTCACAGCAGCAGAGGGCTGCTGAGTCCATCAAGTCCTGCCTCTGCTCAAAGCTCGGCCAGTGAGAGCTGTGCTTCTGTGATAACAGCTGTCCCTGCCCCGGGGAACAGAGGAGCAAGCATGATGATAAATGGGATTTATGCTGGCAGGATGACTTTTCGGACATGAACACGTTTAATCAGACGTTTAGATACCTACAGATTGTAGTTGTGACCGGGGCGGGCTGGATAGAACTTCACACACAAGCTTTCTCGCACTGCTGGGCACAGTTTCACATCTTCCATTTAACAATGAAGCGCAGAACCAATGCATCTTCCTTTGATTTTGTAAATATTTATCCAAGTCTTTCCATTCTCTGAAGCATGGTATTGGTCTTTGCGATGTGTGAGATAGCTTGCTGAGCTGGGGACTGGCAACTGGAGCATTAGCTGGGTGATGAAGGGGAGAGAGCTTCCTCCAGCTCCGGCCGAAACGAGGACCCTGCTCTGAAAGCACTTGTGACTTGTTTACATCTATAGCCTGTTTCTCTGTAAACAAGGCTTTTGGGGCCGGTTCACATGGTGTCATACTGGGAAAACCATTTCGGCTTTCGCCCTTTGGGTGCTGGAGAGACAAAAAGGCCCTGCTAACTGCCAGGCTTGGGAGGGCTGACTTTTCTGAACTGTTTGTCTGCAGAGCAGCTCCTCTACCAACACGCAGGCTTGCGAGGGTGCTAGAGAAGGGTTAAGAATAGAAAGAGAGATGAGGCAAGCTTCTGGGAACTTCCTCTTCCACCAAGACACAGGAACATGTGTTATTCTCTGCCCCTTTGGCAAACATGGACAACATGAGTCTCCCCACCTACACACGCTTGCCAGCTGGTTGTCTTTCTGTTTCTCTTTCAGCACTGAGCTGGTCGAACCTGCCTCACAGCCACTCCGCTAAATCCTTGCCCTGGCTCGATGCCACCTGGTCCCCCGCCTTTTGGTAGGGGAGAGGGTCCTTCCCTCTGCAGGAGACGATCCCGTGAGCTNACCTACACACGCTTGCCAGCTGGTTGTCTTTCTGTTTCTCTTTCAGCACTGAGCTGGTCGAACCTGCCTCACAGCCACTCCGCTAAATCCTTGCCCTGGCTCGATGCCACCTGGTCCCCCGCCTTTTGGTAGGGGAGAGGGTCCTTCCCTCTGCAGGAGATGATCCCGTGAGCTTGATGTTGCAGTGCAAAAGGCTGCACAGTGAGGAACAGGTTGTGTCCCGTCCCATCTCTGTGTTAGATGGGCTGTACACAGCACACTTCTGTTTGTTTAAAACTTGGCAACTCAGCGTTGCTTGCAATCAGAGGAGCTTTGCTGTTGAACCATCAAATAGTTTGGTTAAATATCAAACTGTGATTCAGCTTGTCCAAACATGATTGCAGCTGGATGGAGCCTTATTTAGGATGTGAGTTGATGAACCAGAATCCAAAGATCTAGCATTGTTTTGTGATTTTTAATATGACGATTGGACTTGATCTTCCTTCTTTTGAAGTCAGTGAAAGTAGGATTCAGCCCTTTTGCCATGCTTAGGGCAAGCAGATTTGGCTAAAGCAGGAACAAGCCCACATCTATGAAGCAGCTTTGACCTGAATCTCTTGAGAAGTCTGAATTAAAAAAACAAACCAACCTAGGTTGGCTTTTCTTTAAGACTTTCAATTTTCATAACCGTCTGCAATTTCTGATGTCAAGCTCCTGACAGACACTGTCCTGTGGGAATTCCAGTCTGACTGGAAGTAGGAGCTAAACTGCATTTCTTCACAAGATTTATGGCCAATGGTTCAGATGCCAAGGATTTCATCGCAGTAGTATCGAACACTTAACGTGCCTAGCGTTTTGAGTATGCATAGTAATTAATACACAAATGTAAGTAGGGTAGGGACTGAACAGCCAAGTATGAGTCTGAACTCCTTTCTTTGGCTGAAGTTATGATACACAGGTTCTGACTTAGTCTTTTAAGTACATAGCTGGGACATTTTCATCTGTATGGAGTATTGGGAACTGGAGTTGTAACTTGAGCTCTCCCTATTTCTCCTGCTGATTGCTGGAAGAAACCCAAAAGGTACAGAGTTGGATTTCCTTCAAAGGACTTTAGACCATTGGACAGTCCGAACATCCTAAATGTAGGATGGAAAACTCCATGAGAACCAGTTCCCTCATTGTATCCCAGTGTTTGGTGTCATCATCTCATGTAAGTATAAATAAGCCCTTCCAGAAGGCTTGATTCAAGTTCAATTCCAAAAGTGGCCCCAGGCCAGCATTTCTGTTGGGACAATTTCTACTGTATTTCTGGCAAAACTTCCCCAGCTCTAGTGCTTACCAGATACCATTTTCACTGATCAGTAATCCTGGACTCCTCAAATCTGTTGGCCTGCATTACAAAGCAGGTAATTAGTTTGGCAAGGAGGACATTGCTAATGTGTCATTCTAGCGCAGAGTTTCAAAGAGGGGAAGGAGTGTTTTGATCTGAAGGAACGTGGCTGGCTCTCGTACAGAACTTCATGCACTCTCTGTATTTCGTGTAGGTAATATATGCGTATGCTCTGTTTGCCTCAATTTTCCATTTGTAGTTTGGATGTAGTAACACATTGCTTTTATCATACTTCATCAGCCTTCTTTAATTAGCTGGTAAGATCATCAGGGTAAGAACATTTAGCACATAAGGCAGCCGCAGTACATTTAATGAATAATAACAAATACAGTTTCCCCATGGTTCTTTTTTGCATCCTGTCTTGCAACAGAATGTGCTATTAGCGTCTTCAGTGACCTGCCCTGCGCACTGCCCCAGGGACGGGGATGCCAAATGGGCTTAGCCACTGCAGCCTGTGTCGCAGGCCTCTGATAGACTCTCTAGCAGTATGGGTGTGCTTATGTGAGCTTATGTAACTTGTCTGTGGCTATGAAATTCTCACTGCTGCATGCAATCAAATTTGGACCTGTGGTGTTTCCGGATTTTATGTGCTATTATCCTGCCTGCATCCTGCTGTATGGAAACAGAGAGGTGCTCTTGGGTACTGTAGGCAGCTCCACGTAATAGTTACAGGTCAAGGCCTAGGTCTCTTGTGCCTCCTGGAATTGGGTTGTTTGTTTTGCTTGGGCTGCCCTATTTCATTGTGTATCAATTATCACACAGAGAGAAGGGCTCGGGGGTGCTCAGCTGCTCTTGCAGAATGCTTTGAGATCAATGGAAGGTGGCTGTCATGTCTTAGGAAGTAGTTGCATGTAAGTGGTATTTCTTGGTGTTTAAACAGGATCTAATGACAGATGGAATTAAATGCAAAGCAGCTTGTTATGAGGTTTTAGTAACTGTGACAGACCTGGGGAAAGTGGTGTGGGGTGTGTAAGCAATCCAGCGAAGGCAGAAGCACATGATGCTGGGTGACAACTATTGGCATTGCCCAGGAGGGAGATAGGATTATTTTGCAAGAAATTGTGGGAGTGTTTTGAGGAGAAGGGAAGAGGAAAAAAAAACAAACAGAGGAGAACTTGACATACCCACTGTTCTGTCATCTAACAGAGCTACTCCTTCCAGCACACGTTAGTGCCAGATAATGCGGCCACTAAATATAGGTGGGAAAATATGTCAGTGTTATCATCAGGCTGTGAACTAATGGAACAAGATACTCTCCTCCTGTTAGACATGGGGATCGTAGAATTTGCAGATTGAAAACAAGAGAGGTTGTCTCCTCCTTCATTTGTCTTCCCTGGTCCTCACTCTTTCTCATAGTACCTCCTGGGAGGAGAGGAAGGGATGTCCCTCAGAGCTGAAAAAACTGGCTTTGTGCTCTGTGGAGAGCAGCGGCAGGGCCGGGCGCTTGCGGAGACGCTGGCGTGCAGTACAGAGACATATGGGGATACACCTGCCTGGTTTTGCTGAGGAAGAGACTTGTGGGGGTGGAGATGTTGGCTTGCTTGCTTGGAGGGTTCCCTCTCAGCTCCACTATTTCTGCTGTCAGAGACGAAGGTATCACAGTGGCTCACACAGGCAGTAAGATCCAGCGGTTGCACCCAAGTGATAAATGCGAGAAAGAAAGGCCGTACGTAAAGCTTGGAGATGGGTGATGAGTAAGGCCGCTCTGCCCATGGTGGGATAGAGTTGGGTGGGATAGAGTTGTGTTGGAGAGGAAAGGAGCAGCATTGCTTAAGGGGAGAGCTGATAAAGAAATGGCTCAGGTGGTTCGAAGGCTCCTTTCTCGACTCCTCTCTCTACCCTTGCTGTTGAAGTAGTGCTCTGAAAAGGCTGCAGAAAGGCGCCATTGTCTCACTTAATCTCATGTCAATGAACTAAATGTCATCAGTAGGCCTTGTTTGGACCCTTTAATTTAGGGTCCAAACTTTAATTTAAAAGTGCCATTAGTAACCACGGAAGAACTTTATATAGTCTTCCACTGGGCTTGTGGATAGCACAGGTTTGGCTCCATCACAACGGTTTGGATTTTAAGGAGCTGGGGTTTGCAATGACCAACAAAACAACAGGCCCACCATTGAAAATGAGCCTGTGACTGGATGTGTTGTGATCTATTAAAGTTTTGGCCTTTTCCCAGCTGCATCAGGATGCAGACTGGTGGCTATGCTGCCCCAGTCCTGAAGCACATACCCATGATCTGAGCTGGGGACATCCGCAACCCACGTGAGGCAAGGCTGCATCAGCTAACTTGCAGGGGGCTTGTTGGTTGCTCTGCTTTTAACACAAAATTGAGTTTCACCTCGGCAGCAGATCCCATTTTGTAGAGTACATCCTTTATCTGGGAACATCCAAGATGGAGCCTGTGGTTCCCACGAGCTACTTCTGTGTGCCAAGAGAAGAGGTGGCTCTTCATCTGAGTTCCCAGATGCATTCTGCCTCTCAGAAAATAGGGTTTAGTTAAAATGCTGCTCTGGAGCTACCCAATTTTAGCAAGTCTGGAGTCCTGAGTGCTGGGGATCTTAAATGACTGAGCACAGCAGGAAGCCTTAAAGGCTGCAGGGATACGTCCTTATATATAGCCTCTCTCTCTCTGTGTATATATATATGTATGTGTGTGTGTGTATATATTTTATAGGCATATATACTTATATATCTTTTTAGGTCATTTGAGATACTTCCTTGTCTATGCCAATTCCTAAAAAGAAGTTGTACCGCCTTCAGCCTACTGTTAAGCACCAGATGATCCTCTGGTGTCAGGGTCATTATCTTCCCTAGCCATCTTGTTTTCATCTTCTGTATTTCTTGCATGAGGAATCTTTTTCCCTGTCATGCGATATTCTGCTGAAGACAGCTATATGGAACTGGAGTCTCAGTTGATCTTTTTGCTCATTCCCACACACAGAAGTCTGTCTTTTCTAACATCCTAAATACCTTGGTACAAGATCATGGGTCTCGATTTGAAATTAATCTTTAAAAGAAGATCTTTTTTTCCTCCCTTTCCTTTTCCAGATTTGAACACCACCACAGAGGTAAGGACATGCACCTTCATCCAAAAGACTGAGAGTTTTGGAACCCATGTTTCCTTTGGTCTCTTTCCTAACAGGGAATTTAATCAAGTTTCTTCTTCCTCTCAGACAAAGTCTGGTAATTCAAAGCACTGGAGTGAAGATCTGCCTTTTGCTCTCAATCAAAGCACAGTGAAGCCAGCGTAAAGCCTGGCATTAACTTCAAGGGATGTTAGCTCAAACCTCTAGTCTGTAGCTGTGCAAGTTTTAACCCACTGTGAGCCCCAGGCTTCTGATGGGGCCATCTGAGAGCAACTCTTTCTGCCCAGCTACATTAGGGGTAGCTGTCTTTGCTGCTGCTTTCCAAATGCCACCTATCAGCCCAGAACCTCCTTCCCAACAGGCAGGTCTTTGCACCCTGCAGCGGTGTGGTGGCCAGCACAACCTTAGTCCTTTTCTTTATGCCATGCTGGAGCTCATGAACATTTGCTGGTCTCCACAGCAACGCTTTCTGAAGTCCTGGGATAAATATGTGCAGAAATGGGAGTTCTTTTGATGGATGAAGGTCTCTCTTACTAGAAAGCAAGTAAAAATAACACAGAGAAGAGTCTGCAAACTGCTCTCTGAATTTAGGTCTGGATTTTTAGACCCTCAACAGAGGATCTAAAAGATATGTCAACTTTGCATGGCTGTGTGATTCTGGCAAATGCATGCGTATGTTAAATGCACTAATTGCATTCATGGGCCCCAGTGGTTTCATTGCTGTTACTTTGCTTTTGAAAGAGAACAGTTTTCTTTCCATGTGATTAGTGCTTTAAGGTGGTTTCAAGTGGGTTTCCTGACCACAGCTTCTTGTTTGGTGGTTTCCAACCCAAGCCTGACTTGAACACCTTGAAAGTTGTGGTGCAGAATCAAATATGGTGTAGGCTGGAGTGTAGCGATGTGAGAAAGATCTCAATAACGGGATAACATTGTGAGATGCATGCAGCGAGACACTTATAGGGCCAGAAGTTTATGGTGTACCAGGCAGAGAGGGTCATATAAATACCAGGATTACTAACATCTAGACCCACTCTCAAATAATAGAAAATATCCCTGTGCACAACAGATGAACTAGGATTACAACTGGATGTACAGGTGCTTCCAGGGGTAAAATCTGAACGTTGTTGCTCATGAACTTAACCAGGAATTCCTGTGCTAAAATAAAGTGACTAAGGCTCATGAAAAGAGAAGGCAGGGCCAACCGTTGATGGGGTTGCTCAGCCATTCAGACATCCTGTATATGGGGATGAGTCAGGGATACCAGATCAGTAACATCACAGAAAGTTTTTTCTTAGTGAAGAAATTAGCAATGGTCAGAGATCATCTAGCACTAGCTGTCATTGCCTTGTAAAATCCTATGGTTCATAGGCAGTGTCAGATATGACTAAGGCAGCAAGGTGATTAGTATCTCTGCCTAGTGTCCCCCAGGTAACCCCGTGCTTTTGGAAACTGTCAGCAAAACCTGACTTAATGAGCACAAAGTCCTTTTAGATGAGGGTTTGCGAGGAAGATTTCTTGCTTTTCCAGATTCTTCCTTCTCTGTCACAACAGCTGTGAGCTTTCTTTGCCCTAGTGCTTACTCACTGTGCTATCAGACCAAGGAAAGGTCCAGTTTGCTACCCTTCAGCGCAGCCAGCAGATATCCGAATGGGAGGTCAGATCCTGGAGGCAGCCAGCTTTGTAAATTAGACCTTCCCTTCCAATCTCACCCCACAGATTGCACTTGTGATTGATCTGGTATTCCTGAAGCCTGCACTACATCCATGAATTAACCTCTAGCAGCATCCAGGAAAACAGTGGAAATTCACAGCCGTGCTGCTTCAGCTGTACCCCCGTGCGTTGCTGTAGTAAGGGGTAGGTGGGCTCCGCGTGGGAGAGTGAGTGGCACCGGACAAACCTGAGCGCAAAATCCACCAGCTGCCCGGGGCATGACTATGGCTGCTGAGAAGTAGGAGCATAAGATAAATGTCTCTGATGACTACCCATAAGCAAAATGTAAGTGAAAAAGAAATTTGGTTTTTGAAGGCATTTATGAAGGAGAGAGACGTTAAGGTAAAAAAGTGTTCTCATGTGGGTATTTGTGTAAGAGATGGCAGCAACCGCAGAGTGACAATCACTTATCGCAGAGTAATAAGGGGCCTGGAAAAAACTGCACGTGGAAGGTATGGCAACTGTTAAGAAAATGACTGTAAAACCAACTGGTTTGTTACTCAATAGCTCCCCTCCTTTCTTCTGGGTTGACGTATTACATGTGCTTACCGAACTTACAAAAATTGTAAGCTGGATTTCGTATCACCTTATGCCTCCAGAACAGCTAAGCCCCAACCACTGACTCTCTATTCCAGCGGATGATCCAAGATGCAGGAAAAAAGGCGACTGGGTGATTTCAGCAGTTTATAGGATCTGTAATTAGAACAGGCAGGGAGGGCATCCTGCCCTGACGCGCTCTCTTCTGACCATCACAGCAGTCCAAAAAGGTGTCACTGGGACCCTGTGGGGTTCGTGCTCTCCCTTGTGAACAGAGCAGCGCGTGCCTTCCTAATAAGAACTCGTGTTTCCAGGGTGTCATTGGTGTTGATGAGGAAGCATTGATGCTGCTCTTGGAAAAGGAGATGTTCTGGCAGGTGGCCCCTAAGAAAGAGAGGAAGTCACACAATCTGATATTTTTGAAGTGGAAAGGGATGAAATCAATGGGGAAAAGGATAATTGTTCCTAGTTCAGAAGATCACGTTCCAGACGGTGGGGAGGAAAACCCATTTTCCAAGAGGAGCGTGGCTGGGCATTTTTCAGCCGAAGGATCCTGAGAGTAGATATAATTGATTACGTCCACTTGGAGGTGAAACCTAAGATAACCATACTAAAAAAATCATAATGATATAAAGGCTTTTTCTACTTTCAGTATTTTCTTCTTATCTGATCCCCATCTGTGCTGAAAGATCTCGTTTGCCCAAGATCCTTCCAGTAACGCTTGCAGCAAGGTTTCCTTCCAGATTGTTGTCATTAGTTTTCAGATAGAGCTGGATCTGTGAGACAATTCAGCTTTCTACCACAGGCATTCTCAGTGACCAAAGTATAGCAGTGCTTGAAATTCCTAGGGAGAAAACAAAGTAAGACAGATTTCTACCAGTCAGCATGATAGCTAGCCTTGCCGTAACGCAGGCTTTGAAGAGGGCCTGCGTGTCAAAGATCGTTTGTGCCCCCCAGGGAGGACAGAAACTTCCAAATGCTAAAATGAGGTTGAAAAGGGAAGAAGCAGAGAATATTTTTCAGATTTAATTTGGGACCAACCCAAAGGGTACCCATGAGAGAGGTAGGGGGAAGGAAATGTCAAAACACGTATTTCCAGCAATGCTGATTCTTTTGCATTTTGTAGATAATGGTTAGGAGAACATTTTTATTTTTATGGTACATCAGACATGTGCTTTGTGCCCATAGACATAACTTAAATGACACGTCCTTGCCCAAAGGAGCTTTGTATTGAACTGAGTCCCTTTATTTTATAGAGACATATGTCTCGTGATAAACAAATTGCACTTAGTTTATCTTTCCACTCATGCAAGCAATTATTGTACATGACATGAAACTGTGCCAATTGGTTGCATTGTCAGGTTCTGAGATTCTTCCGTCTCTGCAGATGCTGCCCACAGGGATGTTTCCCAGAGCACAGCTGGGCATCTCCTGAAAAGTAATTAATATCAAGCTTTAGTAGGGGAGTTTAATCCCGACCATCTCTGAAGCCTTTGCATAAAGAGCTCCAGGTTGCTACAAAAATTCATCCATATAATTCGTTAAATGGACCCAGAGTCTCACCTATAAGTGAAGTTAAACTCTGGTTGCAACGTCCTTTAGAGAGGGAAGCAATAAGACACAGAGCAATGGCCTGCAGTGATCTTGTGGCAAAGGAGAGGGGAGGGACATCAGGAGGAGCGGGGCAAGGAGGGCTGGGGAGGAGGCTGGAGCAGCAGCAGCAGTCTCGGCAGGCTGGCAGGGAGACACTCTTCCAGGTGTGGGGAGGGATGCGATGGAGGGGAAGAAGCCGAGCCCATGAGCAGCAGGTTGGTGCTGTTTTTTCTCCCTGATGTGTATCCATCATTCTGCAGTAGCAGTGAGCTCTGGTGGAATGGGCTGGTGTCAAAGTGGTCCTCATTCATGAGCAAACGGCGTGGCACTGCAGCTGGCGGAAGGCACATCTCCCGCCTTTGCTCACTCTTCCCCATTTCAACCCTTGCGTAAAGCAGACTTTGCGGGCACCATTTCTGTGGGGTGGTTTCAGACCTTGTCAGTTGTGGAACCCCATCGGGTGTGCTCTGGTTATTGGTGATATGACTTTTATTTAACATTCAAATTGTAGCCACAAGGAAAATTTAGCAAGATATGTGCCCCCAGGAGTCTGCTTCTCCTAAAGACTCCAAGATCCTGATGTGAGGGATGTCTAGAGAATATGAAAAGAAACGAGACATGAGGTTCAAAAGCATCTGCAGGGTGCCAGGGACAAGCAGGAGCACTCGCCTCTCCCGAAGCTGTGGTACAAACTCACATGCCTGCTTTTCTCACAGACTGGCTATGTCTTATCCAGTGCTGCCCACAACATGATACCCTCAATGCCGACTTCAGGCAATCCTTTTTTCCCAGCCTTTGAAGCAGTTGTGGAAAACTCGCTGCTCCTGAGCAGATTTGAGAGTCAGGCTGTGATGGAGAAGTGGCTGCACGCCTGGCATGGGGGAGTCACTGCTCTCAGTTGCCATTTGTTATTTTTCTTCCCCAAACATGGGCATTTGTGACCCTTTAAGGCTGAGAGGTTTGGTTTCCTGGTCAATATTCCTCCTAACACTTGCTCCACCATGCATGTAATTTCTGTTGGCTTCCTGCTAGATAAGTAGGGTATTTTCTATACTAAAATGGGCAATAGCATACTTCTTTCTCAGCCAAATGTTTCTCCGTGCTGGGTGTATGGGACTGTCATCCTCGTTGGGTGTTTGTCTGCCTTAAGTTTCTATGGCCGCCTTATTCCTGCGTCACCTTGGGGTGTTGGGAATACCCCCTGCAGCAGTGTTTGTAGAGAGCAGGACCCCAAGCTCTGACCTCCTTTTGGAGGTTTCGGGGATAGGTGGTGGTGTGCAGCTGCAGATGAATGTTTGCACAAGGAAAGCAATAAATTTCAGACTCTCACATCATCAAATCGTGCAGTTTGGGCTGGGATTCTGTCCTGATCTCAACAACTGTTTGTTATTGGTTAAGAAGGCCTTGACAGATTCTTAACTGGTTAATGAATAACTCAGGGAAGAGTAGGTTTCTTTTCTGAATTACAGGTTAGTTTGCTTTATTTTTAATGATGTTTCTCATGTGTGCCTTATAAAATTTCTTGCGACCATAAGTCAAACAGCAACAGGCTAGCGGCATTGAAATCACTTGCGCTCTTTTTTCTGTGTTAAGCCAAGGCACCTTTGTTTTAGTCACTTGCCTCCTATGAAATATGTTGTAGGATTAAATATGCTATCGTAATTAAAGATTGAAAAGGCCTATGAAACTTGGTCATGGAGTCTGTTGTCTTGCAAAATGGGATTACAAATTCCAGGTGATGTAATCTCAGGTATGAAATACTTCCAGCCGGGAGAGATCAGCTTATTTTCCTAAGAGCATTCCTGAGAACTACTGCCTGTGAATCTGGTATTCTGCAATTTATTTTGTTTCTCCATATGTTGAAACAGCCCTAGCCAAGAGTGTTCAGTCTCCCATCCCCCTGGATTATTTGGTGCATGTTTCTTTCATCTTAGATCACAGACAGACAAGCATCAGCTCACGAGGTGTCGTGTACTAGCTACTGAATATAGAGCTGTAAGAAGCAGAAAACACAGGCTCAGGTTCTTTAATTAGTTCATGCATCTGCTTTGTTAGCTGATCAGAAGTCCAAGAGCATAAGGAGTATTTGGCCCAGGACACTGATAGCCATACAGTGAGATCATCAACAATTCTTTCCAAGAGCGAAGGTTAAGGAGTTCTCCTCCCAGGTCCCAGAATAGATTTCCTGTTGAAAACCCAGATAGTTACACTATTTCAGTATCACAAAGCCACTTCTTGCCATTATGAGAAGAGTTGTGAACCTTGTTGGAGTTTATACCCTGATGCACGTGACTTCCATTAGACCCTCACCTATGGCTGAAGTCGAGTGAGCTCTGCGCTTTTGCCATCTCACTGCTGTGCAGATGTGTCCCTTATAAGCTGCTGCTTCTTGGTTCTGATAGATCTCCCAAAGGGCAAAGATGGTCCAGGCATCCAGAAGACAGTTTTGTTTACTCGTCAATGCAAAGGCTTGAATAGCGTATGCAAGGGGTAAGATCAAAGGTACTCGTATTAGCTTTTAGTATGCTTGGAGAAGGTATATTGGGGTTTGTTAGGAGTGGCAGAAACCTTGACTGTGAACAGGAAAAGCAACGTGAAACAAAGATTGTGTGGCGCGGGATTTTTTGTAGTGAATTAGTGGCCATTCTCTAGAGGGAAGACTAAAACTCTGCAGCCAGCATGGGTGTTTTTGTAAGCAGGTATGGCCATAGGGGAAACATCTGAGACACTGTGTGCATATTCTTGCCAAATATGAGGTGTCTTGTTTTCAGACACGAGAACAGCGCTCATTTTTTTCACACTTTTTACCTCATCTATCCATCCATCTTTTGAATGTCTGACTACCTTAACGTCCTGCCCTTAGCAAGTCTGAAAAGCAGCTCTGCAAAATGATGAGC
Source organism: Steatornis caripensis (assembly GCA_013398225.1). Classification (NCBI taxonomy): domain Eukaryota; kingdom Metazoa; phylum Chordata; class Aves; order Caprimulgiformes; family Steatornithidae; genus Steatornis; species Steatornis caripensis. The sequence continues at coordinate 60,073 of VZSC01013691.1, read as the reverse complement.
CATACGCATAGAAGCACCGAGTCTCTTCTCCCTACCAAGTTGCTCTTGTCTGGCACCAGCCCTGCTCAGAGCAGCGCTACCTTTGCTCCTCCACCACAAATAGGCCTGATCATCTGAGGAATAGCAAATACTCACCACTGGCCTGCTTGGTGTCAGACTTCCCAGGCTGGGATGGGTTGAACTGGCTGACGAGATGGTCTTCTGAATTCCTCTAAAAACGGGATGCTTTGGGGGAAAACCCCTTTGTTGCAGGAGTCATGTCACTGGTGCTTCACGTGAATTCATATTTGTAGCCTGACAATGTGAAATAAATAGGTATATAAAGTTAGCTCTGTTATCCAAATTAAGTCTCATGCAGATGAGTGCAACGCTGTTTTCTGGAAAACATCTGACCCCCTAGAAACACCAACTTCTGCTGCTTGCTACCCATATTAACCTGTCTTTGAATTAGGGTTAGTGCTCAGAATTAGAGAAGCCAGCCTGCTCAGTTTAGTATTTGGTTAAGAATAGGATAATTACATGTGTTTAGTTCTTAATATGATAAAAATATGTCATGGTTGCTGATCTTGTCTTAACCCTAACAGTATGCACAGACTTCAGTTTAATACAGAGGACCCATTCTAAGCTTACCTGCAAAAGGCAACAGAGCTCTGGAAGTGAGTGCCATGAACACAGACCCCTTTAGGGTGAGGCAATACATCCTCCTCTTTTACCTCCAACGCTCCTGAACACCAGTGGTGGGCACAGACCTTACCCTATGACAAGGTCCCTTTCTAGGCCTAATTCAAAGGTGAGAACTTGGCCTCACCATCAGCTTTCCCACTGAACTTTGTAGGACATAGCAGGAAATCCTCTTCTAAACCCCACTTCTGCAGTTGGGAGCTGGACAGAAAAGAAGCATGGAGGAAGCCCATGCCTGCTCCCAGGTATGTGAGTGAGAGCTGCGTGGGTGCCTTGGGCTAAGAAGAACAAGAACTGATGATTGTGTGTTATGTCCACATCCTGCCCACCACAGAAGTATATGTTCAGGGATCTCTTTTCCAAGTGTGTCCTTTCTATCTTTAGGTTTTGGGTTGGAAATGTCTTTTTCTTGAGCTGTCCAGGGACTGTAGTGCAAGTGCTCTGGTTAGCGATTTTTATTTCAAGGGTTGGTGATGCCAGCCTAGGACAGCCTGGGCACAGTGTCTCTTGGCAAGGGGAGCATTTTCTTTACTCCCTAATCAAATCATACTCAGCCACTGAGCTGCCCTGCAGATTGTATTTAAAGCAATAGATTTGTATCATAAACTGTTTGCTGGAAGCACCATATTATTCCTAGTCCTGTGCCAACGCTTACTTGACTGCACCTGCACTGTGAATTGGAGTTGAGGCTTCTTTTCTGCAAGCTGGACCAGTTTTCTTTCGCTGGTTCACAGTACTCCCAGGGCAGTTTTATTGAAACAAGTGGGGAAGGGTTATACAGGCATATTTTCACAGGGCACAAGGGTGGGAACAAGCAGCAAGGGTTGCACGCATCCGAATCTTGCACCGCTGCTGAATGCTTTGTATCCGGTGCCCAGGAACCCAGACACAGGGGCGAGAGCAGAGAGCTGAGGAGGAAAGCAGAGGCTAGACGGTGCCACATATCAGCGCTGCTGTTTGTCTCCAGTCCTTGCATATCAGCCGCACCGCCGTCCTGAAAGGGGCAAACTGGAGCAAAGTTAATGCAGGGCTGGCATGCAGGCAAAAGAACGTGTGCAGATACGCCAGCGCACACACCGTAATTGTCAGGCAGGGAGATGCAGATTTGTACTTTGCCTGTTGTTCAGTCAGTTCATTCAGTACTCGGTCACACAAAGTATGGCTCAGGGAAAATGGGAAGCCTGTCCCCGGGAAGACGCTTTAACTCTTTCCAACTTTTCCTTATCCTGGGAGGAGACAAGTGGAGCTAAGGGCCCCACCTCATAATTAAAGGCATCAGAGATGAGGAGAATGTAACACAATCATTCCTAATTAGTAGCTGCATGGTTTAAATGCCATCTTAGTTTTCCTTCTCGGTGGCAAGGTGAGCAAATGGCAGAAAGCCCTTGGCTGGGAGAGAGGAAATAGGTTGGTCTGCAGCTTTCTCCTTCCCCATTAGAGCCCTTTGATGTCCATGAGTGGTGACTCTCAGACCATTAATTCCAGGCAGTTTTCGGTCTGAACTGTATGGCAGGCACAAAACAAATAACCAGATGTCAAACTTTCTGCCCTTCCCTGGAGTCATGAACAGAGGCTTGAGCACATCTTTGGGGGCCTTGAAATACATATAAATATTCTGTGTGTTGTTTTGTTTCTCCCTTTCCCCCTCCCGTTCTGTGACTTAATCTGACGGTCTTTAGAGAACAAGGAGACTATTCTTGGAGACCATCCTCATCCTAGAAATCATAAACCTGGCAGCTACCCGAGCCCTCTCTTCTTGGATGTGACCCTATCTGAAATGCTCCTGGCACATCAGAGGAGCCAACAAGTGCTCCCAAAGGGTCTGCTCTCTATTAAGGACACAAGTGTCCTGTCCTCACGCATCAAGCTACTCGCAGCTTCTGCTCTCACTGCTCCGTCACTTTTTACTGCATCCCCATGACCTGGGAGCTGCTGAAAGCCTTGCGTCTTTAAAAGGAAATATTTGAAAAATAGAGTCAGGCTAGGATAAATCACAGGGAACAACATTAGCACGTGAATAATATGGATAGGAGAGAAATTAGGTCGTAGAACTAATAGTTCTTTTTGTTGGGATGGGATTTCAAAGACTCCTGCAGCCCAGAGTTATGTCTATATAAAAATCACAGCTGTGCTCTCTCTCTGCTTTTTTTTGTTTATACTTTTAAGAAGTCTTTTTGGTTCACCTCCATTAGCATTTCCTTAATAGGGATCCTTTCTCTGGGCCAGCCCTTTTAAAGATTAAGAATGAGACAATGGCTGCTAGCGGAGTGACTCACCTCACGGGCTCATCCCATCTTCTGCACCCAGATGCAAATGGGCAGAGGCAAGAGAGTCCAGGACACTGACCAAAGCCTTGGGTGATGGCTCAAACACAGGCAGGCTGGTCTCCAAGGTTCCTCTTGGGCCTTGAAGTAAACTAAGCTAAATGTGGGAGGAATTAGTCATTGGGCAACGGAAAATGTGATGCAGTTGCTTCAGGGGCATCACTTCAGATCTACCTGACCACATTCACTGGAAATTTGTCCTGTCTGCCCAAAAAAAAAGACTAATTTTTAAAATTACTATTCATTTTCACACCATCCAAAACTGTGCAGGGTGTGATCCACACAGAGAAGACGCAGTGTGATGGAAGTGGTTACTCTTCCCTTTTGCACTACTTGCACTAGATGCCTTTGCTGACACAGAAAACACCTAAGGGCAGGGTTTTACCTGCGCTTTGAGGGGCAAAAGCCACGGCTTCCATGGGAAGACGTAATTTCACATCCTGCCCTCACAAGGACTCCTCCCATGTGTGTAAGTGCGTGAACTGATTAGATAAGTGATCTGGGTTACAGCTAACCTGGAGGGAAAGAAAGGTAAGATTAAAAGAACAATGAATTCATTTCACCAGTGTTGTTGGGTTAGACTGTGTACGTTCACGAGAGCTACAGCCTACAGAGACCTTGGGTCAGCGGTGATGTTTGCAGCAGAGCTCACGGGAGTGTTAGCTCAGCAATGCACATACCTGGAGGCTCTGTAATCAAAGGGGTTTGTGTTGCTCTCTGTCTTTGTGGTTTTTCTGAAGTCATCCTAATTAATTAAACAGCTGATGGAATGGCAGGGCAAGCACGTCGTGCAAAAACTCAAAACTGCACACATTTTCAGTGTGGACCTGATGTAAACGCTTCTTTGTGTACCGTGGTGTCTCATTAGCATAATTAACTCTGCTCTGAGTCAACTGAAACATCAGCAGATTGACCGTTTTCAAAGCAGAAGCAATTTTAGAACAGCAAAGTTGATATCAGAGCAGGTGAATTGCTGATGAAAAGCCTTTCCTTTCCACGGTGGTTCTAAGGTTTGAACAAAAGCTTTGTTATTGTTGTGGGATTTTTTTTTTTTTGTGTGTGTAGTTGAACATTTTGACAGAGATTTCACCTCATTTTCATTAATGTTTTGGCAGGGGAAAAGTCAGCATTTTCTCAGTGAGAACTCACTGAAGCAGAGAAACAGGGCTAGGTAAAGTAGCGTGGCTAACTCAGCATAATTACTGAGAAAAACCAAAGTGTGTCGTGAGCAAGTGCCTCTTCGGTTTAGCACTTTAACAAATAATCTATACAAGCCTGAGATTTTATTTCACTTCAGTTAGTTCAGTTCCACACTGACCCTGGGCACAGACTCTACTGAGGACCTTGCTTAAATAAGGAGACGACTGTCAAACAGATTTGGCAGCCCGCTGTTGCAGGCTTTGCTCCGTGAGTAGCGCTGATTCATGTAAGTAAGTAATGTCATTCCAGTGAGACTTTGTTAAGGGTTCAGGGCTGTGCATCCAGAGCCTCTGAGCAGCAGATATTGGGGGTGTGGTAGATTTTTGGGATGATGGAGTCTGAAGGATTGGCCGTTCAAATTCGGTACTGGGAAAATCTGCAAAGGAAAGGATGGGAGCTTTGTTCCTTCGCATGACATTTTCTTCCTGCAGCTGGGTTGCAGAGGGCCAAGATCTGGGCTGCTGTTATCAAAGTAGACTGCAGAGATACGGGTGTGTCAGCCACCCAAAGTAAAAGTCCAAGTTCCTTTGCCAGTATTTCCTACCCTCCTGCAGATAACCTGCAACCTGCTGCAGCATCCGTATCACTGGGAACAGCTTTTATCTGGAGTTGTCGGACCTCTTGGAAACCTGGCATAAATGAAGGGGTCACTGTTGCCCATCTGTGGGGAAGTCAGTGTCATGGATCACTCTGGTAACGTTCAGTCTCCACAGCACAGAAATGACGCTCTAGCCGTTTGACCGTAGCAGTCAACTGTCAACACAGGTGGCAAATGGGTCAGGGAATCTCAGGTGTGTTTGGAAACCATCCCTCAAAGCATGATGCTGGGTAGATGTAAGTTCTCCTTGAATCCTTTCCTCCTGGAGACGTAGCGGGAGAAGGGGGTGCTCCTGCATAACCAGTGGAGCATGACCCTGGCCAGGGCTTTGTCCTCATTCTCCCAATCCACCCTATGCTGCAATCAGCATGGCACTGCCATAAAACCATAGTCTTTTCCTCTCTAAAGAAAAATGTGTTGTGGAAACATCTCCGTGTATGCTGGAAGGGCCCGTGCCAGAGCAGCAGGGAAGGTTTTCTCCCCCGGCGTTTGGCAGGCACGGTGGCGGCAGCGGCCACGATCCAGTAAGCTGATAGCGTGCTCGTGAGTCACTTCGCAAACACAGAACTGGCAAAACAGGCTGCAGGAGGGCCTCATCAGTGCTCAGGATATCCTAATTACGATGGCCTATCTGGCTGAGGGAGGGCAAATGCATGATTATTTATAAGGTAATGTTAGTGCAGTCATGTTCTCATAGGGAAACCCACAACCGCTGTCAGGACACGGCCACGACCTGACTGGGGAAGCGAAGACAAGCCTTTGATGTCCTTACCACGTTCGCTCCAGTAGCAATTCAGTTGGGCAGGAGCATTTGTGGTTACGGTGTTCTCTTGATGGCTTTCTCTTAACTTTTAATGACCTGCTTCCACTCCAGCAAACCTGTTCTCGCCTGTGCTAAATTATCCCTTGAATGAAGATTTCTGCTAACTGGGAAAATACCCACTTTGCTATAATCGCCTTGATTTTATCTTTTTTAAGAGTGAGCAATTGTCCCCTGTGTGGGGTTTTGCACTGACCCAGAGCGGTTGTTCGTATGTGCTCTGGAGAGCCTCTACCTGTGCAGTGCCCAAGCTCGTGCTGCTCAAATTCTGACTCCAACAAAGGTCTAAGCAGAGTCTTCTGCACAGCCCGTTATTCAGGTTGGTGCACATTCCTGGGAGCAGCAACTTACCCTTTTTGTAGCTCTTGCTTCAGCTGCAGTCTACTATGGCATTTTCCCCAGCGAGGCTCAAGAACAAATCTTTCCAATCTTTAACTACCTAGTTAGATTAAAAGATGGAAAAACAATGGGATCTGAGTTGGGACAAGAGGAAGCTAGAGCCACATGCCCAGTATGAGCCTGCCGTACGGTACAGAGCTTATCCCTGCCGTGGCGATCCACTGCACGGCCCAGGAACAGGGCCGGTCGAGGACAGCAGATGAGCTCTGGTGGCAGCAGCCACGGGTAAAGGCAATTGCTGCACCTGAGCAGGTCTGGGTGAATGCACGCAGACACCAGCATCGTGGGCCATCGTACACACTCTCCATCAGCTCCCGTGAATGTCTGCTGGGTCCTCCACAGCTAAGCTTGTTTCCGGCAGATGCCTAGATGCAGTCGGTCAGCCTGAGCTGATTCACTGTGCAGGGGTGGAGGGCCATGGGGCAGGAAGGGGCTGTGCTGCAGCCCCTGTGTTCTTGGCCAGCACTGAACGTGCCAGCAGGTATGGTCGTCCACGGCAGCCATCCACGGCACCAACCCGTCACATACCTGTGCTCTCCATGGATGTGACTCTGTGGTCGTGTCTTGTTCCCCAGAAAAGAAGGTTTTGAGATATTTGTTTTCTTCCTAGGTGAAGAAAGATGTGTGGGAAACCAGGAAGGATTTCTTTGTTCCCTGTGGGGTTTTGAAAAGCATCCTCCATGAAAAAGAGGCCCTTGAGTTTAGACTTACAGCAGCCGGAGCAATTATACAGCTGTATCTAACATCTGCAGCTCTCGAGGAATCTCTTGGTTCCTTAGCCTTGTGTGTTTTCTCTTCCGACAGTTGCAGGTGTGTGCTTTGTTTACTCCTCCTGATTTAGGTGATACTTTTAAACCAGTGCATCCTTGGGTCGGACTGAATTCCCATTGACTCCCACTGGAGAAGACACATGTCCTGCTCAGCATCACATGTGTTTTTTTGAAAGGAGAGGAGGGTCAGCATGCTGTCTGGGCCGATTCTTCATTGCCAGAATATCCACATGTAGCTGGTTTTGTCTTTGGAGACTTCTCTAAGTCTGTTCTGCATCTGAGGACAATAATGCACGTGAGCTGCGCAAAACTGCAGAGAGAACTGGTGCCAGAGGGGAGCAGGGTTCAGTCGGGTCCAGTTCCCAGAGCTATGCATGCATCACCCCATCCTCTCTGAGCTTGTGCCTGGCTGCAGTATGTGTCTGAGGAAGGCTGTGACCTCCTTTGAGTGCCTGGAGGTGCTGGGGCTGCATTTACCCTTCCCGAACTCTGCTGGCAGCTCGCCAGCCTCGTGGTGGGCTGCTGTGGCATGCAGTCATTCTCTGCGTCAGCTTTGTGATATGAGTAGCCACTTTCCAGTCCCCCAACATCTCTCCTACTTGTAGAAAGGGAGTGAGAGGGAGCTAAGAAGCATCTTACCACCCTGTGTGACGGCACAGCACCAGCACGACAAGGCTGCGGTGCTTGACACGAGTCCTTAGTGCTGCCACGCTGCAAAGAGTAACCAATTGCTCCCAAGTGACAAGCTCTGTCTTTCCATTTTAAGCCTATTTGTGAAAGGAGGGGTGTTTTAATGTTTTTTTTTTTCTTCTTTTGATGCCAATCTCTATTGTTTGAGGAAACTTTTGCTAGGAAACTGGGACTGGGGAAAAGGAAACTCAAAGACAGAGCAGCCAAACCCTTTGCAGGAATCTGCTCTCTTGTGAAGGTTAAAGCTTGTCATTTTTTGATTTACTGGAAATGATTGGTGTTTCCTTTGTTCTCCTTTGCGGTGGCTGCTCTGATAAGCCCTGAGGGATGCTTTCCTTGGACAGATCTGGAACAATTATAGCAAAAGGAATAACAAAAGTAAACCTATGTCCTGTTTTTCTTTATTTCATTTCTTGTTAATCAGCGATTTGCCTTGTTCCAGAGAGAGACTCCGGACTCTACCTCTCTAATTGCTGGGGTCTTAAATGGCTGCAGACCCAGAAATACCATCCACTACAGACTGCTGTGATGAGAGTGTTGCTGAACGCACTAAGTGGTCTGACCTTTTGGTTTTCAGAGAGCTGTCTTCTGGGACTGACACGGCTCAGAGATGAAAGTCATTTTGGAGCCCGAAGTGAAGCTTGCTAGCAGCACAGAGCCCTTTCCACACGCAGTGCAACACTGAGTCCTTCCAGGACTGGGGTAGGAGAGTGCTGAAGATCCAGGCTGGGCAGGGCTGTGTGTGGCCCAGAAATATGTGTGGAGATGCTGTAGGTCAAAGTCCGCTGATAAAACCCCACTGATTCTAGGCATAAATTCCACTGATAAAACCCCACCTATTCTACCAGGCTGGGTGCAGAAGGTGAAGGGATGGGGACTTGGGTGGCCCTCTCCTGCTTGGTGCAGAACGTGTGTCATACGAAGTGGTGCTGCTGTGGGGAGCCAGCTCCGGTCCTGTTCCTTCCTTATGTAGAGTCCTATCACGCCCTGGGAGAGCTGCTCGACGGAGTGCCATTCCCTGGTTGTGCAACAGCAAAGTTTGTTCATCTATGCCGGGGCTTCCCCGTTTGGAGAAGGCGGAAGGCCCCAACCCAGGTTCCCACTGAAGCAGTAGGAGACTTTCCCAGTGACTTCAGTGGGCTGTGACCAGTTCCATGACATCTCTGTGCCTTGGTTTCTCAACACAGAAATGCCATACAACAGCCATCACCTCCTCAGAGTGCTCTGAGGCTCGTTTGTATTTTATGAAGCACTGAAATGTGTGGGAAAAAATCTGTCGTGAACACCTCTCATGAGAAGGCAGAGCCTGAGCACTTGTTACTGCTGTTTCTTTGAGCTGCAGGAGCAAGCCTTGCATACGATGTTACTTGCTGTGTGCAGCTTTGCTTGGAAGCAGGAAGAAGAGGGGGATCACTGTCTTGCTATTTGGTAGAGCTCAGATCAATATGAACTTGGGAGGACAGTAGCCAAGTGACCCGCTTGTCCAGTCCTCCTCCACCCCTCCCTACATCTTCATGGCCCAGGCCTGCCCATGATGAGTTGCTCCATGCTGCACTGGCTACTGCAGCACAAACACAACTCATCAAATCTGAGGGAACTTGAGGAGCCAGCAGCTGGTATAGCTACCACCCTCGTGCCTTCCTCTACCAGCTTTAAGGCCAAGCTGCAGGGTAATGGCAGTGCCCACTGAGCGGCTCCAGATGCCCCAGAAACCTAAGCTGTATTTTTTTTTTTTCAGCTGGTACGCAGCTGACAGCTACATAGTGGGAGCAGCTGGAAGGAGATACCAAGCAACACTGTTCATAAAAGTCCAGATGAAGGATTGAAACACCTGCCAGCACCAGGAAAAATGTTTGCTATGGGACGCTAGGAATTACACCCTGTGGTGCACATGGCTGCTCGCATGCATAATTTCACCATCATTGCCAGTTAAAAAGGCAGGTGATGGATGGGCTAGCATAAGCCAAGAGCATAGGGAAGGCAGCCAGTCCTTGCCAGGCAGTGGAGATGTCTTGCAAACTGTTGTCTTTAATACCTAAAGGTATCACAAGTATTGTGAGACATCGCCTCCTTTTCACTGCACAGAGAGATATATAATAGGTGCTGCTTCCTCTTCCCTTTAAATAAAACCCTTCAGTAACAAAGTGCACTGCAAGAATGGGTCCTTCCATTCAGAATAAATGTGGTTTTAAAATACGTGAAGTAAATTCATGGCTGCAGGAAAATCTATGACAGATTTTCTGTTGATTTAATCTCAAAACTCGGTGCCGTTCTTATGCTGAGCAAACACAGTCCAGGCCAAAGGATCCCACCAGTGAGATGACCTAGAACAGGTGCACGATGAAGAAAGCTATCTGCCACAACTAAGGGACTTGGAGCCATGTATCTGCTTGCCAGCATGAAGCTGGTCCAAGGGGAAAAGTGCTGGGCTAGCTGGAAGATACAGGGACTGAATGCCTCTCCCACACTATACCCATCAACACAGCTTCCCTCCAAGAAGCTGCTGAAGCTGATAGCTGCACAGCTTCTACCACAACCTCTGAGTTCTCTGAGCTGGCCAAGGTGGTGCAAACAGCCCTGCACAACCCTGTGCCGGCATGTGGTTCAGTTTACTTGCATGTAGATCCCCATCCCTTAGCACATTCAGGGCAGCAGCAGCTCTCCTGGATCCACCCCAGCTCACGTGCACACAGCTGAGGTGTCCCAGCACCACCTCACAGGTCAGCCCAGGCAGCTGTGCCTTGAGCCTGTGTCCCTTCCTGGCCAACGTCACCAGCCTCCTTGGGGAGCTGTGGCTCACCTCACTGCTCTGGATCTGCAGCGTGGGCACTGAAATGGGAAAACCTATAAAAAAACCTTACAGCAATGTTTTGTAGATACTGCTGCTTGGGGACACCTCCTCTTTCTCATAAGTCTGTGTGAGATGCTTTCTTTGGAAAGAGCTGTTTTCCAGACATGGCCGAGCCCTTCTCCTGGGAAAGTCAGCTGCCAGGAGTGCACGTCAGCTTGGGCGCGCGCGCTGGTGCTGGCTGCTTCGGAAAAGCCGGGCCACTACCTTACCTCTCGCCCCTGTGCTGGCTTTGGTGCCTGCCTCACAAGGCATGGACGTGCTAAGTGACTTGCCAGTGTGGTCGTTTGTGATTGTGCAAAGCTGGGGATGGGGCTCAGGCTTTTCAAAGGGAAGGGTTGAATGTCAAGCCAAAAGGCTGGTTCTCTGGCACTGCAAAAGAAAGGCTTTAATGTCCTATTAAGTTTCATAACATCCCCGTCATCTGAAATTTCTTTGAGCCCAAACCCAGTCTGGGGGCGTAATGAATTCAGCAGCCTCTATTAGATAGCTCTGATTTCTGCAGTTTTGTAAACATCCCCAAATCCACATGGTGCTGTAGTAGTTGTCTTTCAGCTGCCTATCTCAAAGTGCCTCTCAAAAGACGAGAGGAATCCTGTATCCTGCTCCAAGTCGCAGAGGAAAAGGCATCAAGATTCAGATCTCAGCCTTGTATATGGGAGAAAAACTGACCAGATGCAGGTGTAGGGTCTGAACTGGTGCAAACTCGCTGTCATGAGTGCCCACTGGGATGTAGTCCTCTGAGCGAAACGCAGCCTGAGCAGATGGTCCTCCCGACGGTACCCACCAGGAACCTGAACTGGCAGCCAGGTCCCTCTCTGCACGAGCCCGCACAGATGTGGATGCGTGCGCTGCCATCAGAAACTGGCTCTGGGGAACTTCCCTGCTCTCACAATTAGTCTCAGGCTTGCGATTCATTACTAGAAATCGTTAAGAATTAATATGTAGGTAAATAGCCATAAATCAGGTCACTGAGTTCAGGGAAAAAACAATTGCCAGGCTTATCATACAGCTACCACAACATTACTGCTGCTCTTCAGGAGGGCTGGCGCTGCTCTTGACTGATGCCTGTGCTATGAGCTGAACTGGGGCGATGCACTCACCACCCATGTTGTTGGGTGCCCTGTGGCAGGAGCTGTGTGCAGTGGCCCATGCAGAAGCAGAGCAGAGCAGAAAGTTGGGCGATGCAGAGGTGTGTGTTGGTTAAAAGGATGGATTTCTGCAGCTGGCGGGTGGAAAGGGGCTTCCCCATGACCTGAAAAGGAAGAGTTTGCCTAGCATATGTGACAGAGGCAAGATTTAGTAACTGGAGCTATTTGTTGGAATCTCTTTAAAGCCATGTTTCATGGCTGCAGGGCTATTATCTTCAGTCTAAGTTGTTGAGTCTCATGGGGGTGTTTTGTTTTTTTTAAAAATAAAATATTCTGTCGCTTTATTTAATAGCTGAGATAGACATCAGGTTTAGGCCAATATCTCCTGGGAAGTCTCTGAAATTGGCAACTAAAAAAAATCAGTAGATTTTAAAGAATTATTGATACTTTCTAGAACATGGATGTGCATTTAATTTGGAGACAATTCTGCGGACGAAGGACACCTCGGCAACTGTTTTCTCTGTTTTTTATTTTTCTAATAAGAATGCATGGAAACAGGAACGTCATTCATTAGGAATCTTTCTGTTTTCTTTCTTTTACCTGTACCTTACTTACATGGTCTCCTAACCCTCTCCCAACAGTGCATGGTTGTGTTCCGGCAAACTGAGAGTGCAAATGCCCAGTGTGATGAGTCAGCCAGGTCTTCGCACCGCTCGTTCTGCAGTGGTTTAAAATCACCGGTTACAGTGGAATCACCCTTGGTTTTTATGGTCTCTCCACCCAAGCTCCAACACCTTTTCCCCATAACGGGGATGCAGAGGAAAGGCTTGGCGGGACACTTGCTGAGGTCATCACTGCCATGGGTGGTGGCATCAGAGGACAGTGAGAATTGAAACTTGCCCTGTTGTCCATTTGTCCTTTCTGCCAGCTCTGCAAGGATAATGATACCCGTAGACTTGAATGCATGTAGAAACTTTGATTCTGCGGTCACCCATGTTACGTCCAAGGGAGCTGTATCTGTTTTTAAAGTCCTTATGAAAGATGAATCAGATGTTTCTCAGAAGGGTTATTATTGCTATTATGGTTATAGGCGAGTGCATAATAGCCTCAGCCACGTACTCGGAATCCCTGTCGTGTTTGGTGCTGGACTGTAGAGAATAAGACAGGCCACGCCCCAGAGAGCTACCTGCCCTTTAGGTTGCTGTCGAGGTATAGTTTGCTTTTCATTGCACACAGGCACTGGATAAATTTCTACAAATTTCTGCGCTGAGCCTTTTTGACAAGAGGTCTAACCTGAAGCCTCTTGCAGATTTATTTTGAATTAAAACAGCTACTATGATTTTTTTTTCACGGCAGGGGAAGCAGCAACTCTCTAGGCTACCTGCTATAGAAGAAAAACCAGGCACCATATGCAACATAACTATTGCTCGCTCGCTCTATCTCGAAAATGCCGAACTATGGGATAGAATTCGTCCCACCAAACGCCCACTAAGCACATTTTTTAAATCTGGTTTCTCAGCCTTTCAGGAAAGAAGAAGCAAAATCTGGCTATGTTCTTCTTGCCTGCTGGAACTGGGCCCTGTTTCATGAAATTAAATGGCTACGGAGGGGAAAAAAAATATATCCAAGGCAAAGATGCTATTCTCAACAAAGGGAACAGTATATGCAACAGCTTCTGCAGCATTCCTGCAACATGATGTCTTTCCCTGCAGACTCTCAGTTAGGGATTGATTGTCTAAGCAGAGAATTGCCCGATTCAGAAAGGCTTAAGGCGCACTTCATGAACTGTTTGCTAAGAGGATGAATAGATGGGCATGTGTGTATATAAATCTATAAATCATGTCTTGTTCTGCCCTGAAGAAGACAGCTGAGATTGGATTCTTTGTCACTTGATTTAATGTTCTCAGGGCTATGGATAAAGGCAGCAGTGTTTTGCACACGGGTTCAGGATTCGATGCCACAGCTCCAGAAGGACAATCTGTGGAAAACAGGAGATAACGTTTATTGTGCTAGCGCTAGGGCTCACAGAGGGAATGACAACATTCATGCAGCTCTGATGTGTTCACAGTTAAGGGAAAGTCCAGTGAGTTTGTCTCATTTGGGTTGTGTCTATACCAATGGGCTTTTTTATATGAGCAATGCACAGGCTCTGGTTTGAAATCACAGGGTGTTTGGTGGCAATGCTGCTGTAAGCTATCGCTGTCCATCCTGGTCCTTGCCCCACCACGCCCAGTGCTGCCTCATCCTGCCCTTCTGCTCAGAGATGCTCTGCTGTGTTTGTGCTGATTTGGTTGGACTTCTTGCCAGGCTTTGGCCCATTTTGGCACTGGTGCATTTTGGAGGAGGGGTGGCGATGGTGGGAGACCTTCCAAGGAACTGACACCAACCTTAGAGCCAAAACAGGTCCTGCAGAAGGGCCCTGTGAGGGTAGGGAGCACCTGTGCAGTGCCAGGGCTGCTCTGGGGATGCTCTGAGCAGGGAGGGGAGGCTGAAGTCCGAGGAGGGAGGGTTCAGTAGCTGGCTGCCCTGGGGAGCTGCCATGTTTGTGCTCCAGAGAGCCCTCCTGCTGCCCAAGCCAGTGGTCTTCATGCAGCACTGGGGTACCAGCAGAAACGATGATCTGTGGCCCCCTCCTCGGGGTGAGCTAAGAGGAAGAGCCCACAGGAGGGGCAAACCTGAATCTCTCAGCTAAAGATGTGTTTCCTTCTAGCTGAGGCTGCTGCCTAGGGGTCTTCTCCTCTAGGAAAGCTGCCAGAGAAGAGCTGTTAGACCACATGGAAATCCTTATGGTGCCCGTGCGGGCAAATGTGAAACCCAGGCCAAGAGCAGCACCATGGCTGTGGGACATCCTGAGCCTGCTCGCGCGCTGGTTTGGGTGCTCTCCAGAAATCCCCACGGGTGGCCCTGTGCTCCCAGGCAAACACTGCAGTGACTCCATCCCCCTGGCAACTCTGGGTGAAGCAGGCATGGGCAGTGGGATGTGGGCTCCTTCAATGAGCACGGCGTGCAGCCAGCGCGCAGGCGGCACGGCGCAGAGCTGAGGCAGTGAGGCAGGCGCTGATCTCACCATAACCAGGAGCACCGCAGCTGAGCCCTCGGAGAGGCGTATCCAGCATAAGAGCTTTGACTCATCTCTCACCTCGCTCGCGCTGGGTGCGCTGAATGAAACGCAGGAGGTGTGCAGAACAAAAGGCTTTGCTCGTTTCTACGTGGATATTCTATCCACCTCGCTGGCCCCTGTGTGCGTTTTTCCTCCGAGATGATGTGCCGGTGGACAGCCACATGCAGTTCCCTGTGTGGCCCTGGCACGGCAGGTCCAGCTGAGCAGAGGTGCAGGGTTTTGCTGGGCTGTGCTCTGCCCCCGGCCCATGCAGAGCTCTCCTGCAGCCCGTCAGGCAACAGCTTTGTGCCTGGATAGCTGGCATGGCAGCACAGGCATTCCCTGGGCATAAAGCTTCCCGCTTATAAATTAACTACGAGCCATCAAGGGTCAACTCCCTTTTGCTACAATATGCATGAAAAGATTGGGAAGGTCAAGCAAGAAGTGAAAGATTATTTTTTCCTGGATAGTTTTCTGCACTGTCCAGTATCTCTCTGCCCCTTCGCCCCCTCTGCATATTTCGTTTCAAGAGAATAACTCCCAAGTAGAGACTTCAGAATTTTGTCCCATATTTAGAAGGTGTTAGAGGTAGTATATGTGGGGTTTGGTTTGTTTTCCCATAGGCTCCTAAGACGTAAAATATTATCAGCTACTGCATTTAAAAGTGGCCTTTCAGTCATTGCCCTGTCTGGGGAAATGAGTAACAGGTGAGAGAGCTCAAAGCACGGGCAGATGTCCTGTGTTTGTGTTTCTCCCTTGTCATCCCTTCCCCGAAGAGCTCCCAGAGGTCGACCATTGCTGTCTGCCTGCTTTGACTGTCACAGCGACCGCCCTTCCTTCACTAGGAAAAAGTTGGTCTTTAGTCAGGCCCGGGAAAGGCCAGTTATCTGCCACAGATGCATCCCGACTCTGACAGATTCGCCTTGGCAGCAGCGTGCTGCTTTTCAAAGAGCTCAGAAGAAACCCTCCTGCCAGCAAATGTAGATTGTGGTTTTTTAATTTCTTCTGGATGAGTTTCTTTTTCTCTCTGGGGAGGATTTCTCAGTCTCCCAAAATTCTTCATGTGGTATTTGTGTCTTATAAAATGTATCCTCCTTGCCTGTAGAAATACCGCTCCCTGCTAACACCAGACCAGGGACTGCGTGAACGGTGCAGGCGATGCCAGACTTCGTGTACTCAGAAGGCAGCTAGCCAAAGGGAATGGGATAGCTTTGGGAATGGGTACCCAGTCTCCTCCCTGCCTAATGACCCTTTGCTAAATATGGGCCAGTTTGTATTTACCAAAAGCAGAGGGAATTGAAAGCTTAGGGGGGTCAGGAGTAACAGTTGCAGATGTTGGGCTCTGGGTTTGTTTGTTTGGATCTCCAAGCACACTCTGATCTCAAACTTTTCCGCTCTGATGAGTGGGACTGGGTAAACGTACAGCCTGAAGTGGGTAAGTGTCCACAGCTCCCGATTCACACGCACGTCCATTTCCTCCAGGGTGGCTGTTCATCACCCTAACTGCTCGTCACCCTACCTGCCAAGCTCAGCCTCTGCCCCTGGAGGTGGCAGGTCCTCCTTCAGCTGCCCCTGCCTGGGCTTCCCCGTCAGCAAATGATCGCTGATCTCCCTTCCTGGGCTGCTGAGCCGACATGGCTTGTCAAGACTACATTATCATGCAGTATTCGGGGGATGGGAGAGGAGTTTCCCCAAGGGTTCTTATTTACCTTCTGCATATCCATGTTTATCAGAAATTATGCTCATTTTCTGGAGTCTCAGTCTGCAAATCTCTAGGTTTCCTGTTAGCGCTTCCTATTCCTCATGTTTCTGAAAATCATTCATTATCTCCAGTTAGCTTGTGACTGGTATACAGCACCCAGAGACTGTGTCCTGGTAGTTCTGATAGTACTTCCCAAGACCAGCGTGTTGCATCCAAAACAAAGTCCTTCTGCTTTTCTTCTCCTATTAAAATAATAATTTGCACTTATGTAATGTTCTTCAGATGTCCTGTGCGAACATTAGTTAACCCTGCTGTAAGACACAGGTGTGTTTCTGCTTTGCAGATGAAGAAAGTAGGGCAGAAGAGGGGTAACTAATTTGCAAAGGTCACACAGCAAAGCAGGAGCAGAGCTAGTACTGTCATTCAGATAACCTGCTCTTTCCCTCCTGCTCCAGTCACTACCGCACAGCACTAACAGTCCAAATTAAGAGATTATAATGCATAATCCATACTTGTGTGCCAAGAATTCTCTAAATCATATTACACTGTCACATAAAATGATGACTCATTTGATAACACAGCCCACAACCTGTTCCTTTATGTTAAAATTACGTGGACAAGACTGGATTTAAAATGAAAAAGGAGAGCTTGTTATGCGTGTAGTGAATGCTGAGTTATAGATGCTTTCATGGATTTTATTTTGGCTGATGCTGAAGGAGCATTTGTGAGCCTGTTTGTTGACAGTAGTGCTTGGGACCAGAGATGCTGACATTCCACTAACAATAATAGGAACTGCCTCTGTTTGTTTCTAAATTCGAAATTCTTCCTTACATGGGCTCAACCCACCCTCCACCCCCGCCAAAGGAAAGGGCATTCGTCTGGGACTTGCGGATGGAGCATCTCCCAGCAGTGCGGGTGCCTCTGGGGCTGCGGGGCTGGACCTGTGTTCAGTCATTGCCAGAAGCCCCTCTTCTCCCCATGCCCTGCGGAGAGGGCGGGGAACAACCCAACGTGGTGCTTTGGGTTCTCTGGAGAGAAAGCGATGCTTATCTAAGGCAATTAATAACATGGCAGAACAATCAGCCCAACTACGCTCTTCCCAGAAAATGATGCTTTCACCGAGTCTCTCCGTTAATGCCTCCTCTCTGCTGGTTCCACGCTCCTTGCTCCTTCCACAGCCTTGTCGTCCTTGCTGCAACCCCGACTTCTGCCCTTCATGACTGCCTCTGCTGCCGTTTTGGGGACTGTGTTGTTACACTTACCAAGCCGTTTGGGATGTGGCTTGCGCAAGTGACATTGAACTGTGTTTTGCTGCACTGTGGTTTCACCGTTTCCTTTTCCTCTTTCTGCCTGGGCTGTAATTCCCATGGCTGAGGAATCCATCGCGGAGTCCTTTTTGCCAGGAATGCCCACACGTTCTGCGGCGGAGAGCTGCTCTGGCATCTCGTCAGAGATTACTTTTCCATACGCTGCATGGCTGGCGCATGTCATAGCCACTTCCTGCACTTTGAATATAGAAGTGTGGTCAGGGCAGATGGTCACTGCTTCTTTTGAAGCCATGAAGGGCTTGTTTCACCATGACACTGGTCCATCTCTGCGGGTTGCATTTCCCTGTCTGCGTCAGACCCCATGGGTCACCCCTGGCCCAACACCATTCCGCCCTATCTCCCAGAAAACATGGTTTAATCTCTCTAGCTTTGGGTAAATAAGCCTCACGACAGCCAAATCTCCAGCAGACAGTACAGACTCTGATCAGGAAACAGCTTCAATTGCTTCGTAGTCAAGGCCAGTTCAAGAAGCTCTTTGGAAGATTTTCCTACTGTTGTGCTGGAAGCTCCTGCTTCCCTTCATTTCTTAGAGGAAAAAAAAGTAAAAACCAGTTTCTATGCGTGACCTGTGGAGACCCTGCGCATCCTGTGCTAGTGCTGAGAGCAGGGGAGGAAAGTAATTGCTTTCAGCAGTTGGAAGGCGTGGGTGGCAGGATGGCTTTGCGCGGTGCCGGAGGACGCGCCGTACACGCATTTCTCCTAAACAAATACCTCTTCAAATGTGTATTATGGGAATTCAGGGAACAGCTTTTGGGTTTTTTTGCTTCTCTCCAAGTAGGAGTGAGGCTTATTAGTGCTTTCCTTCCACAGGCGAGGTGCGGAGGCTGGGAAGTTGTAAGACAAGTAACATTTGCTTTTATCAGTGAAATCTGCTCTCTCCTGGACAGTCACTTCAGCCAGTAGGATGAGGAAAGGAAACACAAGGTGCAGGCGGGAGCATGACTTCTGTAGGGGGAAGCACATTACACCATTCAGCACAGCTACAGAAATGAGCTCTTTTGCCATGCGTGTGTCAGTAGGAAGGAGTTATTTCTGTGATATTGCTTGGTGCATCCATGCTGGATACGTACTTGTTGAAGAAGAGGTATTGTACGTCACTGATGTGTATGTCAGAGTAACTGTAGTCCTGGATATGGTGGTATTTGCATGCTGGTAGAGCATTGTAGACTCGTGCAGTCGGCTCACATATTTTTCCAGGGTATCTTCCGTCTGCAGTCCCAGCAAGGTCCTGCTAAGTAGGGGAGGGGAAGGGAGGTTTCAAGGCGAGACGTGATGGAAGCGGGAGTGGTTTGAACAGTCTCAGAGGTCCAGACAGACGTGGCTGAAAGAAATGGATGCTCCGACTGTCTACTCAGATTTAGAGTCACAGAGAAAAGAAAAAAAAGAACTGAAGGTGCAGGGGTGTGAAACCGGAGTGAGAGCTGACAGCCCCCAGGCTGTGGAGCAGCGTGACACACAGCTCTGGAGGGAAACGTCTGCAAGCAGCAATCTGGTCTTTGGTAAAAGACAGAGATTTAGGGAGGTCCACAGGTTTTCAGTGGAGCTCGGCTGTGAGCAAGACAGAACTGGCCTGTTTGAGAGTGGAGGAGTAAAACTGGTGCTTGCTGGGAGGCAGCCAGCAGCAGGGGTGACTGCAGCCTTGCTCTGCAGGCCAGGGAAGGTGCACCCCGTGGTGCAGCTGTACTTGGGGATCGGAGAAGATCGCTCCTCTCAAGCGCAGGAGGGCTTGCTGCCCTGAAGGGGAAAGACAGACAGATTTTTCAGTGTTTTATCTCACTGTTGCTGAAAGAGATGGGTCTTGTCATTATTTACTGCCATCTGTTAGACAGACAAGAATGGCAGCTGCTAACAGTGATACCTTACATCTCGTAACATCTTTCATCCCCCAAAACTCGAGCCCCCGAGGGATTTACAAAGGCAATGCAACCAGTTTGATGCCACAAGAGGAGTTACACCTCAGGCTGGTATCAATCAGTGGAAATTTAGCTGCTCTTTGTAAGCTATTTGCATCTCTGGAAACATTACATTTATACGAGCATGTTTATGTGACTGCTGACGGTCAGCACAGCCCATACCATCTCGGGAGAGGTCTGGCCTGTGTACGTGGTTATAGGAGGGTTTGCATCACATCCCCGTCTGTGGCACACCTCGGGTGGAATTCATTGCATTTTCAATTCAGAAAGAAATTTGTCTCTCTTTTCTTTTTTGTCCTGTATTTTGAAGGCCTGGGTACACATCTACGCACAGTAAGAATTATTGGTGATTGAAGTGAGCTGGGAAGCGATGTCTAACATCAGTGTAATAGAGAACACCTTCCAGAGACTTTTTCCCTTGCATGGTATTACCCTGATCTTACTCCACTGGTCCCGCTAAGATGAATGTGTTATGGGGGGCAATAGAAAATGGAGAGGCAGAAGCAGCAGCACAGTGTGTGTGGTTAAAAGTGTCCAGTCCTGCGAGCTGGATCCAACACAGTAAGTGTTTTGTGGCTCACGCTGCTCCAGAGCTCTGCTCCTGACTCTGCCGATGGCTGACAGGGTGACCTTGTACGCATCTCCTGGGTTCCTTGTGCCTCAGTTTCATCACTTATGCAATAAGGATAATGTCACTCATCTCATCTGCAAAATGGTTTAAGATCTAGTAATAAAAAATACTAGGAAGGAGCTTAGGTGATATTACTATTTTGTATCTATGAGAATGCAGGTACCAAAGCAAATGACACACGCACGCAGGTCATCCCGTCCCTTGGTCAAAATGAGGGTAAGGGAGGGAAGGGGATTTCTTAAGAGGAGCAGCTATCTGTCAGGCTTACAGGAGAAATTACTGAAGTGTGTTATCAATAGTTATCAAAACTTGCTGGAGCGGAAAGAATTTTAACATGCTAATGAGCTTTGCGGTTCCTTGGTCGGGACAGTTGGTTTCCTTTCTGCATTTCTCCAGGCGGAGCAGTGACTTTGCATTGCCTTTCAGTCCTCGCTCAGTGTTGGTTTCTGCTTCTCTTGTACTTTCTCAGTGTGGTTTCTGGGGAGGGTGAAGTCATCCTTGCTGAACTATTTCTCATACTTACTGTTTTGCATTGTGTGAAGCGGGTTATTTTAACAAACTCTACATTTTTACAATGCCAAGAAGTAGGAGCGTTGATTGCGTTCCTGGAGGCTGCCTCCATGTCCTAAGGATGTGCATTTCCATTTTATTGTCTTCTATTTTTACCTCGTTTTTGGGGAGGAGGAAGGGCTGGAACACCCTCGGGACAGGCAGCAACCGTCTCTGGGCTGGTGTGGTCGGGGTGTGGAAGGAGGGACACGTCGTCTCTGGGCAGCCCCCATGGAGGTGGCACGCAGCCCACACATGGCATGCATGTGAGTTGCCCTGGCAGTCCTCAGGCACCCGCAGAGACCCGGCTGCGGAGAACCCTTTCTGTTGCCTCGAGCTTTTTAAGGCTCATTTAAGCCCTTAAATAACAACTACCACTCCCCGCTGAGGGAAACCGGTCGGGATTAGCCAAAGCCTCCCATTTCCCGCTGTCTAGTGAAACAAGGACTTTCCCCTCTGTGTAAAAGGGGTGACCTTGCTCCCCTCCCCTTCTCCCTGAAGGGGAGCACTGTGCTTCAGCGTGCTGGTTCCTGCCCTCTGACAGCTCCTGCGTGTGATTTACAGCTTAGGGTGCCCAAGACAGGCAGAGACATATGTTAACCTAAGAAGACAGCAGATGGGTGCAAGTGCTTTTAAGAACAGCTGCTGATGTCTCATTTGATAATCCCATTTTTAATGAATCCATGTGATGGCAAAAAATACTGGAAATTAAGTTTTCCTGTCCCCTCTCATCTCCTGAGCCATACTTGACCGGTTCAACATGATGTAGGGATTAAAGGCTTGTTGTTTTAGCTTCCCTACAACAGATCAGAGCCTGATCTCTGCCAGCCCATTGAGCTACTGGTGCTTGGCTCTCCCCCTCTTTCCACCTTTCTTTGGGTTCCAGGACATGCGGTAGTCCACAGATATGACTTCTGCTAAGGGACACGGTGGATTTTCCCAATCACCGTGCGCCGCGGCACCAGCCCACTGTGTTGGTTGCAGCACGTTTTGTAGCTCTGATGCTCCCATTTCTCCATTCTTAAAACTACGAACACTGCCTCAGAGAGGAAAGGCTCGGCAGCGTCACCCCTCAACAGCGCAAGTGTTACCAGGAAGAAAAAGGAAGCCCTTGCTCTTCTCTAATGGGGCTATAAACATGCTTTTGCATCTGAGATCGGCAGAGAAATTGTGAGGCAAACCTTGTCAGTACTGCACTTCAGGCTGTCGGCTGAGGTGTCCTTCGTCACCATGGTATCAAACTAATAATGAATTTGCCAACACAACAACCCTGCTAATACTCTCAATTCCCAGATGGGGAAGTCATGTCACTAAGATGCAAAGTGGCTTATCNTTGAAGGCCTGGGTACACATCTACGCACAGTAAGAATTATTGGTGATTGAAGTGAGCTGGGAAGCGATGTCTAACATCAGTGTAATAGAGAACACCTTCCAGAGACTTTTTCCCTTGCATGGTATTACCCTGATCTTACTCCACTGGTCCCGCTAAGATGAATGTGTTATGGGGGGCAATAGAAAATGGAGAGGCAGAAGCAGCAGCACAGTGTGTGTGGTTAAAAGTGTCCAGTCCTGCGAGCTGGATCCAACACAGTAAGTGTTTTGTGGCTCACGCTGCTCCAGAGCTCTGCTCCTGACTCTGCCGATGGCTGACAGGGTGACCTTGTACGCATCTCCTGGGTTCCTTGTGCCTCAGTTTCATCACTTATGCAATAAGGATAATGTCACTCATCTCATCTGCAAAATGGTTTAAGATCTAGTAATAAAAAATACTAGGAAGGAGCTTAGGTGATATTACTATTTTGTATCTATGAGAATGCAGGTACCAAAGCAAATGACACACGCACGCAGGTCATCCCGTCCCTTGGTCAAAATGAGGGTAAGGGAGGGAAGGGGATTTCTTAAGAGGAGCAGCTATCTGTCAGGCTTACAGGAGAAATTACTGAAGTGTGTTATCAATAGTTATCAAAACTTGCTGGAGCGGAAAGAATTTTAACATGCTAATGAGCTTTGCGGTTCCTTGGTCGGGACAGTTGGTTTCCTTTCTGCATTTCTCCAGGCGGAGCAGTGACTTTGCATTGCCTTTCAGTCCTCGCTCAGTGTTGGTTTCTGCTTCTCTTGTACTTTCTCAGTGTGGTTTCTGGGGAGGGTGAAGTCATCCTTGCTGAACTATTTCTCATACTTACTGTTTTGCATTGTGTGAAGCGGGTTATTTTAACAAACTCTACATTTTTACAATGCCAAGAAGTAGGAGCGTTGATTGCGTTCCTGGAGGCTGCCTCCATGTCCTAAGGATGTGCATTTCCATTTTATTGTCTTCTATTTTTACCTCGTTTTTGGGGAGGAGGAAGGGCTGGAACACCCTCGGGACAGGCAGCAACCGTCTCTGGGCTGGTGTGGTCGGGGTGTGGAAGGAGGGACACGTCGTCTCTGGGCAGCCCCCATGGAGGTGGCACGCAGCCCACACATGGCATGCATGTGAGTTGCCCTGGCAGTCCTCAGGCACCCGCAGAGACCCGGCTGCGGAGAACCCTTTCTGTTGCCTCGAGCTTTTTAAGGCTCATTTAAGCCCTTAAATAACAACTACCACTCCCCGCTGAGGGAAACCGGTCGGGATTAGCCAAAGCCTCCCATTTCCCGCTGTCTAGTGAAACAAGGACTTTCCCCTCTGTGTAAAAGGGGTGACCTTGCTCCCCTCCCCTTCTCCCTGAAGGGGAGCACTGTGCTTCAGCGTGCTGGTTCCTGCCCTCTGACAGCTCCTGCGTGTGATTTACAGCTTAGGGTGCCCAAGACAGGCAGAGACATATGTTAACCTAAGAAGACAGCAGATGGGTGCAAGTGCTTTTAAGAACAGCTGCTGATGTCTCATTTGATAATCCCATTTTTAATGAATCCATGTGATGGCAAAAAATACTGGAAATTAAGTTTTCCTGTCCCCTCTCATCTCCTGAGCCATACTTGACCGGTTCAACATGATGTAGGGATTAAAGGCTTGTTGTTTTAGCTTCCCTACAACAGATCAGAGCCTGATCTCTGCCAGCCCATTGAGCTACTGGTGCTTGGCTCTCCCCCTCTTTCCACCTTTCTTTGGGTTCCAGGACATGCGGTAGTCCACAGATATGACTTCTGCTAAGGGACACGGTGGATTTTCCCAATCACCGTGCGCCGCGGCACCAGCCCACTGTGTTGGTTGCAGCACGTTTTGTAGCTCTGATGCTCCCATTTCTCCATTCTTAAAACTACGAACACTGCCTCAGAGAGGAAAGGCTCGGCAGCGTCACCCCTCAACAGCGCAAGTGTTACCAGGAAGAAAAAGGAAGCCCTTGCTCTTCTCTAATGGGGCTATAAACATGCTTTTGCATCTGAGATCGGCAGAGAAATTGTGAGGCAAACCTTGTCAGTACTGCACTTCAGGCTGTCGGCTGAGGTGTCCTTCGTCACCATGGTATCAAACTAATAATGAATTTGCCAACACAACAACCCTGCTAATACTCTCAATTCCCAGATGGGGAAGTCATGTCACTAAGATGCAAAGTGGCTTATCCAAGGTCACCCCATTGGGTAAATGGCACGGAGGGGAAAGGAGCTGGGGTTTATCGAGCCCCAGTGTTTCCCAATGCAGTTTGTACCCTCTAGGAAGGTTTTGCTGATGGAGAGGGGCTGTCCTGAGGATAAAGCTGGAACGACCAGCCGTGGCCTCCCGCTCGCCAAACCATATTTTTTTTTTTTAAGGGAGAAACAAGAGGTTTTGTTTTCTAAGGGAGAGAGGCAAAAAGTAGTTTCCTGGGCTCGGTGGACCCTCTCCGAAAGAGCCGGGCCCGTGTTTACCCAAAGCCCCGGCTGGCAGCTCCTGCAACAGATGCCANCCTTTTAATTGCTAGTGATAGACCATAGGAGGAGTTGCGGGTCCGAGCCCCGCGCCCCTGCGGAGCGGCCCGGGATGAGCCGAGTATTTTAAGAAAAATTTAATTGCTATTAAATAGTAATTAAGCATCACCGAGGCGGTGATGCTGAAGCGGCGGGGTACAGCTTCGCCCATGTGAGAGCGACAAAAGCGGGGATGTTCTCGCAGCTGAAGCAGCGGTCCCCAGCCTTGCAGTCGAATGCTTTTAGGGGCTTTCTTTTTCATTTCCCCTTCTTTTTTTTTTTTTTCAAAAAGCAACTTTTAAATGTGGAGAGACGTTAGTTGTTCAGAGTCCCCAGAAGAAAACTATTTGAAAGCAGGTCGGAAATGTTTGGTAGACTGCCCCGGTTTTAAACTGCCTTTTTAGTGAATTGCGCTCTTACACAAGAGATGTACGGCTTCTTCTCCTTTGCAAGTTCATAATTGTGGGGCTTTTTCCTCCTCAGATATTCAGTGTGTAATAAAAGCAGCTGGTCTCTATACAGTCAACAGTATTGAATTACTGAGCCCTTGCCAGTCTGTATCTTCAGCTAGTTTGCTTTTCCTTTCTTTTCAGCTCTTGCAGAGCTCCTGCATTGCATCCTTTGTACTTTGCACTCCCATAAATAAAAAGGGTATTATTAAACTTATTTAAAGAAGCAGGAGGACCTATTGAACACGCACACATGCCTCCCTGTAATCAGCCAGGGAGCTGAATATAGAAATAAAGAGAGGAACAGATTTGCATTTGGATGTGCCGTATATTGTCTTTGCAAAGAGAGGGTGCTTGGGACCTTCGAGGCACAAAAGAAAGCTGTTAGGCTTGTGGTTTCGCTATGAACCTGTGATTAGATTTCTAGTTGCATCTCCTCTGGTTCTCTATTACATTTAAATGGGGAATTAGCTCCTTTCATAATAAGGAAGTTTTCATTTTTTTAAATGCCTCACCAACTAGGCAATAAAGGCATTGTAAGGAGTGCGTGACCTTGGAGAAAATTCATTTTGTGGACCAGCTTTTCAGCTAGAGGCAACATCAAGGGGCACACGCAAAGAACCCGGGAGAGCCAGGGAGATATCCTTGGGTCAGGGGAGGTTACCTCGGTAAGGCTAGAACTTCCCAAAGAAAAAATACCTGTGCCTTCTGGGACGTGGGATCTAGCTGTGAGCTCTGTTCCAGAAGGCTGGGAGTTGTGTCAGCCGTTCGGCGTATTGCTAGAACAGTCTCTCCTCAGCAGCCTTCATATGCACAGCCTTACACATGTGAATTTAAAAAAAGAGATGACATCAACTGCACCACAGTTCTGTGATTAAAGAGATCCTAGCGGTGCTTTCAAAAGAAGTTGTTCAGAAAGAGGAAAAGTTTGATGGAAAAAACGGTGAGTTGGTTTATGTAGACCTCCCAACTCAAACGTTCTAATGGCCTAGAAAGCCTCCGTCCTGTACTGCCAGGTGGAGACCATCTGTAAGGATTGCTTTGCTGGGGATAGTCTCTTTGCAAACGTTTGTCAAATTGCGCAAGGCAAAAACATGCAGGACACTTGAACACCGTTTGCTAATCTGCTGAAAAATGCTGAAAATGTGTCTTTTCCCCAAATTCATCTGTGTTCAGTTTTTACAGAGTAATGACAGTCAAAAGAAGCTGTTAACCCGTGGCTGCAGAAGAGGTTTGGGATGTTTGTAATTTGGAAGTTTATAAACGTATTTCATCAAGTTGGACACAATTCAGCAATTTTTCATATTGATGTGCTCGGATGCATTGTTTGTCTTTCGTTATCCGAATGGCATTATGGAGGGAAGCAGGTTTAGAACTGTTCTTGGAACAGTTCTTTTGAAAATTACAAAGTTTTTCCAGAAGACTCAATTGTTGGATGAAATCCTATTTATAAATGCTGTGACTGTTTAGAATTACTCAAAGATAATCAATCAGAATTAAGTCTTTCCTCGTCTTTGTCCAAAATGCACCTCTTTCTTTACCCTAGCAGACTGAGCAATGCACTTTCACTCTCCTTTTAACTAACAGAGGAATTGCTCTCCCCTGTCCCATGGGCTGAAGTAATTTATTTTAAAAAAATAACCAAACAGAACACCTCCAAACTAAAATTTGCCTACCTGTTCTGTTAAATCGATTAACTGTGAAAGCCTACAGATGGTGTTCCCCTTTTGTCGTTTCATTGACCATAAATAGCTCAAGGTGGAAAATGTCTTTCCATTGTGATCAAATGTAGAGGAAATGTGGAGGGACCTTCATCATTTGGCTCCTGGAAAAGCTAAACAATCAACAATTCAGGTTTTATATAGAAGTGGAAATACTCTTCTCAAATAGTGGAATTCAATTCTAAATCCCATTGAACGCAGTTCAGCTCATTTTTATACCTAAATTTGTTCAAATATGTTTTCTGTGCTTGTCGCATCTTTAAATCCTTGCACAGCCTCACCCTTTCTCTCCACATTTCCATGTAATGATACAAGAGCACACGCTGTCGGTGCCGGGGAAATTTGTGTCGGGAGCTTGGGAAACTTGCGTTTGCCAAGTATCTGATGGTTAACACACAATGGATGAAGGCTTTGTCAAATTAACAGTGAGGTTTCTAACCAGAGTGGTATTGAAATGAGTAATAGGCTGGGGCTAATGAAAGGCAGCTTCTATATTTGAACCGGTTGAGGAGGCATTTGAATGGAAAAGAGCTGAGATGTGTCAGATATGCTTAACAACGGTCCTGAGGTGGTGGTGGAAATCACTCTTATCCAGATGACAGCTAAATGATACATGACACATTCCTCTGGCAGGACGGTTGCCTCCTGCGGCTGGCCTGACCCCGGAGGGGTGAGCAGGCCCTCCTTGCCTTCGGGCTCCTCCGTGGTGCTGGCCGCCGCCGCTCAGCACTAGCCCGTTGCTGACCCTTCTTGCGTCTCCGGTAGGAGAATCTCCAGTGCAGTGTGGGAATTTACGCTTGGATGTCGATATTTTTTTGCCTCCCTCCCCTTACCACTGTCCATTGTTCAAGACTCTTGCAGGCAGGTGGTTAGGCAAGAGTAAATTCTTTATTATTGAGGCATGCCTTTTTTCTGTCTCCTACAGGTGATAAACTAGGTGTGCAGCATTGCAGCCAATGGGCGGAACGTGTCCTGGCCTGCAGAGTGGGCTGGGAGGTTTACGCTCATGTTGGTGGCGGATGGGTCGCATAGTGACGCCAGGCTTTAGCTTTGTGGCTTTGTGGGCGCTCTTAGCTGTGGTTGCTCTCTTGAGGTAACTCATTGGTGAGCGAGGCAGTGAGCAGCGTGGGTCTGCACCCCAGCTTCATGGACGGTGCTAATTTTTCCGTGCTAATTGCTTTCCTTGGGAGGCGCTTTGAACAGGGTTCAGAAAGTGGTTTGTAGCCAGATGGGAGCACGAAGCCTCCCCTGAAACTGCAGGGAGCCAAGCGGTACTTGAGGACTGGCAGGCTGGGAGAGGTTAAAATTCCCCTGACCCACTGAAGCCCTTACATGGAGCTGCAAGGAACAACATCTAGGAGAGTGGGGCAGGCAGCAAGTTTCCTCGCAGTGCGGGGCGCATGGTGGTGGGGTGAGCATGGACAGCTGCTGCCGTGGGCAGGCAGGGCGGGCAGGGCGGGCAGGAGGCACTCGGTGGCCAAAGCAGAGTAAAGGACTTTCCAGTTGGGATCCAGTTGGTGATCCTGGCCCAAATAGGGTCATTGGTATTTAACAAAGGAGCCAAATTCCGTTTTAAGAATCTGGCTGGGATCTGATTGCAGTGCTTCTCCCACAGCCTTCCTCACAACTGCGAGGAATACCAAGTATGAGAGGCATTTGTGTCTGGTAAACACAAGGGAGAATGGGGCTTGTTCTGGCAGAAGTGACTTCAATTTCTTATTTGCAAGAAATTATTTCATATTCTTAAGAATGCTTTTAATGATTAACCCTTTCTCAGCAAGTCAGAAATCCCAGGTTTGGGCCTTCACAGGGCTGATGCTTCCATCTGCCAGTGTGTTGCAAACCGGTGATGGTCAGAGGGGCCTGGTTACAGTAGAGCAGCAGGAATTTAGGGCTTTTCCATGAAACACGATGCTTCTGTGTATCCTTTTTAAAATGCTGATGCCTGTTATTGTAGTATACGCACTTAGTTTGTAAGAAATGAGTAGCAAAGACCCTGCAGTGGGAAAAATCTCCCTGCCTTTTCCCGGGGCTAGCATCTCAGCTTCAAGGAGCGTTTTTGTTTAGATGTGTTCTCTGGTCCCTCCTCCCCTTTTAATTGCTAGTGATAGACCATAGGAGGAGTTCCCGGTATTGTGAGCAGGGAGTTCAGTAGATTGTTTGGTTTGGTTCCAGTCTGACTTTAACAAAACTACAGAATAACAGTTCAGGTTGTTCTGGTTTGAGTGAAAAAGGTACCTGTTCAGACCAGTTTTTGGTTTGGGTTTGGTTCAACTCCGTGATTACAGGTGTTAATGCCGCCTCAGTAACATCCCTCTTTTGCCTGTTTTCCTGCCTCTCTTAGTCTGGGAGTTGAGGTTTCTACAGTCTGTCATTGTGCTGCCGACTCCCTGTGCGACCTTTGAGCAAGTGGCTTTATCATAGTCTTGCTTTGTATGTAAGGGAGGTACGAAACACCGTCTCACACGGGTATACGAGAGTTAATTAATTAACATGCAGGCATGAAGCATCTCCATGAGGAAGGTCAGAGAAGTGCAAAAAAATAGATTAATTTGCTGCTTCTTTTGTAGCCTTCTGCTTTTCCACTCTTCAAAAGGAAACCTGTGAAACTGCTCAGCCTTCCCTGTGATTTAGAGCTGGAACAGGTTGATCGTGTACTGGGGACTATCTTTAACCAGCCTCACACAGTACATTCCCAAAAATGTGCTGCAGCCAACTTGCATGATTAATTCAATGCTACCATTGGCATCTCGGCTGTCGAGACGGGAGAAACAACCGTACTTGAATCCAGGAAGGCATCGCCTATCAAGACGGTGCTAAGTGGAGCTGTGTGTCAGGCCCCACGGCCAGTGCGCTGTCAGACGCGCACAGCACGTTGCCAAGTGTGTCATTAAAGCGAGAGCTTTTCGTTGCTCTCCACTCTCACGCTGGATAGCACTGGGCAGGTGCTCTCTCTTCTATTTTATTGTTTACACTCTAGAGGGGAATTGCTTTACTAAGAGGTAGGATATCCGGCAAACGGCACTTTTTCCCTTTTATTTCTCTAGATAATTGCCACAGGTTGGAAGGACCCGTTTGTCACCATCTGACCCCACTGTGGATGCTTAAAATCACACCCCTAAGTCTGTGTGTGTAGGCAAAATTCTTAAGAGAGCCCTCACCGCAGGCAAAGGAAATTGCATCTTCCCAGCACGTTATAATTTGACAACCTATGGAGGTGCTTAAGTATGCTTAAGGTGTTTAACGTTAGGCAGTCAAGTTTGACTGTGCAGGCATTAATGTTTACTTGACATGAAAAGGATGAGTCACCTTGAAGCTTATGCTGTGCTTCTATTCCCATTCTAGTAAGGATCCTCCTTGCATATCACGTTCAATGGCTTTTCAATTAGGAATGCAAATAAGCACCTTGGTCCTCGTTAGCTCCAGAGGATTTAGCATTCGTGCTCACTGAGTTTCAGAGTTGCATGTTTGGACAGCCAGTGTCCTGCTGCACAATTTGCCTCGAAAGGAAACATTTTCTTTCTCACCAGCATCCACTGTTTACAGAGCCTAGCTGTGCAGGTCAGTAGCTAAAATAAGAGCAGGCTTTCCTAAGGTGGAGTGAGCATGTCACCGTCATGGATGTGGTGGGCTCAGGAGAGAAGCAGGGAAGCAAATCTGGGGATCCAGGCAGGGGGAGAGCTAGCAAGAACCCAGGAGCAGGGGCTGGCTTGCTGGGGTGGCTTCATGAGCCTCCAAGATGAGATGAGGCCAGGTGTGATCCCCTGAAACACGTGTCAGATCCCATCTGAGTTTCCTTATGGGGAAGGCGTGTGCAATCTCCTCCATCTCTTCTCTTTCTGTTTCCATCTGTCTTACCTCCTTTGTTTGTCTCCTTTCTTGTGCCCGGAGCAGTTTGGCGTCCCGTGCCTGCTGCTGCTTCTTGCCACGGCAGCCAAACCGCACAGCTGACTCACGACGTGCACCTTCCCTGCTCCTAATGAGCTTCTCGGCCACACGCTCATTTGGGGCTTCCTGGCATCAAAATAGAGTGTGGCCAGTGAACCGTTCTCTGGACTTCACCCCGAGGGCAGATGTGCACTCACTTACGAACAAGCGCAGGAAGAGGTGGGAGCCCCAAAGGCTGTCAGAAGGGACCCGGCTCCATGTCACGACTTGGGGAGGCTTTTCTGTCTGCTCCGGCTGGAGGAAGTTTTGCTATAGGAGTGTCTCTGTACTTTGTTCCATCTTCTCATTTAGGCAGTTTCTCCACTCTTGCCCTTGGTGTCACTAACCTGCTGTGTCCTGGAGGGGACTGACCCTGCATCACTGGTCCACACGGTCCACTTAGACAAGTGCCCTTAGGTTGTGTGATCCCGCCACCTCTCTGAAGACCTCCCTATCCCACCTCTTTGCATGCTGCAAATACAGCAAGACTGCCCGGAGGCATTAGCTGGGGCAGTCCCTGACGATGCCTTTAGATAAGATGTGTGCCCATGGGAGGACGTGCTTGGTGGAAAGGAGATGTTGTTTACTCTGGGTTGTGCCATATCTTGATGATGGCTGTATTTTTTTTCCCTCTATATGTTAAAAAGCATGAATCACTGGCACTGAGATGTCTGGTTGAAAGCTACATCTCACCGTACCTGTGCCAGCTCTTCCCTTCAGACCTGGATGCCCTGTTGTCTCAATTACCGAGTGCTGGAACAGTAAATTCCTGGTGTCTGAACAGTTGAAGTGGGACTTTGGGGAGGAGTGAGGGATGGGAAAGTGATTTCTTGCTTGTTAATTTGTTTTTCCCTCTGTGCTCAAGGACGTATCTTCCTCTGCTTTGTGTAAGCAGGGCTTGCTTTGCACCTGGGAGTTTTTTCTCTCTCGATTCTTTCAGATGACTGGCAGTGGAGCAGCTCAGAGATCTCCTACCGAGAGGATCAGTCTCCATCCCTTTCCCTGCTCCAGCAAAACCATGTGTTTTTCCTTTCTACACCAACAGGACTGGTGTAAAAAACCAAATCAGAAGATAAGAAATGAGTTCTCCCTTTCTGCCAGAATTACACAGGGAGCTTCTTTAAAGAAAAAACATTTAACTGCATTTCAAAGCTTTTCAGTGCAGCAGGGAAATCACATTTAGGATTTTTTTAAGAGCTACTGAAGGGAGAAAAATGGATGCAGTTGTGTTTGTGGAGTTGTTGGCTAGATAGTTGCATGGAAGGGGTTTCATTTTCTCAGTGTTCATTTCACAGTGGATATTTACATAATAATGAGACTTTTTTGTACTTTAGGAATCCTCCTATTTTAACCATTCATTTGTCTGTGACTCCAGGTTTCCTGTGATTGTACTCCTGATGGCATAATGTCTTATGGCTATGTGGGAGAAATAAATAGACCATGTAAAAGCAAAGCTCTGTTTTTCATAGCCCATGTAGCAATGCAGGGAAGACAGTCAGTCAAGAGAGAATTTCCCTGAGTGCAAGTTTTCCATCGGATTTCCAAATGTCAGGGAGAAAGTTGTTTGATTTTTGCCCTCCTCCATAACTCGAATCGAAATCTGCCAAGCCCTGCCTTGACAAGCCAAAGATAAAAGATAGAATATCCCATTTGGCAGTAGAAATGAAATAATTTCATTCAGGTTTATCTCTCTTTCCTGAGTGATGACTAGCACCGTGGCAACAGCTTTTCTCAGCCTCTTGTCTGTTTTGGTCTCATCGGAGCACCAGCTTCTCAGCTTAACATGTTCTGTGATTTATGGAGTGAAGTTCAAAAGTTATCTATCTCCTCAACATGATGCTAAGGTTGAAGCATAATTCCTAATGAGGGGAAATTGCTGTTTCTTGTGGTCTTGAACTTGACACAGTTGGGTAGAGCTTTTTTTTTTTTTTTTGTAACAGAAAACACTTGGCACTTGGGATCTGTCTGGTCTGGCGTCCTGAGGGTGGCCTGAATTGCTGCTAAGAGGAGTGGCTAAGAGGCTGCAGTGAATTACAGGATTTTTGGGAGGAGGCAGGACCAGGACCTCTGAGCATGTGCTCTCCAGAAGGCAGCTGGACAGGTTAACACCGAAGCCTTGGTGGAGTACAGTAAATTGGAATATCTGTATCACTGGAGGTCTTGAAGAACAAGTTTGTTATTTATCAGCTAGGAATGGCATTGGTAGAGCTGGTCCCATCAGAGGGTGAAGGTGGGCTAGATAATCCCTGTGGGCTCCTGCCAAAGAGGTGTTCCCCCAAGAAGCGCCTCTTTAAAGGGCTGTTCTTTGGTGGTGCTTTCCTTGGGATGCCATCAGAAACTTGGTTACTTTGTCCTGCAAAGTTTCTGAGTATGAGAACTGAAATCATTTACTAACCGGCTGTTGCTTCGCTTTTAGTAATAAAGAGCGTTACCTGGTATATTGTGTGGTGGCCGTTGTGCTGGCTTATAAAACAGAGATACTTTCATATGATGGTTCATGGGGACAAACTAGACAATGGAAGGAGTGTTTAAGTGGCCTGACTTTTATCTGACGATCAGCGTTGGATTTGCTCTGCAGCACTTGGGGCTGTGCGTCTGGCCGGTGAACAGGGCCCTGTGCAGGCTGGGGACCAGCCTGGAGGGACATGGGGACACGGCACGGGGTCCGCACGGGAGCCTTGTCAGCGGAGAGGGCTGAAAAATAAAAGTTGAACATTGAGACCACGTGAGCAGGGAGGGAAAGCTCCACGCCAGCGGAGCTTCCCTGCACTTGCGTGGAAGGCTTGCAGATATTTCAGTATGCCAGGCATTTTGGTTGATCTCTCCTGGAAAGGAGATGTCCTCTGAAGAGTACGAGGCAGATCTTCACAGTGGCATCTGATTTGTGAGTCTTAAATAGCAATTACTGGGTGATTTGCCAGCAGCAGAACAGCACTGCTTGTGCTGCCGATGTGATCAAAGGGAGAGGGTGAGAAGGACAGATGCTTCGCAAGTCAGAATTTCAAGGAAATCCATCTCGGTTCGAATTTGTAAAAACTGATCTTAGCCAACAGACCCTATAGCATGTCTTTAAATACCACAGCCTTGAACTGAGTCTCTACTGAGTCATGCCTCGGGAGTGCTCTTACTAGGGGGTACTGTGAGGGCTAGGAAGAGTCAGAGTGAGGTACAGCCACACGCACACATACAAAACAGATCAAATGCCGTTAAGTATCCAAAATCAATCTCCTGACTCTGAGTGGTGTTTCCAAAAATGTCTGAGTGGCTCGGGGCAGACTTAGTCTGATTGCAGTTTGTTTCGCCCATCTGCAGCAGCAGTTGTGCTGCGCTGTGGCTGCTGGCGTCGAATGCACTGGCTTGGCAGCTGCGCCCCGAGGTAGGAAAACTTCTATCTCGCTTCACCTTGCAGGTTCAGAGATCCGGCAACAAGTGCTTTAATGTAAGACCTTTTGTATACATGGAATTGTGCAGGAAGAGAGATTTTTTCTGAAATAAGAATGTCTTCTTCCAAATTAGCTTAGTCTACTGCTTACGTTATCCGCTTTGAAAAGGCGTGTGAGCATGCCGAATACCAGTGTCTGCACATTGATACTGGCAATAATGAATCTGCTGTCCATTTGCACCCTGCCTTGTTCCAAAATAACTTTCACGTCTAGACAAAGGATGCAGCTCACCTGCAAGGCTCGGCTATCCCCTCTGTTTGTTTTGCTATTGCATAGTAATTAAGATATTAATTTATTTTAAAGAGTTCCAAGAAATGCCTCTGCAACCCAATGTTTATGTAAGAGAGAAAGTGAAATTCATAATTTATTGAATTTGTGTGTGTTCTGCTGGGATTATTCATTGCAGGAACGTACTAAGTGATTTTTTTTGTATCCTAGTAACCAACTGTGGTTGCTTTTCCGTGAATAATCTTTATAGTTTATCTTGACCAGCCAAATCTAGAAGGGAAAACTCAAGTAATTTACATTTATCAAGGCAAACAATTACAAGGCACAGATAGGTTTTTGCAGGTGATATAGAGAACAAATTTTTTTCTCCCTCATTTAACTCCGTAACAATCAGATTGACAGATGCCGTCTGGAGAGTCTGATTTTACCAAGTAGAACAATAGTGGAAGTTTGAGTCGTTACGAACTGAACTTCAAAACTTGATTTGTTTAATATTCATAATTAATGAATTGGTTAAAACAGTCCTTCCCTCCCTCAAACAAGAAATGTGATGGTTTCAGCACTTCCTAATGGCAGCTCAGATTGTTTCCCTTCTGCGTTACAGGGATGCCAGGGTGGGGAGCCCGGCGGGGGTCCCCCACGCCTTAGAGTTCCTGGCTCTGCTGCCGCTCGTCTGCCTCGCAAGAGCACTGTGAGGCTCAGTTAGAAAACGCTTTGTGAAGCCCGTTCTCCCTGAAATGCCCCGCTCCCTGTGGAACAGCCGGAGTTCATCAGTTAATAGAAATGTTCGCATTTTTCTCCTTTAAATTTATTTTGATTAAAAATTAGCTTCTTTTCAAAACTGAATTTTGAGGGAATGTGTTCCTTTTGAAATGTCTCTTGCTCTTAGAAATATTAAAAGCTAGTTTTACAAGCAGAAAGCACACATGCACAAAAAAATCTGCTTCCCAGCTCCCTGGACATGTTTACTATTTCTCCCACCCTCTTCAAGCATTCAGCTGACCATCTCGAAGCAGAGGGCAGAGGTACATTCCTTCCAGAGAGGTCAAAACGGCTTCTCATTTTAAAACAAACTATTTCCAAACCATCTTTTTGTATGCCTCCCCATTTAGTAAATGTTTACAGACCCGTGCAAAAAACCTGCCCTCCTGTAAATACGGCAATCTATGGGCATGCCACTAGAATCAGTCATCAAACCACATCAAGCAGCCCTTAGCTAGTCTCTCGGATTTTCCTTGGAGGTGAGATTAACGGTACAACCTCATGAGACAGTCCCAGGAGGAGGGAGCAGCTTTCCTTGTGCGCCTCTGGATCTTGACCATACTTTCCCCCTCCCTGATTTGCTCCCTGCCTCTTGTGTCTTGAACGCAGCCCTGCATCGAGCAGTCCTTGTTTCCTCCTTTCCAGTGGACTAAAGGTGATGGGCAGAAATGTTAGGCGGGTCAGTGCTGAGGACCTCTCTGTGCTTATATTTCTGTATTTTCCCTTTCTGTGCCTATATTCCTGTACTGAGCCAGGGCATCGCTTTGGAGTGGTTGCTGTTGTGCGTGTCCAGCCGTCATTCATCGCTGCAGACTCATCACCTCGGGTCTCTGCCCTACCGAGTCAATGCTCTTCCAAAGTTCTCCCTGTCTTTTTCGTAATCTTTTTCCCCGGGGCTAAGAGCAGTGCTGGGAGCACTTGTCGTGACTTCTCTCTCTCTGTGGCAATGGAAGAGTAGCTGAAGGGAGTGATGCTGAAGGCTCGCCACTCTGCAGCCTTGGAGAAGGGGCTGGGTTTTGAGACCTGAAATGCTTTTTCTCCAGCAAATCAAACATTTCCCTGAAGAAATGTTCAGGCAAGGCATGGTGAGCGGCAAAGAAGGTGTCTGGGGTGTAGATACAGCACTGCCTGGCATCCATGCTGGGGGGCATCTGCGGGACTGTGGTGGTGGGGTCATGATTGAGGCAGACAAGCCAGCTGAGCTCCGTCCTTCTGGTGGCCCTGTGCAACTCTGGGTGCATGTGCTGCACCAGGGCTTTGCCTGATGGGGACATTTAAATGCAACATAGAGGAGGAAGAAATCTCCCTGTCAAAAACGCTGTGGGCCTGCCCTGCTGTTGCAGGATGGGGAGCCGCAGAAAAAATTGAAGTTCAGCAGTTAGTGCTATAAGAAATGAGGCATCAATGTGAGGCAGATGAGAAGGAAGGGAGCAGTGGGCAGGGTGTTTAGGCACAGACCTGTGCCTTGTGCAATAGTCGAGGAATACCATTCCTGTGCCAGGAGAGGCTCCCGGTGCTGCCTCGCTTGGTTGGAGAGGTTCACGGCTTGGCTGGCTCCACTCTGGGGAGGGTCTGCTGGTATTGCCCCACCAGCAGCTCCTCCTTTTAGGCGCCACCTCAAACTAGTAAGACACCGTTTTGCAGCGTATTGTGTTCTCCAGGCAGAGGAAGCATTGCAGTCAGAGAGCCTTTATATGGCGTTAATACATGACTATATGGCACCGCTTGTGTGCAGGTGAGGGATCCTGGTGGTTTAGCAACGGCATGAAACGTTTCTGCTGTTGATCCTGCTTGACCAAGGTGGCCTAGAAAAAACTAAAGGGGCACAGGAGGGCATGCTGCTGTCTCACTGAGCTCTGCGGCCGTAGGAAGCTGAGCTGGAAAGCATCTCTGAATTTGCTGCAGTCAGGCAGGCACCTGCTCTGCCCTGGGGCTGTTGATGGGAAGAAGATTTGCTGGTCCCATATCCCTGGCTCCATCTGAAAAAAGCCGCTGTGATGTTAATGAAGGGGCTTTCTCATTGGGAACCAGTGTTTTTAAGTGTATCAGCATGCACAAAAGCATGGAAATGGACTGGGACAGGAGTCTGGGCATGGTGTACATCCCAGGGTGATGCTGAGGACAGACTGTGCCACTTCCGGGCCCCTTACCCTCCCAGTATCTGCCACAAGTAGCTCTGGCAAGCAGTGGGCTGACTTCTCCAGCAAAGAGTGATGAGTTTGTCTTTGGTGGGTGCTCTGGTCTGCTTGTCCATCAGGAAAAGCTCAGACACGTACCAAAGTGCATACGCACCTTGCTGTGGCACACACAGCACGCTGGTGCTGGAAGTCCTCCATGGACCTCAGCCAACGGAGCTGTGCCAGGGTGGCCATTGGCCACTGCCATTCAGATGATTTTCAGTGCTATTTTTAGACACCTTGAGTGCAATTCACTTCAGCTGAAGCCAATTCCTGGATTTGCTGGCAGACGAGGGGTTGGGCAGATGGGAGCGTGCCGGCTCGGGGGGAACGTGTCTTTCTGTAGGGCGCGAGTTGGTTTCGGCGAAGCCAGGCCTTTCCCTTCCTTGGGCCAGCTCTGGACCGCAGCAGTGAATGAGTTGCTTAGGAGAGGGCTTTACTGCAGCTCTTCAAGTGACTGCTCAAATTTGGTATTTCAAGAAGGCACTCAGTGAGCGGTGGCACCTGTTAAGCCCCGTGTCCTGTGGATTTGGGACCAGAGGAAGAAAGCAGCTGTGTGGGTCCGTTGCGGTGAATTCAGGCTTTCCGTATGTTTGGCATCCCTTTTTCAGCATGTTTCCAGCTCAAAAGTCCCTGGGAGATGATGCGAGTGGCACACGCAGCATGCGACGCTTGGTGCCATCTATTTCGAAGAAGCAGAGGGACAATGTGTCGTCGTGCCGCTGCCTGTGTTTTATTGGGGCAGAACCAGCAGAGGCTCTAAGCTGTCAGCATGTAATTGTATGCTTTTAGTGTGGTAATAAAATTTTGTTCTACCAAAAAAAAAAAAGAAAAGAAAAAAGAAAGAACCAAAAGAGCTACCCAAAGAGAAACAAACCCTTTCTTTCCACAGTTTTTCGTTTGTGATTTATAGGTATGTTTTTCCAAGTAAATCCAAACAAGGCCAGTGACTGACGGAGCTAAAGTTTGATTCAGTTAATTGAAACAAGAGCCATCTGGGTGGAAATGGCAGGTTTTAGACAGCTGTTTATATTGTTTCATGTGGGATTTCTAAAATTTCCAATTCCATAGTTACTAAGGAGTGTACTGTTTGAGTGTACAGGGGAGTTTCATAGGTGTGAATGATCTTCGAAGACTAGAAAAAATGAAACACAGGTATAAAAATAACAACAGCTTGCAACTCCACGGTAAACTGTTTTGAAGGTATTGACCAAGTGTGCTCTGGTAAACAGTGGTACAAGCTCCACCTTAAAAAGGTGAGAAAACACGACGAAACTCAGTACTTTATATTGCCTGGGCCTCCCCTGGCAGGCAGGCATCCACGGGCGATTGCTGCTGAGGTTGCAGTGCTGTTTGTTTGCTGTGTAATTCACAAATTCACCTCATCTTTTGGGAGCGATCCCTTCCTCTGAGGGAAGGAACAAACAAATACCGTCCTTTTTCCAGCCAAAGAAAAGCTGGCATTTATCTTTAACAGTTACTGCACAATTAACAAAGGAATTGTCTCTCATCTCCAGATTTCTTCGGTTCACCTGCCTTTATCATCTCTTGGCTGGGGTACCACAAAGGGAGAGTAAGGGAGAGAAATGTTGATGTTGACTTAGGTGTGCTGGGATGAAATCCCACTGGCATTAAGAAGGTTGACATGAAGGCTTAAAAATGAACTTATTTTGCTCAAATCCTTTTTGTGTTGACATAATTGAAGACGTTTGCGATTCAGAAACGGGCTGAGGTCATTGTGTGTCCAGTAATGGTATGACTGTATTTCCTTTTGTTTGGACAGTTTAATGTCTTGAAGTGGCTCTTGTTTCCTCCTATTAATTCCTGTAAATGTAATAGAAAAGAATCTCACAGCTCAGCCATGCAGCAGCCAAGTGTTGCACAACCACCTGCCTCTCAGGCTGGCTTCACAGCTTAGCAGAAAACTGTACGTTTTAAAGAATTTCAACCAAGGAAAAAAGGATGCATCTTTTTTTAGTGGAACATTTTCCTCTGTTTCTGGACTAGCAAAGAACTCTCCTTTGTTTTCTTTCTCTTTTTTTTTATTTTAAAGACTTTTGGCTTTGTTTCTGAAGATGTACTGTATTTAGAAAAAAGCTATAGCCCATTTGTCTGAACATTAACTAAAACAGCCAACAAAATATGTGATATTATTGTACAGGTTGGATTGTACATGAGTTGAGTGAAGTCACCAGCCCTTCAGATCACTTGGAATGAGAGTTTGGCCAGTATTGAATTTATTTTAAATCTCCCTGCTGGGACAGTGTCGGCCTCAGGCACCAGCCCACCCAGCGCAGGCTGGACTTGGCCCCTGTGCGGTTACCTGTAACCCATTAGCATTCCCATCACCACAAATCCCTTTGTGCTTTGTGATGCTTCCAAGGAAACTAGCCTGGCAGAGTGGAAGAGCTGTGCTTCCCCCCCACCCCGCCCCCATTTAATCATAACCAGTTATTCCCATCCCTTTGCCCTGTTTTGGATTCTTTACATATTGTTTCGGAAAAGCTTAGCGGAATCGCAGCCTTTGTATATATAAAATATAGAATGATTGAAGACCTGGCCACTTCTTTATTTAGCTTCCTCAGCCATGCGTTCCTCCCAAAGCATTTTCCCCTCTTGCTGCCAGATCACTGTTTAAACTGCCTGTAAATACAAAAAGAACTGTGGACAACGTTTAAAAATGCTGCACCATGTTGGGAGCCAGGCTTGCTGGAAAGAACATCTTCCGAGAGGCCTTTTTTCCCCTTTTCCTGTGGTTTTGCGGCTCCCTTAGGACAGATCAAAAGCCCTGTATGGGTGCCACTGTTAAATCTAATGGCTCTCTGGTTATCCATCCCTGTTTGGACTGAAATAGCTTCACCGTTTTTTCTTTTAAACGGAATTCTTTCTTGTCCTCTGAGTATAGAGGAGTTGTAATTAGAAGGAAAAAAAGAGAGACCCTTAGAACCACTGTGAAGAGAGGAGATAAAGACGAGAGAGGCTTCTGTAACAAATCTGAGGCAAAGAAAAATAGCAGGTTTGTTCCCTTTATCATGAGATTGTCTTGGAAAAAGCTGAAGGTGGAAATGAATGGCCGGGCTCTCCTTTCTGCCCCTGTAGCATGGCTCTGAGTGCTGCTCTTGCCCTTCATCGGCTGTTTTTCTTCCTCTTGCCCTGTTGCTGGACAATTCCTGTGCTTACGGGGAAGTTTTGTTGTGTTTTTACTGAGGGTGGGACACACGCTCAGCCTGTAATGCTTCTCGGCTCGAGCATCATGCACCTGAGTCGCCCGCGGCACAGCTCAGCTGCAGCGTGGTACGGTACGGTACGGTACGGTACGGTACAGGCAGACCTGGGAGGGCTCTGACAGCACATCTTAGGTACTAGCCTCGCTCCAGCCAAGCTTTTTGGAGGTAGAAATGGCAGGAGCGTAAGTTGTATACTGTCCAAATTCAGAGGGATGAAGACAACGTGAACACTGGCTTTCAGGATGTTTTCAGAGAACAATGCATCGAAAGCCAGGCTAAATGACCCCTGTGACTTTTCAAGTCTTTTTTTCTCCCTGTTCCACAAGCTGCCCTCCTGGTGCAGTGCCGTGTCGCTGCCCCTGTCTGTAGGGGATGGGTGGGTTTCCTGCATCAGGGAGACAACAAAATTCTTTCCCTCTTTTTGTTCCTGTCTGCGCTGGAAGCGACACACTGATGGGCTGATGGGAAGGATGTGCCAAGCTCCAGCACTCTTTCCATAAGCCCTGTATTGAAATCATGGGATGGAATAAAATTGCTGCTCTGGGGCTATTAAAAGGCAATGCATTTCATTCTCCAATTTCATTAAAAGCCATTAACATTGGAATGGCATGGTCACTATTTATAAATTCCCAGGGCAGACGACTTGGTACAGGTGGTCAGAAGAAAAGAGCTTCAATGGAAGCAGGGAGTCTTTTTGCATTAATGGTCATTATGAAGTGGTGAGAAGAGAGGGTGAGGGCATGGACCGTTTCAGTGTCAGTGATTACGCCACTCACGTGTTCTTGTAACTCTTCCAACAAACCACAGTCATGATTGGAAAAGGAAAACACCGGTTCATAACGATGCTTTTTAAACATAAGGCATTGCTCTGAAAAACAATCCTGCGCTGTTTATAATGTCTGTAGGGAAAAAGTTGTCTTGGAAGTTAAGAATTAATTAATTGAGAGGAATTGGGGACAAAGAGACAAACCCAGATTTGTTTTTTAATCTGTGATAAATACTCAGAACTAGGATCTTTTGTGTGGTGTGATTAACCAGGAACATACGATGGGTCTCCCGCAGACAGAACAACGGGGTCCCTCTGTGCCTCAAAGCGAGAGCCACCTGGTGGCCTCAAGCCTGGAGGGACCAGCAGCACCCACTACTAGTACAGCAGGTTTTTTGGGTCCCTTGGGTTGCTCTTAGGCTGCGTCTGTGGTCTCTGCTGCAGCAGTGAGCGCTGCTGGCCTGGAGCAGGGAGGAAGGGGAAGGGATCTCCGAGACAGACCCCAGTGGCACAGTGTCCTGTACAATTAAGAATGTTTCTGTGTCTGTCTAGAGCCATGCTGTAGAGCACTGAAAGCACCGAAGACAAAGTCCTTCGCCTCCAATGACTGTAGGAGCAGATGGTAGTGGGCTTCAGACCCGCTTGAAGTAACAGCCATTGAAAAAAAAAATAGTTTAGCATTGTAAATCCATGGAAATTGAACCCCATTTCTGTATGCATTTAGTAAATCAAAGCAGAACCTAACCGCCCCAGAGAACATGAGGGTTTTCGTCCGCATCTCTGCTCCTCTCCTCCCATCCCTGGGTCTCCAGCTGAGTTCATTCCAGACCAGTCTTTCCAGCCAGAAGTGTTAAATGTTTCAGTGCTCTCTGCTTTATGATGCACTGTTTCTAGAAAACAATGAAAATAATAAATCATAAAAATACATATTTTAATCTCTGACTGACAAGCTGAGCATTTAGATTTGGAAGACATTTAGTCTCCCAGCCTAGCAGTTCTCAGAAACGATTTGTGGAGTTGCTTAAACAGACGTCAACTGCTTGCTTCTCGTTGCTTTTGATCACCTCCCAAAACTGTGCTATGGACTCTCTGAGTTCAGGACTAGAAGATAAAGTGAGCTTAGCAGCCCTGTGCTCCCCCCAGGTTAAACTTAACTTGCTAAAGAGGGTAGCAATTTTGCAAAAACATAATACATCAAGTAAGAGGCACAGGTTTGCTCTCCTTGTGTATGAAATCATGCGTGTTGCATATCCAGCGTATTAGTGAGAACATAGTCCAAAAATTCCCGGGAAGAGCTATAGTAAGAGTGGCTGACTCATTATTTTTGACAAGATGTTTTTATCTTTAGCCAGTAGCCAAAAGTTTCATCTAGTTTTGCATCCCGTATTTTATGACTTTCAGATCCCTGACATCCTTCAAAGCCCTTTGGCTCGTGAGCATGGCCTTCTGA
The DNA here is from genome assembly GCA_013398225.1 of Steatornis caripensis. NCBI lineage: Eukaryota > Metazoa > Chordata > Aves > Caprimulgiformes > Steatornithidae > Steatornis > Steatornis caripensis. Next base: position 17,415 of record VZSC01013691.1, on the reverse strand, counting down.
CTGACACGAGCCAGTGGACTTGGGCGTCGAGGCCATGTAACAGATTACAATAAGCTGTGCCATTTCCAAGGCTCCTCATCTATCTTGCAGCTGCTTTCATCACTCGCACCAAAAGACTTAAGCAGGGATTACGGCTCGAACCCTGCCTTTTCTTCATCTCTCTCCTGCTCGCTCTCACTCTGTCTCTCATTAACCAAGTCTAAGAATTTGTTACTAGAGTTGCAGACTCATTGACCCAGATTCGCTAATAATAAAGGGGAGAGGAGATTTTTTTCTCTGTGCTTAATCTCTGGCTTCTGTGTATTCTTAGCGCTATTTATGTGCAGGAGAACTAAAAACCTGTAATAAAGATGGGGCCAACTTTGCAGCAGAATTCATGCATGAACACAGTGAGAGGCACAACAGGAGGACAGATGGGAGAACAGGGAGATGGAGATGAGCGTAGGTGGACTTACCTATACTCGTAGACCCAGCAGTAAATTTTTTGATAGCAGACCCTGCTTCCACAGCGTGATCCACAAGACCATATTGGTTTTGGCCAGGGCTCCCCACTTTGCTCTGAAAATGCCACACCATCAAAGGCATGCACTGAGTTTCTTTGTGTCAAGTTTCAGTTCATTTACCACCAGAGCGTAGTTTCTTGGCTGTCTCACCTATGCAAGGAAACTGAAAAACCTCTAGATTAAAGTATGTTTTTCCTTTTTTTCCAGATTAGGAAATGCTATTCTTTTTTTTTTTTTTTTTTTAGTTCAAATGGTCTGTCTTTGCGCGTGATAAAATGAAAGGAGTTATTTCATTAAACCAAATGAAAATGTATGGCCAAGCTGAGGGCAAAACATCTTCAGCCTAGGAAAAAAAAAAAAAAGGCGGCAATACCATGGGCCAGAAAACTTTTAAAAGTACAAGACACAAGAAAACTCTTTCATGTGATGTTGTGGTAGGTAGGCACAAAGATAAAGAGACATGGAGACCTATGAACAGAGACAGAAAAGCACCGTCGAGGAATGCAGAAGTGATAGGTCACCATTATGCCACAGTTTACAGGTGGAGGGAGGCTGTGGAGGGCTTGACGATGTGCCCACTTTTCCAAAAAGCAAAGTCAACCAGAAGGTCTGGAAGTGGGTTGGGAGAGTTTTCCTGCCCGATCTGGGAGAGCACTGGCTCTCCCCAGTCTTTGGGACTCTGTGATTGCTTCTAGGTCGTGGAAGATTTGCTATCGGCACTTTTCATCCTTGGAGCAGGCCTTCTGTCATGGTTTATTTTCTGCTTCGAGCCAGCTGGTGGATCTTGGAGAGAGACGTTGGTGTTTCAGCTGCACTTGCTGTCTTTTGGCTCTGATGCTGGTGTCATGATGTGACGTTCGGTTAACCAGGCGAGCTAAGCCCTGGCGTTGGCTTTCCTGTCAAGGCAACCGTTCTTTTAAATGATGTGGTTGAACTTTGCATTTGCACGAGCTCCCTACTGCACAGAGAGTGCTTAGTTTGAAAGGAGCAGTGATGCAGGAGCTCATTTCTTGAGGACGTGGTGGGAGGCAGAGGATGGAGCGGCCTGGAAAATACTGCAATACTGGAATTGCCCGTGTTTGTGGGTTCGAGAAAAAGGGTCAGAACAAATACCCCCCTGCTTTCATGGGGGAATGCCTAGAATCACAGATAGTCGGGGCTGGCAGGGCCCTCTGGAGACCCCCCAGCCCAACCCCCCCTGCTAAAGCAGGTGCCCCCAGAGCAGGGTGCACAGGAGCGCGTCCAGGCGGGTTTGAATCCCTCCAGAGAAGGAGATTCCACAGCCTCCCTGGGCAGCCTGGGCCAGGGCTCAGGCATCCTCACAGTAAAGAAGTTCTTCCTCATGTTCAGGTGGAACTGCCTGTGCTCCCGTTTGTGCCCATTGCCCCTTGTCCTGTCGCTGGGCACCACTGAAAAGAGCCTGGCCCCATCCTCTTGACACCCGCCCTTTAGATATTGATCAGCATTGATGAGATCCCCTCTCAGGCTTCTCTTCTCCAGGCTGAACAGACCCAGGGCTCTCAGCCTTTCCTCGTAAGAGAGATGCTCCAGTCCCCTCACCATCTTCGTTGCCCTCTGCTGGACTCTCTCTAGTTGTTCCCTGTCTCTCTCGAACCGGGGAGCCCAGAACTGGACATAGTAGAAGACCAGAATAAATGTGTTACCAGCCTTTGCCTAGAAAAAAATAGATTTTAGCTTTTTTTTTTTTAAAAATCCTCCATGAAATGTTTGGTTTCATGCTTTAGCCACAGAATCGAGAGGGTTTTCTTGCTTGAAAATCCTCGTGGAGACAGGCAAAACTTGATTTAGCTAGTTAAAGTCAATCCCCATTCTCTGCCAGGGATTTTTCTGGACTGTTTTGCAATGAAAAATGTTATGTGTCCGTTAGATATTTGCATCGAGAGTTACTTCAGTGCCATCACACACCTTTTAATGAAAAAACAATTTCTGTCTTTCCTCCTCCCCTCCTTCTCAAATTAGTTTCTTCAAAAATGTCACATCTCCTGCAACTCACTACACCCTCTTCAGTCACCTCTTAGCACCCCAATGTCTGTCTGTATCACTCTATTGCAAGTGAACCATGAGGGGTTTTTTAACTCCCTGGAAATTTGCCTCAGATTAGAGAACCGGGCAGGGAGACCTTCACATCAAAGCAGGGCTCTGGACTGGTCACGCAAACCACAGGAATTGAAATGGAGAATATTTATTAGTTGTCAAGTTGAGTTTTCCAGTGTCTGAGCCAGCAGGACATGAGAANTTTTTTTTTTTTTTTTTTTAGTTCAAATGGTCTGTCTTTGCGCGTGATAAAATGAAAGGAGTTATTTCATTAAACCAAATGAAAATGTATGGCCAAGCTGAGGGCAAAACATCTTCAGCCTAGGAAAAAAAAAAAAAAGGCGGCAATACCATGGGCCAGAAAACTTTTAAAAGTACAAGACACAAGAAAACTCTTTCATGTGATGTTGTGGTAGGTAGGCACAAAGATAAAGAGACATGGAGACCTATGAACAGAGACAGAAAAGCACCGTCGAGGAATGCAGAAGTGATAGGTCACCATTATGCCACAGTTTACAGGTGGAGGGAGGCTGTGGAGGGCTTGACGATGTGCCCACTTTTCCAAAAAGCAAAGTCAACCAGAAGGTCTGGAAGTGGGTTGGGAGAGTTTTCCTGCCCGATCTGGGAGAGCACTGGCTCTCCCCAGTCTTTGGGACTCTGTGATTGCTTCTAGGTCGTGGAAGATTTGCTATCGGCACTTTTCATCCTTGGAGCAGGCCTTCTGTCATGGTTTATTTTCTGCTTCGAGCCAGCTGGTGGATCTTGGAGAGAGACGTTGGTGTTTCAGCTGCACTTGCTGTCTTTTGGCTCTGATGCTGGTGTCATGATGTGACGTTCGGTTAACCAGGCGAGCTAAGCCCTGGCGTTGGCTTTCCTGTCAAGGCAACCGTTCTTTTAAATGATGTGGTTGAACTTTGCATTTGCACGAGCTCCCTACTGCACAGAGAGTGCTTAGTTTGAAAGGAGCAGTGATGCAGGAGCTCATTTCTTGAGGACGTGGTGGGAGGCAGAGGATGGAGCGGCCTGGAAAATACTGCAATACTGGAATTGCCCGTGTTTGTGGGTTCGAGAAAAAGGGTCAGAACAAATACCCCCCTGCTTTCATGGGGGAATGCCTAGAATCACAGATAGTCGGGGCTGGCAGGGCCCTCTGGAGACCCCCCAGCCCAACCCCCCCTGCTAAAGCAGGTGCCCCCAGAGCAGGGTGCACAGGAGCGCGTCCAGGCGGGTTTGAATCCCTCCAGAGAAGGAGATTCCACAGCCTCCCTGGGCAGCCTGGGCCAGGGCTCAGGCATCCTCACAGTAAAGAAGTTCTTCCTCATGTTCAGGTGGAACTGCCTGTGCTCCCGTTTGTGCCCATTGCCCCTTGTCCTGTCGCTGGGCACCACTGAAAAGAGCCTGGCCCCATCCTCTTGACACCCGCCCTTTAGATATTGATCAGCATTGATGAGATCCCCTCTCAGGCTTCTCTTCTCCAGGCTGAACAGACCCAGGGCTCTCAGCCTTTCCTCGTAAGAGAGATGCTCCAGTCCCCTCACCATCTTCGTTGCCCTCTGCTGGACTCTCTCTAGTTGTTCCCTGTCTCTCTCGAACCGGGGAGCCCAGAACTGGACATAGTAGAAGACCAGAATAAATGTGTTACCAGCCTTTGCCTAGAAAAAAATAGATTTTAGCTTTTTTTTTTTTAAAAATCCTCCATGAAATGTTTGGTTTCATGCTTTAGCCACAGAATCGAGAGGGTTTTCTTGCTTGAAAATCCTCGTGGAGACAGGCAAAACTTGATTTAGCTAGTTAAAGTCAATCCCCATTCTCTGCCAGGGATTTTTCTGGACTGTTTTGCAATGAAAAATGTTATGTGTCCGTTAGATATTTGCATCGAGAGTTACTTCAGTGCCATCACACACCTTTTAATGAAAAAACAATTTCTGTCTTTCCTCCTCCCCTCCTTCTCAAATTAGTTTCTTCAAAAATGTCACATCTCCTGCAACTCACTACACCCTCTTCAGTCACCTCTTAGCACCCCAATGTCTGTCTGTATCACTCTATTGCAAGTGAACCATGAGGGGTTTTTTAACTCCCTGGAAATTTGCCTCAGATTAGAGAACCGGGCAGGGAGACCTTCACATCAAAGCAGGGCTCTGGACTGGTCACGCAAACCACAGGAATTGAAATGGAGAATATTTATTAGTTGTCAAGTTGAGTTTTCCAGTGTCTGAGCCAGCAGGACATGAGAAAATGAGGCCAATTTTTTGAAGCAGCCTTATAGTGGATTCGGTAGCCTAATTTTACAAATTCACACTGGTGAGTGTGGACTAGGTGATATCATCGCTTCCCATGGAGCTCCCCAATACATTTTCTGTATTAAAAAAGAAAAAATGGTCTAGGCAGTGTACTAAATTTATACGTGAGCAGATTTTTATCTCTCGTTCTCAGAAGATAAGATCGCGTCAGAGCAGAATCCTGTTTCGTGTTACTGTTAATGTTTGTTATCTGCAGTAACAGCCTAGCCTGCTTCTTCCAGCCTCCGGCGAGGCTCCAGCCTGTGCGCCCACGGGCAGCCGCATCGTCTCCAGCAGTGAAGATGCAGTGGGATGAGCGCAGCGAGGACCGTGCTTTCACGGGACCACACTGTGATTGACTTTCAGTCCACGAGGGCTGTTGTTCTACAAGCTTGCAGTAAACTTGACCACATCATTCCCACCTGTTGGGATTTTCCTGTTTCAAAGCAAAAGTCACCTGCCCCCTCTCTCCAGACGCCTTGTTTAATGTTCAACAGGGTTGTTGCCACAGCACCGACCTAACTATCTACTGTAATAGGAAAAAGTTCTAATGTTACTGATAAAGCAGTGGCCATAAAGATAAGACGCAGGTGTGTTAGGTGGATTCCCTTTTGCCTGTGCAATGAGCGTTAACGGAGAGATTTCAGGCTGCACGCTGCTACCTTCCAGCCTTTTCTCTGAACAACACGTGGAGGAGATCACACTCGAGCTGCATGCTGATGAGCTGTATCTCCTGCGAGCTGTTCACCCACAGGGCAGGGATCCCAGTAATTTCTGTTCCCTTGACATCTTTGCTTTATCCGGAGTGCATCCCAGTTTGGCACTTGGCTGCCCCGTAATTCGCTTGCCTTGTGATCCTGCACGTCTTTTATCATGGATTTACTTGGAGAGGGTCCTCAGGAAAGGGCTGCGGGAGCCAGGGCATGTCTTTTGATGCAGTGGTTGTAGCGTTAATACAGACGATGGATATACCCGTGGTGCCTCGGGAAGGCAGGGCCCTCCTCCTCCGACTGTCAGGCTGCCCTCATCATCGTAGCTCTCTGCAGTAGCTCTCTGTTGGTCTCCTTGAATGTTATTCTCCGCTCTGTCACTTTAGGACCTTCCATGGCATTATTCCTGCCTGGCTTGTGTCGGCAAGCGAAGACAGGACCAATCTGGCTTAAGGTCAACTCCCTGGCTAAGCAGCGTCCTCCGTCCTGCGCCCCAGAGATTAGCAGCCTCGGAGAGAGCTCTTGCTCTGAATTTTGTCTGCTGCTGTCGGTGGGATTACAGTGCCACAGCAAACCTGATGCTGTGAACAAATAGGTGAAAAAGATGTTTATTCTTAGAACTGGAACCATGATAAATATGTGGAATTTGTCCAGGGTCTGCCTGCTGTACCTTTTTGAAATGCAAAGTGCATGTTAGTTAAAATACCTCTCCAAAGGTCAGCATGACCTAAGAAATAAATGTGCTGGCCTTTTGGAAAGCAGGTGAAGTTTCAGATGTGCGACAGCTACTTGCATTTGAGAGGATGGGTCCCCATAACCCAAATCTATTTCAGTGAAGCCCGTGTGGGTGGAAATGCAGCCTTCGAGCCAGGATTTATCTTGCAGGTTTCCGTGAGGAGCCCTACACCATTCTTAATCCTTCGGTGCAGCTTTTCCTTCCATTTTCCTGGCTTATTTTGTATTGCTGGAGCCCTGCTCGTGCGTTTGAGGGTCTCGTGCTGCGAGCATCGTGTTTGCAGTTAGTGAGAGTAGGGATGAAAAAGGAAAAACTCTGGAATGAAAAGAAGCAGAATGCTGGATGGGACTTCAGGACAGGACTTCAGGACATCACCCAGGGCATTGGTGTCCCATTTGATGATCTAGCCAGCCCGCTGGTATGCTTAGAGGGCTCAGGGATTGAAGTATTTGAGAACCTTACATTTTCTAATCCTTTTAGCTTCCTGCGAGGTGGAAGGAATACCATTACCATCTCTTAGGCAGGGAAGTGAGGCATAAACAGAAGAAATTACTTGCTCAAAGTGTTGTAGGAATCTCATAGCTGAAAAAAAAAAGAGTTGGCGTAGCTCTTAGCTGCCTGTCACGGCATCAGGCACCCTTGGGCAGGGTGGCATTTCTGCCACGAGCTTGACTGTCGTTATCCCACTGATGGGCTTCTGGGTGGGAAAGCACACGCAGGAGAGGGGAGGCTTTAAAGAAGTAGCAGAGGGACTGAAATGTGATCCGGACAGAGGGCAATTCAAAGGCACAAACATCCTGTTGAGCTTGCCTAGTCCCCTCCAGTACATAATGAGTAAAGCACATGCCCAGCCTCAGCTTCAGGCGTTTCAGTGGGAAAGCTCTGCCTCCCCTGCCTTGGGTAATGTCAGGCTTTATTCATGGTGGCAACCGGCAGGTGTTCATGCGAGGGGGGAACAGCGTTCTAAATAAATTATCCATCCATTTCCTTCTGGAGACTTTCCTATTGTTTAGCCACAACATGCTTTCCTGTTTTTAAAAAAACAAACAAACAAAAAAGCCAAACCCCGGCCCCAAGTTCCTCTCTGGCAGGGTGGACCCAAAGCTGTATTTGAAGTGGGTGCCCGTGTCATCGCTCTTCCGTCCGTTGTGCTGCTGTCGCTGTCACTCCTTCCTCGGTCCTACACGCTTCCCCACAGCGGCGTGAGAAGCACCTGCCGAGGAGCCATGCCGGAGGGCATCGTGTCCCGCCGTGCTCGGTCTTTATGCCTGTCTCTTCTCCGGCAGGTTGATGTGGGAGGAAGGCTGGTGCTGCACAGAGGGTGGAAAGCAGGAGATAGCAGAGACGAGAACAAAAGCTCACTTCCCTCCTTCCTCCTCCTGGCCAACATGAGAACGTTGAGGCCAGGGCACTCGCTTTCATAGGGGAGTTATTTTTAGCCATTTTAGAAAAAAATGCAGCTGAATGGATTATAAAATGAGGGCTTCTCTGCTTGAGGAAGCTGTTGCCCAGCAAGGCGGGGTGTGATGTGAAAGAGCAGCACTGAGCCCACCGGGTCCTGCAGGAGCCCCTCGGAGGCTGCTCTGGCAGCCCTCGTCCCTGGCTTTCCTTAACCCGCGTCCCAGCCGTACAGCACAAAGGCTCTGCTAATCCAGACAAAAAATGGCGAGATGGTATGGGAAAGCGTGGCCAAGAGAGGATTCACTCCTCATTGCTTGGGCCACTTGCCCAGCACTACGTGTTGCCTGGGTTCACAGCACCATGCCTCTCCCTGCTAAGGAAACCCCAAACCACGGTTCCTCTGCAGCAGCATCATTTGTCAGGAACATTTGCAGGCAGACACATGGAGCAGCATCCACATGAGCAGCGGGTGGGTCTGTGCTGAAAGCAGCCATCTTCTGCATTTTAGCTCTTCGGGAGGCAAGAAATGAGATTTCTCCTGGGCACACCCAAGAGAAATACCCATAGCTCTTGTGAGTATGGCCAGGGCTGACCCCGCAGACCCAGGGAGTCCCTCCTGCAGTGGGAGAGCCCAGGGGGAAGCCTGGCCCGCGGCGCTGCTGCGAGTGGAGGTGCTGTGCCAAGCCGGGGGACCACCCCCAGGGGATTTAACAAGTGGGGGCACTTCTTTCCTTCCCGTCTCCCCCGACTCTGCCTTCGTGGCCCTGGCATGGAAATGGCAAACCCCTCCACTGGTGTAAGAGCAAGGATGTATTTAGTCACGTTAGCGCACTACAGGATTAACCATTACCTTGTGCTATGCAGAGATTGTCATGTGCAGTACGAACGACGAGATACAAAAGACCTTTTATTCAGCTGCGATGTTTGCCTGTCATATTTAGGACTGACCTTTTTTCTTGATGCAAACGGGAGCTTTTTGCCTTTGTAGCTCTTCGACTCCTGTTGCCAATGCCTGATTTCAAGGGCTAATCCTGTGTTCAGCTCTTGCCTCCAGCCTCTCTTCTCTTGCATTTGCAAAGGCAGTGGTTGCTTAGAGCCTCTGTTAATTCAGACACAAATGCAAGTCCCAGCCTCTCGCTGCCCTACCTGGTAGGGTTTTGCTTGCAAAAAAGATGTCACAGCTGCAGCTCTCCTGCCAGCTTTCCCAGCTGAGCTCCCTGTGTCTTCTGGTGTTCCCTTCCAAGAGAGGAAAGCGTCAGAAAATCCTTCCCTTGTCACGAAGCAAAGCCAGGGAAAACGCACAGGGAGGAAGCAGCTTGAAGGAAGGGCCAGGCAGGCAGCTTCTAAAGCTTCAAACGTGGCGAAATATTTCAAAACAAATGTGTGCATGTGATGCAGTTTTATATTTAATAGGATGACTTTGAGCACCCAGGACACCTTCCATTTTTGCTTTAAAAATCTACAGAGCCAGGTGCAAAGAGGAGGAGAGGTGGGGTGGGAGGGAAGCAGGGAGACTGAAGTGCCTGTAACACCGTGGTGGTGGTGGTCGTGGGAGCCCTGGTCCCAGAGCAGGACCCTGTGTCTTCAGGGATATGCAAAAGAGATTGTCTCCGCCTCAGGGAACTTACAGCTAAGGCTTAAGATTAAAAGTTGGGCTTTTTTCATTTCTGCTTCACGCTTGTGTGAACTTCACTTTAGGCCTCAAATCTGCTTTTCTTGAAATTGGTCTCAAAATTGCTATTGACTTTAAATGCTGTAAGATCTCACCCATAAATTCTCCTTCTCCCATCTGTAAAACGAGGATGGCAGGATTTCTGTGCCATCTGTGGTGCTGTGAAGCTGCAAACAATCATCATTTATAAAGTGCTTTGAGCTCAAATGGGAGGTTCTGTGTAAAGGCAAGGCTCTGCGGGATGAAATGTTCCTTAATGTGCCAGTTGCATCTGATATCTGAACCAGGGGCTGGGTTGAAAGGTTCGGAAGAGCAGCCTGGTGATGCAGAGGTGGTGCTCCAGCTGCTAAATGTCTTGGTTTATTTGTGTTGTTCAAAAGCTCCTGTTCTTCGTTACAAAATTAAGAGAAGGAGAAGCCAGTGGCAGCACATCCCCGAAAAATCAGTATCCTACATTTTTCTTCATCTTGAGCACCTCTGGTCTTAACAGCCACGATTCTGAGAGATGGTGTGACTCTGGCCGCCAGCTGGTAATTTAACAGCACATGCATTGTAAATAGGAAACTCGGAGCCACAGTGACAAGTGTTAAGCCTTTCCGAGTGCAATAGGATGCATCTGAGGGGAACAAAAGGATGTTCGTTTCCATCCAGCTTTGCAGGGTGTAGGAGGGAAGCTGCCTAACCTTCGCCCCAAGAGTCACATTTGCTTTTTATTTGCATAAAGCTGGGGGCCAAATGGTGCAACAAAGAGCAGGTTGTGGCCAAGCACAACATTTTAAGATGAAATAGTGCGGTTCCCAGCGAGTAATGCAAAGCATGCATGGCAAGCCAGTTGCAGTTGCCCGGGCTGAGCTAACGCATGGCTGAGGTCAGGCACTGCTGACGGAGCTGCTGGTTTCTCCTTTTGCAGACACAAGCCACCAGACCCGCTCCGTCTCCAGCCGCCCCTATTACAGTTTGCCCAACAGCAGCCATGAGAGACGCTCGGTCCTCGCTATCACGGAGCCGCCACGTTTCCACTCCCAAGCCAAAGGCAAGAACGTGCGTCTGGACGCTCACTCCCGCAAGGCCACACGGAGGAACAGTTTCTGCAACGGTGTCACCTTCACCAACCGGCCCATCCATCTCTATGAGAAAGTCAGGCTGAAGCTGGTGGCTGTGCACCATGGCTGGAGCGGGGCCCTACGCTTCGGCTTCACCATTCACGACCCGTCGCAGATGAGCTCTGACGAGATACCAAAGTACGCCTGTCCGGACCTAGTGACCCGACCTGGATACTGGGCCAAAGCTTTGCCAGAGAGGTTTGCCGTGAGAGACAATATCTTGGCCTTCTGGGTTGACCGTCATGGGAGAGTCTTCTACAGTATTAATGATGAGGAGCCAATATTGTTTCACTGTGGTATTAAAGTTTCTGGTCCTCTCTGGGCGCTCATAGATGTCTATGGAATTACCCATGAAGTGCAGATACTGGGTAAGTGTGTGTTTTGGCCCGTGGCTTGCTCTTCTGGGTGCTCTTTCCACAGAAGCGTGATCATGTAGAAAAGATGCGTGATCTGTCTGGTTGTTCATGTCTACAGGATACTTAAGAAAACTAATTTACTGTTGGTTTTGTGCCTCAAATTAACCATTTTCCTTTTGACAGCAGCGGGGATCCAGAAAGCAATATATTTCAGAGATGTCAGTGATGGAAAGTCTTAAGGCTGTGCATTATAGCAGCCATGTGAAGAGATAAATGGAAATCTTTACATGTAACTTTATCTAGCTTTTTCTGAGCTAGATGTGCTGCTATGGTGTGGAAAAACATGGTGCTGCTTTACAGCAATGTCTGAGGGACTGAGGAGACAAAGGTGACCAGTTCCGGCTTCCCCTGTGCTTTCCCAGCTACCAGTTACTGCCTGTCCACTGGAAAACTACCACCTGTTCCCCAGGAGTTTCCTGGCACCCTTCCCCAGCCCCTCTCTCAGCTCTTGGCCTAAGTCCCCACCTAGGCTGGCAGTTTAACAAGCTGTGTTTGCAGACGTAAGCTGACTTATCCTTCCGATACACATGGGCGTCACTGTATTTGCATCTGCAGAGCACCGGCTGCAGCACAGGATGCAGCCCGGCAGCTGAAGAGCGATGAGAAAATGTAGCACGAGCTCCTGTGTGCTTCAGGATCCGTGCTACCGCATGCCACATCTCCCCTCATCCCGACGCAGGCCGCTGCATTCAGGTGGTGCCTGGCTGATTCACGAGCATCATCCTTGGGGAGGGCTGCAAGAAGAGATGAATTTGTTCCCATTAGCAAACCGAGCTGATTGTCACGGAGTGACTTTCCTTTCATGACTTTTACAGCGTTGAAATTTCAAATGAATTCAGTGTTAGATGGAGTGTTTTGAACTAGTCTACACCACAGGGAATCCTTTTAAAATACAAGAGTGTTGCCCTTTCCTGGAGGCTTCCAGGAGCTGATTTAGTTTTAACAGCCGAGCTGAGCTGCACCTGCTTGAGGGAATGGCGCCTCCATCCTCACAGCGAACAGTGTGATGGTTAGTCCAGTGGGCAGGCAGCTCCATCACATATTCTTCTGAATGGTACCAATTATTTTGCAGTCCAGAAGGCTGTGAAGCAACACTTTGCCCTGCCTGCTCTGCCTCAGATATGTAATTAAACCTTACCAGTAGCTTGTCCTGTAATTGCAAGTGTGACACACTCCAGCCTCTGGTCCTCATCACAGAGACGAAGGAGCATTTGCTGTATTGGCCGGTGCAGCTGCTTCACCAGAGCAGTCCTTCTTCCTCATTAGATTATAGTCAGAAAAATAAAATGCCGTTTATTTCTGCCTCAACCCCCCAGTCGTGCCCACGGCATACAAGTCTACAGAGTGAAAGACTCAGCCTGAGGGCACCTGTACTCTGATTTTTTTTTTTTTTTTTGGATCAAAGTACCAGGCCCCACAAACTGCCCCAGGGATCAGGGTGATGCTCAGCCATCCAGGTCACCAGGGGACCCAGCCTCCTTGCTACAGATGTGGTGGCATCAAAGCGGACATTTTTATCCCTCTGCCTCTTCCTCACAAAATTTTGCAAGTCAAGAAAGCTGTGAAATGTAGCCCAAATACAGAAGCACAAAATGCATGTTTCAGCATCATGAAGCTTGGCTGTGTCTTACTCCTCTGCGGGAGCATTTGGTGCCAGATACCCTGTGCTTGCTAGAAGCAGCTGGTCCAGCCATCAGCCTACACCAGTGGCCTCTCCTGCATGGGCTTCTGAGCGAAGGCAGCCTCTGCTTTGCAGCTGCTGGATGGATTTGGGTGTTTTTCCTTCTTTGGTAAAAGCCTGGTGATTTTCTCCTCAAAGGAGCAGGCAGTTTTGATGCTCAGATGCTTCTCCTCTCTCCATCTTTGAGAAGACCAGGAGTCGCCTTCATTCACACAAACTCTTAACTTCAATGCGCTTTGATTTTGCTCAGCTGGTGAATGTCTTCGCTTTGGAGTGAAGTGACCAAGCCACCCCGGGCAGTGCTGGAGGTGGAAGGAAGGGCACTCCTAAACCTCCCCCCACCTTTAAATCCCTGCCCCAGCCTGACATGGCCGAGGTGAAGATCTGGGAAATTAATTAGGAGTCAGCATCCTGACTTTCCCTTTGCTGTGAAAGGGGAAAATAACTCTACACCTGTAAAAATCTTTGTCACACCTGCAGCAAGTAGCTTTTGTGACAAGCTCTCAATTCAAAGTCTCTGCAGTGGTGTGAACACCCCGAGATATGAGGCTTGAAATCTTCTTGTAACATGGCCTGTGCCTAGGAACCTCACACCTGTAAGGCAATGACAAGGAGCATGAAAGGAATATCTGTTCATGCTTGTGCTCTTCACCCGTCACGGTGTTGCAGATTTGGCTTGCGCAAGACCTTTGGACAACAAGATATGAGACGTTTCCCTCTTTTACGGAGCACCCTTAAAGCTATTAGTCCCCTGAGTCTACTCAGAAAGCTGTAGGACCACACTGGTTTACAGCTTTTCCCAGTTCAGCAGTGCAAGGAGCTCCCAGATTACACGCGTACTTCATAACCGTTGTTTTTCCGCAGCTAGTGCCAAGATGCAGCCATTTCTCTGCCTGCTCCAGACGAGACTCTGCACAGCTAGGCTTTCATTAGTGGTTGACCTCTCACTAATTTTTTCATTGTTTTTCCATTCAGAGGAACAGAATTCAGATAATCTGTAGGCTGAAATAATAACAATTGTAACCATAAAAGTAGGCAATTGTATCTTGACTCTAATGTCCCTTATCGCTGGGTTTATCTCACAGATAGCATGTTTGCAGAGACCATGACCACTGCCCGTCTCAGCACTGCCCGTCTCAGCACTTGCCTTCCGCAGAGCAACCATGATTCAGCCAACTTCAATAACAATGAACTGGAGAATAACCAAGTGGTGGCCAAAATTGCAAACCTAAACCTAAGTCGGGTTCCAGGACTTGCGACAGACAACCACATCATCCCCTGTTGCCCAAACCGACGGCAGCGTGCCCAGGGGATCCCAGCCTTCCTGGACACAGACCTGCGATTCCATCCCACCCGCGGACCTGACATCACCTTTTCTCAGGACCGGATGGTTGCATGCACCAACTGGCAAGAAAGCAATAGGACTTTGGTATTTTCTGACCGGCCTTTGCACATTGGTGAAAGCCTCTTTGTGGAAGTAGGACATCTTGGGTTGCCATACTATGGGGCCCTTTCATTTGGCATCACTTCTTGTGATCCAAGTACTTTACGGACAAATGAGCTCCCAGCAGATCCAGACTTTCTCTTGGACCGCAAAGAGTACTGGGTGGTTTACCGAGCGTTCCCGGTCCTCAACAGTGGTGACATTCTCAGTTTCATGGTCTTGCCGAATGGAGAGGTGCACCATGGGGTGAATGGAGCCAGCCGAGGAATGCTAATGTGTGTGGACACCTCACAGTCTCTCTGGGTGTTTTTTACAATCCATGGTGTAATCAACCAGCTCAAGATACTGGGTAAGTGCAGCTGAAAGAAATGGTAATGGGGGGCACCTGGCTGGTGAAGTTTCCTGGGCCAGAACAGGAGCTGCGGGTTTGCATTCGCAGTGTTGCCTTTAGGAGGCGGTCACTGATGTGAGGAAGCAGCTCCTGATCTCGCCTTGTGTTTGCAAACAAGAGTGAGCAAGACACGGACATGTCACATAGATGTGTGCAGCCTATGTAAGTCCCCCAGAAGATAAAATAAGCAGCAGGTAGGGAGGCGGGGATGGCTGTGGTGGGGACAGCTGGTTTACAGAGCGTTTGTTTCTAAAAGGCATTCTTTATAAGCCTTCTGTTCCAGCCAACGGGTATTAAGGTTCTGCCTTGGTAAGGGCGATGATTTTTGTGAGCGCAGCTCTGGCTTAAGCATGTGTGTTGCTGATGGGCAGTAATCGCTCCCCACGCACTCGCCATAGCTCAGGTATCAGATCATAGAATCATAGAATGGTAGGGGTTGGAAGGGACCTCTAGAGATCATCTAGTCCAACCCCCCTGCTAAAGCAGGTTAGCCTAGAGCAGGTTGCACAGGAATGCATCCAGGCGGGTTTTGAATATCTCCAGAGAAGGAGACTCCACAACCTCTCTGGGCAGCCTGTTCCAGTGCTCTGTCACCCTCACAGTAAAGAAGTTCCTCCTCATGTTCAGGTGGAACTTCCTGTGTTCCAGTTTGTGCCCATTGCCCCTTGTCCTGTCGCTGGGCACCACTGAGAAGAGTCTGACCCCATCCTCTTGACACCCATCCTTTAGATATTTGTTGCTTTTGATCTATGGGTGGTGACCAGCTACAGTGTTCCTTCTTTCCTCTTATTAAGGATTCTGTCAGAAAAGCAGATGTTGATGACTTTGTAAAGCAGGTTTTTCTCATTTAAAGCAATGCCCTTTCCCAGCTGCCCCTGATCTGACAGAGAGACAGTGATAGCTTGAGGCCACTGCCGCTGGAGAGGTTGGGACCACAGGGAAGTGACTTTACACCCCAGATGACGGCTGTCAGATAACTTGGTGCTCACTTTGCTGAAGCACTGAACAGAAATTGTGCAATGGCATAGTGAAGTCCAGGCCCTGGAGGTCACATCCAAAATCATGCGCCTGTGTCATTACTATGGGGCAGCACTTAACTCAGCAGCTGGACTTTACCTGCTGCACATGGGTGGGAGCAACTCACCAGGCTGAGGGGCGTTTAGCTGGGGTTGGGGTGTCCATCGGCCGCGTGGCAGGCTCAGCTCTCTCCTGTGTTTGCAGGCACTGTGCAGTCCAGCCCAGTGACCATCTCTCCCTCAGGATCCCCCGGCGGCTCGCAGTATGACAGCGACTCGGACATGGCCTTCAGTGTGAACAGGTCGTCGTCGGCTTCAGAGTCATCACTCGGTAAGGAGAGCCTAGCCCTCGGCAGGTGGCTGCACTGGCTACGCCGATTCAGGAATCCAGGCTGATAGATGATGCTGGGGCTACACAAGACAGCAAGGCAAGGTTGTGGGATGTTACATCTCTTGTGAGGCCAACAGAAATAACTGGAAGAAAACACAAAGTGGTGGGTAAATTTTCGTGGCCTGAAGAAGGGCTGCATTTTGCTTCCCACTTTGTCATCTGTCTAATGAAAGTGGTTCCTGCAGGGCTGCCCTTGCTGCAGCAGCAGTGCTGCAATAGCGGGGGGTGCGATACTATGTCTTGGGGCCTTATACTACCCAGACCACTGCTTTCTGCACTGCCAGGGCTCCAGTGCCAGAGCGATGCCCACATACGTGGTGGTGTTTGGGTCTCAGGCAGAGTGCCCTGCCCAGTACCATCCCCGGCACATGCTGCTGTTGCGCAGTGCTGCAGCCACCCAGCACGGCCGGCAAGACGCAGGAGCACCCTGTGTAGAGCACAGCTCCTTTGGGGAGAGCAGGGCTCTGGACACCCACACCATGAAATGGGTGTGCAAAATCACAGCCCTGCTTGGGGAAGCCCAGGCAAGCCATGCTTGCCTCATCCGTGGAAAAGGGATGGCAGGCTCTGCCCAGAGCTGCATCTGTGCTCCCAGTTGGAATACACTGGGGTGTGTTTGGCCAAACAGACGAGGCAAAGACTAAGGAAGGAGGAGTTTTAAGAATTGCCCTGAGTGTGTGTGTGTCGTACAGTGTCAGGTTTGCACCATCCTGGTGACTAATCTCATTCCTTCCTCCTGTTCTGCAGTGACTGCTCCCAGCTCCCCCCTGAGCCCCCCCATCTCCCCTGTCTTCCCCCCTCCAGAGCCATCAAGCAGCAAGAACGGGGAGTGCACCGTCTGCTTTGACAGCGAGGTGGACACGGTGATCTACACCTGCGGACACATGTGCCTCTGCAACACCTGCGGTCTTAAGCTGAAGAAGCAGCTCAACGCCTGCTGCCCAATCTGCCGACGGGTCATCAAAGATGTTATTAAAATATACCGCCCTTAGTGCCCAGCTCGGGCTGTAGGAAGGGGGAACGCCGCTAGCAGTAACCATGCCTTTCTGTCCCTGCTTATGGGTTATCGTGCTGGTCAGTCGTTATCAAGTGGCTCGTTATCTGTGTTTCCTTATTTGACTGGTAGGGCACAATTCAGGGATAAAATTGAGCTGAGGATCATGTGGGGCCCAAAGGTACGGCTGCCGTGCCAGCCAGGCTCTGTGCCCACGGGCGAATCTGGGGAATCGCAGTCTGGACCTGACCCAGCTGCCAATGAGAAATTTCCCATGCAAAGGCTCTTTTTTATCTCCTCCTCCAGAGGAGGCTTGCCGTGGTGCGGGTCGGGAAGGGGAGGTTGCTGCTTGGTCAGTGCTGGGTGCCACTGGGCTCCCCGACCCCAAAACCCCAGCTGCTGCCGGGTGCTTGTGCTGTGGTGGAACAAAATTAGGACAGGGCCCAGTGGGAGGGTTCAAAGTGGACAAAACTGATCTGGAAATGTCATGTTCAGTCTTGTAAGGGGAACTAGCTAAGGCCAAAATAGTAGCACAGCCAGATTATCACTTGTTTGAGTTTTGCCCCCCTGAAGAGGCTTCTGGGACATGTGGAGAAGCTGATCTGGACTTAGATAAAGCAGCT
>VZSC01013690.1:504747-516751 GCA_013398225.1 Steatornis caripensis | reverse complement strand
TTCTCTCGCCAGTCCCATCGGTGACAGGAGGACAGAAACACAGCCCGTGGCCTGAAGCAGGACCCCAGTGGGGGTCTGGGGATACCAGACCCCCGCTATAGATCTTTGGTGTCTCTGGTATCAGCAGCCTTTTCCTTGGACCCTTGCTGCCCAGCGAGCTCTTAGAAACGAGCTGCAAGGACAGCTTTTCGTGCTTCGTGTTTTGTTTTGACGTTAAAAGAAATCGCGTAATCCCCAGTCAGGATCTTTCACCTGTGCCTGTAGCACGGAAAACAGGCCCGAGGNGGACCCCAGTGGGGGTCTGGGGATACCAGACCCCCGCTATAGATCTTTGGTGTCTCTGGTATCAGCAGCCTTTTCCTTGGACCCTTGCTGCCCAGCGAGCTCTTAGAAACGAGCTGCAAGGACAGCTTTTCGTGCTTCGTGTTTTGTTTTGACGTTAAAAGAAATCGCGTAATCCCCAGTCAGGATCTTTCACCTGTGCCTGTAGCACGGAAAACAGGCCCGAGGGCCAGCTGCACGTGACAGCACGGAGAAGGACAGATTTCCCGTAGGATCCTTTCTCACTCCCAGCACTTACCACCAGCTCCACAGCCCTGATGCGGGAAGGCAAGTCCCTTCCGCGCTTTCCAGTGCCAGATCTTCTCGCACTGTATCGTCCCGCTGCTAAGCACGGGGCAAGAAGAAGCGACTTGGCAGTGGCAATGCAAGAAACCCGTGTGAGAGGTGGGAGCCGAAGTTTGATTTCTGTAGACCTGCTAATCTGTCATCCACGGGGACCACACCACACGGCGTGTGAAACGCAAGCTGACAGCTAGCGGGTTTAATAGAGCTGTTGCAGTTCTGCGTGGCAAATGGCAGCCTGCATCCAAATCTGAGCACGGACGCTCTTGCAGCCTGGCTGAGCTGAGCTGCGGAAGTCCTGGGAGTAAGGACCATGGCCAGGATTTTTTCGTACGAACAAATCCAATGCGGAGATAGTATGTCTTCGCGACGGCTTTCCCTTCACCCCTGTCTTGTGTGGTTTCCCTTCCTTTACTCCTGGCTCACACCGACCTTGCCTGACAGGGCTGGGCTAACTTACTACAGCAGAAGGTCTGCATGCCCTAACTTTTAACCAGGCTGCTGCAAACACAAGCATCCAGTACAGACCAAGCACACACGTTTGGGTAGCAAAAACCTCTGCCCACAATACGCAGTGGGGGGTACAGCCCTGCTGGCATGGCATGGAGGTGACACTGATGCCAGGGAGCTGTCAGTCCACACTTCCACGGGGAAAAGGCCGCGCGCCACACAGCAAATGCAGGCAAACCCCTGCAGCTCTCTGACCTCCCCTCGAAAGACCTACGCCGTGAAACGTTGCTTGTGAGGCTACCTGAAGTAGCTGGGCCCGGTTTTGTTCTTTGCATGGAGTGAAAACTCTCGTGCAAGGCTCTGCTAAGGGACCTACCGCAGCCTTGAGCACGGCTGGCTCCATCTCCAGGTGTGAGCCGACTCCGCTCCACCCCTGATGCCGGCTCCTTGCTGCTGGCCTCCTGCCCAGAGCAGAGGGGCTCCAGGGCTGCGAGAGGGGACCGTCCCCCCTTGGGTCGCTGGCAATTTCTCAACGTTCTCTCCAAGCCCGGGACTCGCTTCCCCTTCTCAGATATTAAGTATTCAAACCTCATTTACATCCTTATTTTTCAATTTGCTGCCACAGTAGTTTAATTTATTCTATATAATTTCTTTTTCTGAGGGGACATTAATCATTGCCCTGTGCTTTTTGGCGCCTGTGGGATATGTGTGTGGGTTTTTTTAAATCAATAAAATAAAGCAACCTTCCTTCTCTCTACACCCCCCCCACACACACTCCTTCCCACCCCCAACGTGCCCCTTTGCCGGAGGAGAGAAATATAATTTCTCTCACCGTTTTTTTTTTACCCCCATTGTTTCCTTCATTTTCAGCCCAAACAGATTAACTTGTCTTTTTTATTTCTGACGAAACGCTGTTGCGAGTAGGGTGGCTGGGAGGGGAGAGCTCCTGTCTGGGGCTGCCCGCTGTGTCACTCGAAGGGCGGGTTTAGGATGACGTCCCTGCTGAACCACTGAAGCCCAGAGCCGCTGGAAGGGGAAACTTGGTGTTTCCAAAGTCAGGCTTTGGAAAGAACGAGTCCGCTCGTAGTGCAGGGCTGACCGGTGGGTTGGGGAGGATGCAAAAGCAGCCGGCACGATGAACTGCAAACACGCAGCTGTGAAGACAGGGCGATGCCTACTGCGGGACTCCAAAAGGAAAGACAGGAGAAAATCACGAGGAAGAAAGAAGGAGGAGAGAGTTTGCAGGAGGCAGCGAGAAAGAAAAGCAAAAAGCGAGAAAAAGGAAAGAGAAAATAAGTCAGGAAAAAGAGAAGGACCGGCGTGCCTAGAGCTTAATGGCTTTTCCATTTGTATCTAGCTGATTCGAACACGAGAAAGAGCAGTTTCTGCTCCAGATTTAGCTCGATGTGTAGCTACGAGGGCACAAGCTGCTTCCCCGCGGGGGGCACAGACAAGCGGTGCTGCAGCAGTGCAGGGGCGGGGGGGTGGGGGCTGGGACCCCGGGCTTGCCCCGATGCGCGGCGCAGGGCTCCCACAGGGCAGGGCGTCATGGGCTCCCCTGCCACAGGCGCCAGGTTTTTTGGCCATTATAGCTGCTTTCTTTTGTTGTTATGTAATCTCTGATAATGAAAGTCCAGTTCTGAGAGGATGCTTAATGCGGTATTAGTCAGTTGAAATATAAGTGTAAATTACATGCCTGCAGCTAGAAAAAAATGGTTACAGCGGAAAACATCCCTCTTTAGTAGCATACTATAATCAAGAGCGCTGATCAGAAAAAGAATTTTGATGGACCAGTTTTCCGTTGGAAAATGCAGAATCCTCCAAATTGAACCGTGTCAAACGCTGGCTGAAATTTTTGGCAGAGATCTAATCTGACCCAAAATGGATTATTTGATTTTGCCTTTCTCATTATATTTATAAGCCATTGTGTGTTTTCAGTGCTATCAAAACCTAAACTTTAACATGATTTTCATGCTTCTGCATTGAATTCGTTTCAGAATTAACCTTCTGTTCTACCCCATCCTGTCCACTCAATTTTCCATTTTGCTTCATGATGAAAATAAAGGTTGAAATAACAGAATTTCCCATAGACAGGAATCTCTGTTTTCCAGCCATTTCTAGAGACCAGCAAAGCTGGAAGGCAATGAAACACTTTCCCCAACATTATGACAAGACAGAAGACGTTACTTGGAAAATATTCATCCCTATCAAAAAGATTTTTCCTTATTGTAGAAAAGCCAAGGTTCTCAGCCCTTTTTGACAAAATAGAGTTGGACGCTGGCGGTTTTGTCTGCATGGATGTCCGGATCCACCCATGCAGCGGAGGGAACTGCAACGCAAGTGAATAACCCCAGTCATGCCACGTGGCAAACTGCACCCAACGATGCTGATGGAAGGAACGGACAGGTCTCACCCCTCATCCTCCACCGGAATAGGCTTTGCTGACTGAAATGCATACATTTCTGGGAGCTGTGTCTGTATTATTGGTTGGTTGCTAGCGGCGTTTTGCTAATGTCTATCTTTAAGGTATTTGAAAGGTTCTTATGGGAGTACATGGAAGTGTTTTGAACGTGTTGTAACAGAGGGAAAATGAATTCACCCTAGGCTTGCAAAAAGCACAAGCTCCATCACCCAGCCATGAGCAACCCTGCACTAAGGAGCATCACAGAAAGTCGAGCTCTGTGTGCAATGGGTCCGGTCCAAACTGCGGTTCACCTCCTGGAGGCGACGCTGGGAGAGCAGCATGTAAATGACAGCAAGCTTGGACCCAGCTCTTCTGTGTCCTGTGCACCCTGAGACTGTGAGTACTTCCAGTCATGGACCACGAGCTTGCAAACGCTCTCGTAGTCCCGTTCCCGCGGTTTGTCTTTGGCTTGGGTCTCTGTCACCTGGACTCAAAGCAGACCTCTTGCAGGACACCCACCCCAAGCTTTGCAGCGTGCCTCAGCCAGGGTGGACACAGCATCTGGCCACTTGCTGCTCTCCGGGAAGAACTCTCAGAGTTCAGCACTTGCATCTGTGTTGCAAGCATTTTCTGTGCCTTTGTAGCTGTGCTTATGTTTCTCGCTGATGCCTCAGGGAGCACTCTGTGGAGCTGAAATAATGTAAGATCTGTTCTGCTCAGGGTGTTTCACTCCCTGGCTGGTAGGAATACTACAAGAAGACCAGATCTTGCAGTATTTCAGCCCCATAAGTGGCTCCTTGAGGCAAAAAAAGACCCGTGAAGAAGAAACACAAACACAAATACCAAGATATTTGGTTTCTCAGTGTGATCTTTCCTCCTCTTCTGCTGTTCATGTACTCACTGGTACTCATGCAAAAATAAAATAAAATAAAATAAAATAAAATAAAATAAAATAAAATAAAATAAAATAAAATAAAACAAAATAAAATAAAATAAAATAAACCAAAATAAAATAAAATAAAACAAAACAAAATAAAATACAATAAACCAAAATAAAATAAAGAACCACTCCACTTGCAAAGCAGCTCTATGTGAAGTGGGTACTACAGCGTATGGCTTATGGTTTCATAAAATACTTCCACATTCATACACAGTAGAAGTCTAGATGGGACAAAATAAATATTCGCATTTTACACAAAATTTTTCCGTGATTCTGCCATAAGATGTGTGCAGGCTGGGTCCTGAATACATGATCCCATAGGCAAAATGCAACTCCATGTGTGTTCATGCACGGAACTGCCATGGGGCATCTCCACATGTATGTCCTGAACTGCAGCCACGATCATGACAAAATCAGCTAGGGGATTCACACACATAAACGCTGGAGTGTGCCTTACAAGACATGCACAGGGGAATAACGACATGTGTGATGATCATGAGGTACAGGACACACGTATGTCAGAAATCGCATGTCCACGTGTGTGCTGCTGAGCGGAGGAGGGAGCAGCCAGCAGGGGTGCTGGAGGCCAAGATTTGCAAAGCTAGTTGATGCTAAGTTCAGAATTTGCACCTTTTATCAGAAAAAAGAAAAATTGTTGCCTCCTGTTCTGCTCTGGATCTGCGTGTGACAGCTCAGCTGCATTTGGTACAGCAAAAGTAATCAACGCAGGCGGATGGGGGGCGGTGCCAGAAGGCCGGTTGTTGGGTACAAGGTAAACTCAAATCACACTGTTCTCAATATCCTGTTTTAATTTTTCTTCTGGAACTTGCTTCCATGTGTCAGGCTGCACAAAGCAAAGCACAACAGGAACTTTGGGGTAGGAAAGGAATACGACACCAGCAGAGAGCCAAGGTTCAAGTCTATCTCTGGGAAATGGGTCTTCCACGGACATCTGTGAGAACACAAGTGCTTGTTCAGGGGCGGGGAGGGACTGGGCCTTCAATGAAAAGACAAAGAATGGCGGAAATTGCTGGGAAAATTTATACCTTTCTTTGGAAAACCCACATTTCTCAGCCAAGGCTTCTATTCTGAGGGATGGTCGGATGTTTGTCTGCAAGTTTGGCATACAGAAGAACTGTGATGAGTTGTGCACAAGGTACCATTTCCCAGCCAGGTCCGTTCCTGGATTTGCTTCGCTTTCATTTGTTCTTCACTATTTGTTCTTCTCCTCTCCGAAACATTCTATTTGCCTAATCAGTTTACGCAGTCAGCGGCGTGCGACGTGGCAGTCTCTTTCACACACACGCAACGCCTCCTCCCCGAGCAAGTGACCGAGGTGAGCAGCGGGCATCTCGACTAAGGCAAGGTGGCAACGAGCAGAAGACCCAGCGAACAGAGAAGTCAGCAGTGCCTGTCCGGTCATCAGACAAGTTACGGATCTGGCACAGCTGGAGTGTGGAGCTGATTCATGCGAAGGTGGTGGGACACTGAGTAGCGGGGCACGGCTGCCCTTGTCTGTGGGGAGCAGCACACCCTGGGAGGGCGGTCAGGCTTCAGCTGAACAGCACTGAATAAGATGCCCTGGCATCTCGGGGCGTCTTTGCAGCTGGGGTAGGCAACGTGGATGCATAGTCGTCCTTCCGGAAGGAGAACGAGGGACTCTGATGGAGAAGTCCCGTGCCCGTCTACGATGGGGATCTCAGCCCCGCAGGATGGCAGCGTTGGTGGGGCACGGCCCTGTTTGTGCAGGGCTGGGTGCTGCAGGCTGTCACTCTCGCTGCTGCTGTCCAGAGACAACCCTGGAAATTTCCTGGAATCCCAGGTCCCGAGCCAGCACCTGCTCTGGGGAAGGAGGATACTGCGTCTCAGTCCATAAAGTCCCCAGAATGGGAGGAAGAGGCGAGAGACACACAAAGTCAGTAGTAAAAAGAAATGAAAGTCGGCAGCTTGCCACAGCGGAGTGCAGACTCTGCAGAGCTGCCTCTTTTATTGGTGCCCAGACTGGAGGGAGGTTTATACTCTCTAACAAGCCAAATTGGAAATGGAGCACCGTCCAGAGCCCTGCAAGCAGGCTGCTGCCTGCAGGCCCCTCGCCACCGGGAAGGGTGTGCGGCCACCCTGAAATCCACTGCTTTCCCTCACCTTTTTCTCCTCCATCCTTCCTCCTTTCCACCCCTCCTTCACTGCCGCCTTCACCTCTCAATGCCTTCCCCTCCCCGTGGCTGGGCTTGTCCCCTGGTGCTGACTGCCCCAAGAGCTCCTGCCATCCGCTGACCCTAAGAACGCCCTGCCGGGCTGGGAATGGCTCAGCTTGCTCAAGGGCAGCCGGTCTGCGTGGCCCCAGGATGAATGAAGGTGGGAGAAGGCATCTGTGGCCCTCTCTTTCTACTGCTTTTCTGCTAAGCCTAGGGGAGTGATTTGCATTACAGTGACAGTGTGCTGTGGGTCTGTTCTCAGGTTTGTGCCATCCTGCTGGTAGGAGGAGAGGAACGGTGAAGTGTGGAAAACACGGAAGAAACAGAGCAAACAGCAGACATGAAGCCGATGGCACAGGGAGAGGATCCGTTACCCAAGGACCTAGCGCATAATCTGCCGCGATGGGTGCTGGTTAGCAGCTTAGTGCTAGATACGCCACGAAAATAATTTGCTCGTTAATGCAAAGTTTAAAGTCGTGAAGGCACGGGGTGGGGAGAAAACACAGATGAAGCACTCAAATTGGATGCGCTGCCCGGAAGTTACTCTCTGATAAAACGGCATCCAAACGAACATGTCAGTTGTGTGTTCATTCCTCAGCAAGTTCCCCAGGCCCGTGCTGAGCGCGGCGCTGAAACCACCATGGTGCTTCAGGATCCGGTTTAGATATGCTGAGTCTGTGCTGTGACACCCAGGTACCTATCGGTGAAAGAGCGCTAGAGGCTGAAGGTGAGAGATCAGCCACCAGCTACCGTGGGGACCTGAGCTCTCTTCCGCTCTCCCGTTAATTTTTTTCCATGTCATTTCATTTATCCAATGTCTGAGTCTGCTGCCTGCAAAAAGCCCAAAGGGATTATGACATCTGTTGTCACATTCAAACACGGTCTTGACTATGAGGAGGTCAGGTGTCATGGTGGGAGCTGTTACAGTCTGAAACCCTGGTCCCGTCCCACGTGGTGCTCTACAGCACTGCTTCTTCTCAAGGGGAAAGGTCCTGCTAGAGTCCGCTCCGTGCTCACGGAGTGTCTTATGGCCAGCACGCAGGAAAATCGTTTGCTCTCTTTCTTTCCTTCAGTTTTGGCTGTTGAAGCAAAAACACATAATAAAGTAAAGAGGGTTTTAATGACAATCTGCCGGCATGTTTAATAATCCAGCTTGAGGAATGATCAAGTTATGTAGTGGAGCCAAGGGAAAGGATCTCGTAACTTCTAGTGGACACTGAATCAGTGCCTTGCAAAGAGAAGCAACCCTCACAGAGGACAGGGCTGGTCGCTCACCACTGACCTGCAAAAAAAAACGCTGTTGCTCCAACCGCCAAATACTAAGCTTTAGACTCGGGGCTTGCTCTCCTGCAGTCGCCGTGTCATAGAGGTCCGTGATGAAGGGAGCACCTGGGAGCTCTGTGCAGCTTTAACGAGTATTTTTCTCCCCCTGCGATGATCAGCAAGTTTCTGTTCTGCTCAAGGAAAGGGACAGGGAGTTTTTCATACGGAACTTTGACATTCCCCTCTGTACAAATTCAGGTCGGAGAGAGGGATTCGGAGGTATGCTTTTGCTGCGCTTCTTTGTAGCTGAGACTGTCACCGCATCTGCTGGATTTATGGCCCCAAATTGGCTCTGTCATCCACCAACCCTTCGTGTACGCAAAATTATTTGGACAACTCTCATTGTTTCAGAAGCAGACTAGACCGTGCAGCTCCACTGACATTACCTACTCTGCCAGGCAGGTGGCTGCAGAGAAAAAGGCTTATTTATACAACGCACTGGAATGCCAGAAGGCGATTCTTGATAGCAAAGATGATGAGAGACCTCTCAATACGAGGACCAGTTGCCCTTTTCAGCCTCGATTGGCAGGGGAACCTCTTCTGCTCCTGCCATCAAATCAACACTGCATCTGTCTGGGGCAGAGGTGGATTTCGAGCTGACTGGGGGATGAATCCAGGGGACTTCTAGGGGTTTCACTGCTTTCAAACACAGGAGATCAGCAAATTCAGTTGAAGGAGAAAAGGCTATGATAACAACAGAGCGCAAGCAGAGCTTCTCAAGCACGGGAGCTGCTGGTGGGGCAGGCCTGGAGACCTCTGACGGCTGAGAACTGACTGACTGTTGATTGTTTCCCAGCATTTGGGGGAGCAGGACTTGGAAGACATTGTGCAGTAAAGTAGCAAAATCACGGCAGGAATGCAGTCGATTTGGAACACTGAAGCCTCATCCCAAACGGAAACAGGCCCACGAGGCCAGGATGCTCAGGCTCGAAGTGGTAGCAGGGTTTATAGCTACGTGAAAGCAAGGTTGGAGAAAGGAAAGATCAGCCTGGGGGGACAATGTCAAATGAACGTCTGCTGTCTTCGTAGAGGTGGGTCAGAGCCAATAACGTCAAGAAGGGTAGAAAGAAAGGGTCTAGCTTGTGATGTCAGTGGAGGGGTGATACAAGTCTCAAGCACCCCTCTCTTCCACTGTAAGACAAAGCTGAGCATCTACTTTTCCCCAGGTGTTTGCACGAGCCTCTGCTCTCTGCTTTGCAGAGGCCTGGCAGTCTGACGTAAATGAGCGCGGCCTCGCTCCCTGTGCTAGATCTGCCACCCTGGGCTAAGGAGCAGCCAGCAGCTCTCACTGAGAAGTAAAGCTCTTTTCTCTCCTAATCGAGCGGGTGGTAGCAACCTGGTATTTCAGCCATGCTCCCTCTGCTCCCAACCACAGCCGAACTCCTGGTGCGGGGAGACTTTACAAGACCCACGAGAGATGCCAGAGGCTGACCCTTTCTGTCATTGGGAGAGAGGAACTTTCTGGTTACCGCCGAGCAAAAAGGACAAAGCATTACATGATATATTTAATAAAACAAAACACATACACACACGCACGAAAAAGGAAAAGAGGCCAATGCACAGGAAGGTAATGTGTTCATTTGAATAATGGGCAAAATCAAATTAATTCTACATTAAATAGTTCTGAATAAAGGGTTTAAGTCAGCAGTTTCAAACTTGTTTTCCTTAATTACTTTCCGTGTTTAATGTCATTAAGAAGATTAAAAATTCATTAACAAGAGTAGTAAAGTGGCAAATCAGTAAAGCTATCACTCCAGGTTAAAAACTACGCTGAGGTTGACACTTTGTACACTTCCACAGGCGTTGTGTGGAACGCTCCTGGGGAGCTGGGGTGGCTGGGGGGAGACTCACCAGCCCCCTCCTGCCCGGCCAGCCGGAGGTAGCCGAAGGGCCAGCCTCGGCTGGTCGTGGCAACCACTTTAACCATTAACTAAGCGAGACAGAAGGCAGCATTTAGCAGAAGGGCAGCGCGGAGCATGGAAAGCGCAGCAGTATAACCCTCAAATATGGCAAGCATCAGAAACAGACTCAACCATGGAGAATGGCAGGTATTATAAAGCACTAAGGCATGTTAAGGCAATCCAATTGCTTGATTGGCCTCATGTCCTGAGCCTTCTTCGTGTGAGGACTCAGAGGGCGCTGAGCACCAGGGAACTGCTGAGCTGCACCAGGCTGGCCCGTGGGTATCAGGCAGGGTGGGGACAGAGATTTGGGGTAGTTTTCCTCCTTTAGCTTTAAAGGATGCAAATATCCCCGGTCCCCAGGAGCAGGCGTGCAGTTTGAGAGCAGAACAAGGCTGCTCTTTGAGGCAGCGCAACCAAAGCACACACTTAGTGAGCCTTTGGAAGCCTGCCCCTTGTTACGCTCTCAAAGAGCCTCAAGGTCTCAGATGACACACGGGTCCCACTGCAGCCAGTCCAAGGCAAGTGAGAGATCATCTCCACTCGAAGAAGTTCTGATTGTGATGGGCTAAGCAGGAGAAAGGAAGCCCTTGGAGACGTAAGTGCCGAGCCCCAAACCACCCAGCAGGGCTGTGGCAGGGGCGGAAAGTGCGCTCCGATCTCTCTCTAGCCCGGTGCAACGGTCAGCTGGTGTCACCTTGCAGCAGCACTGCGAAACTGGCAACGCCGGCCTTGCAGAACCAGCCCCCAGGACTCACGACATCAGCTGTGGGTCTCCTTGTATCTCTTTTTTAAAAAAAATTCCGTTTCTTGAGGAGTTTTTATTTATCTTTAGCTTAACAGAGCTCCATTCTGGCAGACAGGAGCACAAATCAATGCTTCCTCCATCTGCAGCCCCACACTTGGATCATGGTGGTACCCCACCACACGGATTTGGCTGCGTGTTCTATCTCCGTGAGGCACAGCACACAGTGCGAAGGCCCTCGTCCCTCGGGGTGTGATGTGTCAAAGCCAGGATCGCAGAGCTGTGGCTAGGAACGTAGGGAATCAAGAAGCCACAGAGATGCAGTGCCGTATGGCAGGGAGCCGCATCCGTTCTGCCCTGACATCTGGCAACGCATACAACTGCCGAAAGTGCGGTGCACATTGTTAGTGCCTGTCAGCGAGGAGCTGGTAGCTTCCCTCGGGTTCCTACCTGAGACTTCCCAGACCCAGAGAGCGTATCGTTCCCAGTTATTAGTCGAGGAAACTGAGGCACAGGAGAGTGAGTGATGGGCATTGCTCAATGCCATGCGGAAATCTGGAAGCAAAACCTTGCTGCCCCAGCTTCCACATGCTCATTGCCAGACCGGGCTTCAGCAGCAGCATCCTCAGCTGGAAAAGCAGAGGCCACGCAGGGAAATTCAGCATTTGAGGTCTGAAGCTGTAAGAAATAATAAAGGCAGTAGATGAAGAAAAAAAAGAACAAAGCCTTGGACACATAAAGAGCTGAGAAAGGAACAGTTTGCCTGAGAGTCCTGTTCTCAGTGTGTGTTGGTTTCCTTTCATCGGCATCACTAAACCCAGAGATGTACATGAGATCCTAAGACATGCAGCAAGTGGGTGCAGGAGAAAGGAGTAGCGTGGCCAAAGGCAGCGGTAAGCCTTTCCCACGTCACGCACCGCTCCTTTTTGCCTGCCCCCACAGAGCCCTTGGGAGCGCCCGCAGACCTCTGTTGTGATGCAAAATCAAATCCCAAGTCGTGGTGCTGTTACATGTGGTTTTTAAGAGACTCTGATCAGCCAAACCACGGCAGGAACGGTCTGTGGGTTGCCCAGTGGCTGGACAACCCTCTCCTTTATTTTGTTTAGCACAAAATACAAGGGTTTGACTTCTCTCTGCTCCGTTTTGGAATAGAAATGTTTTTGTCTTCAGTTGCCAAATTTTCCTCAGATCAGGAAGTCAGAGTCCTGCTCTGATGAGCAGTAAAACAGAAAGGCGCCTTTTCCCCCTATTTTTCCCCAGCTTTGATGAGGGGCTCCCATCTGCAGGGCCACAGGTTCGTCCCGCTGCTCCCTCCCAGCCACCGCGGGATCAAGCAAAGGCCATTCTCACCACGTCCCTTTGTTCCCGGCGAAGGCCCAGCAGCCCTGTTTTGGGAGCAGGTGGGAGGAGGGAAAGCCTTCT
>VZSC01013690.1:485799-504585 GCA_013398225.1 Steatornis caripensis | reverse complement strand
TTTTTTTTTTTTTTTTTTTTTTTTTTTTTTCTTTTTTTTTTTTTTTGCCCTCCTCTTTTATTCTTTTGCAAGCTTTAATTATCGAAGGACTGAATTTGAGCTGTTCCTGTCTTCTTCCTTCCTTCCCGGACAGCCTTTCTAACAAAGGCCTGTGGTTTGGGTTTGGGGTCGGGTTTTTTTTTAACTTTTCCCCTCCAGAGATCTAAGGCCTGTAATGAGATACCAACACCCTCTCCGTCCTACAGCCCCCAACCCGGACCCTCGGCCTCACCAGCCCCTCCTTCTGCCAAGGCACCCCCATGCCCTCCCCGCGCTCCCAGGGGAGGGAGGGCACCCGATACCGGCGCAGGGGATGGCTGCCAGCCCTCGTGGTCCATCCTGGGGGGTGAACCCGATAGAGTTACAAGGGAGAGCAGCTTGCAAACTGCCTCTGCTTTGATGAAGCAACATTTAATTATCTCCCTCTCCCCCAAGTCCTCTCCCAGGGAAAAAGATCTCCTATTGTCTAGGCTAATTTGTCCCTTTTGCTTAATTCTCTAACCTGTGTGTGAAACCCTGGGCTCGCATTACTCCATCACCCATCTCTCTCGCTCCTCTCCTGGTGCCATGAAACGCAGGAGTTTCTGGGTGTCCTCCTTGTTCCCTGTGCTCCAGGGACAAATCCTGGGATGCAAAGCCAGGCAGAATTGAAGCATGCAGCACCCACGGCCCTCACTGATCGGCCACCATCGAAGAGGCAAGGTGCCTAAAAACCTCCCGACTTGGCTCCCATGAACCCGCGTCTACCCAAGCGAGCTGCCAGGAGCCGTGCCCAGGCTCCTCACTGCCCCAAGTGTGGTTACACCTCTTGTGTCAGCTGGGGACGAGGACAGGACTGATCCCTCAAACACCTCCTGCCCTCCTCTCAAAGCCACCTGCCCGCAGCTCTCTACCTGGAGGGACTTTGTGGTTGCTGAAATCCTGTTTTAGTTTTGGATTGGGAAGAGGGGGAAGGAGCAGAAACCTGTGAGCTGTTTTGTTTGGATATTTTCCTCATAGCAGAGGAGTGGTGCCTGGTGCCAGCTGGCTGCACATCCCAGGGCACTGGGCAAGAGCTGCACCCCGTGCCTGGGTGTGGGCTGACGCCTGAGCTGTCTGGTCTCTCCCCCTCCTGTTGGATGCACGGGCTCGGCACAGACACGGAGGGATGCTGGTGGTGGGGAGGGAGCAAGGGAGAGGAGCATTCCTGCTCTGACTCCACAGCCAGTAGGTAACCACGTAGGGGAACAGCCACGTTTCCTCCCCAGCAGCCAGACGTCCTCTCTTCTTTGGTTAAATTCAGATCAGTTTGGTTAAATTTGAATCAATAGGTCATCGATCAAATTGGGCAGCCGGGGCAGCAAATCTGGCACATCAGGGGCCAGGGATCCGCTGCCAGTGGTTTGGGGTGTCTCAGTGCGATGTGCCATGGGGGCACGGCTAGCGAGGCGAGACGGATGATAGTCCGTGGGGGCTCCGGCCATGGAGAGGGACCGGGGGATGAAACCCCATGGGGAAGTCAAACCTTTGCCCCTCAGCTTCCTCCAGGAGGAGGAGGGCACCGTAGAAAGTCACCGAGCAAGGGGCTGTCATGCAGCGAGGAAGGTCTGGAGGAACGGAGCTGAAGGGGGGAGGAGAGCAGAGCAGTTGCCAGGTTGACTTGAGCCAGAGCCTTTCACGGGGGGGAGCAAGGGGCAGGGAACATGGAGGATCAACATTGTCTTCTCCAAAGAGGAAAAGAAAAGAGAGAGAGAATGCAGAAGGAAGACAAAGGGAAACAGGACTTGTTGGGGGGAAGAGGGGGACGCTCCGGGATTGAAGCAGGCCGGGGTCCAACTTAATAAGAAGCGAACCAAAACAAAACCCAAACAAAAAGTGACTGGAGTTGGCGGTGGGCACCCCCTCCCCCAGGCAGCCATCCCCAGAAGGCAGTGAAGCTGCCTTTTCAAACAGCCGCCTCACAATAAATTCATGGCAGCCAGGGCCGGGAAACAGGCTGCTGCAATTTAAAGGAAGCGTGGATTTGCATATTGAATTAAAATTAAGAGCTAATTATGCAAATAAATTATGACATTTGGCAGGAGAATTTGCTTCAAGATCATTTATTACGTTCTTTTTATAACAGTGCGAGCGTTTAACGGTCAAAGACAATATTTTAAAGGAAAATTAACGCAAGATTATTAACCTAAAAACAATTCCACATTAATGAGATGTATTTCTCTTCAACTTCTCACACCTGGCTGCCTATTGATGCCCAGCCAGGACTGTCTCTCAATAATTGGCATTTTTTTTGCAGGCAAATATTGAATGAGGTGGTGAACGTTGCTTTGGACAAACTCACGCAGGAAAATTCCTTCAGGGTTTTAGCTTGCTGGTCTGTAAAGGAAAGTTGTGAAGGTCAAACGTGTTCCACGTTGTTCTTCTGTGCGCTTGGACTGACCGGTTCTGGATGCACTTGGGAGAAGACACTGCACTGGCTACCCCAGCCGCATGAGAATAAAAGCTCCCCTCCTAAAATGTGCGTGATTTCTTTCGGCAAGAGATCTAAAATGAAGGTCTTTTAGCCATTTGTGGTCATTAAAGATCCCGTGGCTTGCTTTTTTTTTATTTCCCCCCAAGATCAGGATTGTTAACCCTTGTGCCTTGGCACCCCTCCAGCCCAGGTAACCGCTGCCTGCCCGCGTGCCCTGTGCTGGGACTCTCAGGCGGGGCAGGCACTGCCCTTGCTGACCAAGGATGGGGGCGCGCTGTACATGCAGTCTCACCAGTGGCTAGGACCCTCCTACCAGGGAGATGGCTTCAACAAGACCCCACGCTGAGGTTTGGATCAGGAAGGCTTGCTGAGACCCTGAGGGATGCAGCCAGCACCAAGACCCAAAAGATGTCCATTCCCAGCCATCTCCTGTGAAGAACCTCTGGCCGGGGTTCATCCCACACAGCTGAGGTGGTCACCTGTGGTTAGGCGAGCAGTTACGTTTCTGGAGGATTGGCTCTTGTTCAAATAGGAAAGACTCCCAACCATTTGTTTTTTGATATGGAAGTATCTTTAAAAAAAGAGTTCTCTCGTGGAATAAAGAAGGCACTCGCCCCAGCACTCTTGTTTTGCCTCTCTCCGTGCTGCAGCCAGGCAGCATGCCAGGGAACTGGGAGGCTACATTTGCAGCCACGTTGCAGGAGCTGTTGTTGGGAGTTACGAGGGAGCTATGGCCAGGAACGACTGGAAGGGAACTAACTATACCCAAATGGTTTAGCAAGTGAGAAAGAGTCTTCCTCA
Organism: Steatornis caripensis; assembly: GCA_013398225.1. NCBI lineage: Eukaryota > Metazoa > Chordata > Aves > Caprimulgiformes > Steatornithidae > Steatornis > Steatornis caripensis. The sequence continues at coordinate 501,293 of VZSC01013690.1, read as the reverse complement.
AAGATGGTGCTTTGCAGCCTTGCCAAGGAAGACCAGGGCAACATGGCACTCATCCTTCGATCATCTTCACTCCTCCTGCTTTGCCTCCAGCCCTGGCTATTCTCCACTGCTATCTGCTCACCTCTAGGGCAGGATTTGACATCAGGACCCATGATGGTTCTGGGGTTTCCTTTTGTTCCTTTTCTTTACCTCTGCGTCTTAAATGCGCCCTCACAGAGCCATCTGCCTTTGCTATAACTAGGTTTACTGAACCCCACACCCTGCCAAAGCTCGAAAAGACTTCACTCAGAGTTCAGTGGGCATTTCGTTTCTGAGGCAGCTGGAAGTCAGTCTTTCATGGTTCTTCCATCTCTTCTCTCAGGGGATTTTCCCCCTCTCAAGTTCAAGGTGGAGAGGACATTCCTGCTAAATCAGTCGTGGCGCAGAGCACACAATGGTGTGCAGAGCCAACCATAGGTAACAAATCGTGTTGCGATAAATGAAGGGTTTGGAGACAGACGAAATATGTGACATTCGAAGTTCTCAGCTCTCCTCCCTCTGAAAGGCAATCTATGACTTCTGGACCCTCCTTAATGACCCAGAGCTGGATGGAAAATAATATTAATAATAATAAAAGAAACAAAGAAGGAGCTGGTGCATTTTTTAAATAAAGAAATTTCCCTCATCTTGCGGTTAATTTAAAAGGTTTATTTCTTGAAATGAATCCTCTTCATCAAATCTCCGATCCTTGAAAATCAGTGCAACCTGCCTCTGTGGATAATGAATTGATTTGTAATGTAAATTATATAAAACACCCTCCCCGCCAGCATTTGTGTGTGAGTGTGTTTAATCTAAAGCGTTTAAGTCTGAAAATGAGCTTCTCCATCAAAAGTCTCGATTCCATTTACATTTCTTGCATACGAGTCAATTTGTGCCTGACCCAGTCTATAAATCACTGCCAAGGAGTGCTGTGTCTGTACCTCTCCTCTTCCCCCACCCCCCTCCCCTCATCCTCCCATCCTTGCACATGCTGTGTTCAAAAAGGCATCTTCGGCTACTGCCTACGAACAGCTCCCAGTTCTCCAGCCGCGTGTTGGCCGGTGGAGGGGGGACCCCGGTGCTGAGAGGCGCACAGCATGGGCAGTTAGCGGGCAGGCGAAGGAAGGGGAGGAAGGGAAGTCCTGCTTGGCTTCTGCCGGCTGCTCGGGAAGGATCTCCCAAGGAAAGGTGCCCTCTCTCTTGGTGGCTCCCTTCCAATACATGATTGCTTGACCCCTAAAGGAGCCCGTGGCTTAATGCTGTTAGAGGCCGAGGTCTTCTACCACTGCACATCAACACAGTCCCGTAAAATCCATGGAGTGGGAATGATTTACACCACCAGAGGCTTTGGCCCTGGCTTTCTCTCCCTAGTTCTCTGATCACGCCAACTTTTTACTGGTATTAGAAGGGGCTTAGTAGCCATGAATCTGAGGACCAGGAGGCCAGGAGGCTTTGTCATTCACTCCGGTCCCCTCCATGAAACATCAGCAGCGCCTGTGAAACATGCAAGGATGTTCCCAAACATGCTTTCCACAGAGTGGTATTTCATAGCTGGACAGCACATGAACGGGATCATCAGCCTATTGTCGGTGCTGGCAGGGAATTTGGTGACACCTTTTTCTGCTCTGTTTTTCCTTCAGAAACGGCACAATTTAAACTGATTTCTAATGTCAGGGGAAAAAATGAGTAAGTTTTGGACCATTTCATCAGTCCAAAAATGAAAAATTCCAATATGTTTATGGTGAAACAACTTACTGCTCTATTTGAGGCATGGATGCAGTAACAAGAAATTAAGTTACGTCAGCCAAAAAAAAGAACAGGGCAAATGCTAGAAAAGCTGTTGGAGATACATCCGCATTTCCCCGTATATTTATGCATGAAGATTTACAAAACCAACTTAACCAGTCCTTCTTGGATTCTCTTGCTCTCTTACTTCCCATAGCAGAAAGATGCCTGAAAGTATTACGAAATCAGCACACAGAATGTGTTCAGGTCTCCAAAAGAGCACGAGATGAAGAACAGGACCAGTGGTCACCTACCAAAAGCCACTCGGTGTCCTCCTTCTGTGAACCTTGACCTGCCCTAACGCTGCTCTCTCCAAGCATCCCACCAGAAGCAAGCCCCATCCGTTGCCGTCTGGCTGGTCTGTCACTCACCGAAATAGGAAAGATGCCCAGCCAAGAGCGGTGAGAATTGTGATTGAGTCAGGAAGTCAGTCACCTGAGGTGACCGTCTTCTGAAAAGACTTACATTGGTTCATAGACTTAAGCCTAGCAAGATGTTTCCTCTCTGTGCCTTGGTTGTTTACCTTTGGAGCAGAATTAATACTTCCCTTCTCCCAGCTTTCCTCAGCTTAAATATAAGGTCTCTAGAGCATGGGGTGTATGTTACTGTACGAACATACAGCCCTGGGCACAATGGGGATTCCGGCCTGGGAGGAGTCCTCACGAGCTGCTGTAATACAAATAGTAGGAAGAGTTTTTCCTCAAGATTACCCCAGGGGATTGGGGTCAGACCTTCAGCGAAGGAAGACACAAACCTATTACCAGTTTCTGTGGGGACTAATACAATTTGCACTTCGTTAGAGGAATTCAAAGTGATTTGTACACATTAATTACTCCTTGCAGCATCCCAGCTGGATAAATATTATTACCTTCATTTTACAGAAAGGGTAACTAAGATGTAGAGAAGTTCATTTGTTTGACTACAACTGTACAGCACGCCAATGACAGGAGCCAGGAGTAAACCACGAGAGGACTGATTGCCAGTCCCTGCCGACTCCAGACCTGTGGGTCCCAAATATTTTTTGCCCAGAAGAACGTCACAAGCGAAGGAAGCGGCTGCCCTCCTAGCTGGGCTCGGTACCACTGTGACGGGGCTCGGGTGCGTGGGATGGCGCACGCGGCACAGCCTGGGAAGCGCTGCTCGAACCCCAGCCTGCACAGCCTTGCAAAGATAGGAGGAGGAAATGAAAGTGCAATTAGCTGGAAACAAATGAATTCGTGTTGCATATATTTCCCAAGCTGATGGGTTGGTGAATGAACCACTCGTTATTTCAGGGAGTAGCATCTCTAAAGGTCTGTAGAACAACTTGGGAAAAATACAGCTTTTCTGCTTTGACACCCTTTGCAGTATTTCTGAACGTTGTCTGCCTCGGTTTCAGGCATAGGTGCTGGTGTATTTCCATATTTTCATGCAAAGAAAATTCTGAAGAAGCTTCGTAGTCGTTTAAACTTCTCACCTTGAACTTTTCAGCGTCTCATTACTGTTACATTGACAGTGTCAGCATATGGCCTACAGAAATAAAATATTTTGTACCCTAAATACCAAATCCTCTTTACTCCTATTTTCCTATTTTTCTTGTACTAGGTCGGTTAAAAGCAGACGATGCTTCCCTCTCCAGCAGAGATGTTTAACTAAAGTCAGAGATGCAAAATGAAACACAGAACACAAAGCAAAAGCAAAAACAGGAAATGAGAGAATAAAAAGTTTGGTTTGCATTTGATCGATAATTTCTTCTTATGGTTGTTGGGGGTGGGGGTGGNCGTGTTGCATATATTTCCCAAGCTGATGGGTTGGTGAATGAACCACTCGTTATTTCAGGGAGTAGCATCTCTAAAGGTCTGTAGAACAACTTGGGAAAAATACAGCTTTTCTGCTTTGACACCCTTTGCAGTATTTCTGAACGTTGTCTGCCTCGGTTTCAGGCATAGGTGCTGGTGTATTTCCATATTTTCATGCAAAGAAAATTCTGAAGAAGCTTCGTAGTCGTTTAAACTTCTCACCTTGAACTTTTCAGCGTCTCATTACTGTTACATTGACAGTGTCAGCATATGGCCTACAGAAATAAAATATTTTGTACCCTAAATACCAAATCCTCTTTACTCCTATTTTCCTATTTTTCTTGTACTAGGTCGGTTAAAAGCAGACGATGCTTCCCTCTCCAGCAGAGATGTTTAACTAAAGTCAGAGATGCAAAATGAAACACAGAACACGAAGCAAAAGCAAAAACGAGAAATGAGAGAATAAAAAGTTTGGTTTGCGTTTGATCGATAATTTCTTCTTATGGTTGTTGTGGGGGGGTGAGGGGGAAGTACCTTTAAAACGAANACTAAAGTCAGAGATGCAAAATGAAACACAGAACACAAAGCAAAAGCAAAAACAGGAAATGAGAGAATAAAAAGTTTGGTTTGCATTTGATCGATAATTTCTTCTTATGGTTGTTGGGGGTGGGGGTGGGGGGGAAGTACCTTTAAAACGAAAACGCTTTTTTTCTCCAAGAGCAAAACACGTGTCCAGAAATTTTCAAGCCCTCTATAATCTGTTGCATTTCTCCTACGTGGTGAACAGAGGAACTTGGTATTTCTTCACTGCAGCAGATAAGCTCGCAAGACAGCGCCGGAGTGATGAAGCTCCTGTGTGAGCTTCCCAGAGGTGGCAAAACGAATTCTCCAGGTAAGACGCATCTGAGAGTATTGCAATAACAATCGGAAGCTCCCTATTTAATCATTCTCAGTTACATTTGAGCTGGTGTGCTGTGGGATGCTGTTTTTCAGCCTGTGGACTGCAGGTTCCTGGGAGAACACGGACTCGTTGTAAGGAGGGTGGGAAAAGCACTATCACCAATGCTCTCCAGCAGCTGGGGCTTGGGAATTTTCTAGGGGGTTGCTCAGCCTTCATGAGACATTTTTCCAGGGATCCACAAATTGAAGCAAGTTGAAAGCCACCGCAGCAGGATAATGTTATATTGATCGCTTTGTTTTTTGCAGGGGATAGATTTTGTTTAATCTTCCCCTTCCTTACATTGCTTGACATCATTAGTTTTATCTTCACTGACACCAAATATAAAAAATCGCTACAGACTTTCTAATGTGTTTTGCCCTGCTTTCTGGTGGGCGATAACACAGGGAGCATTTGCTGGGGCACAGCACTCTCTGAAACACATTTTGCTTAAAAAAGAAATTGGGCAGCACGTGGGCTTGAAAGGGATGAGAAGATCTTATTCAGCGCTTGTTTTAGAAGAAACTGGGACCCAAACCAGATTGAAAAACCTAGAAACTATGGGGCCTGTCGAGAGCTGGACAGAAAGCCCCTCCTTGGTTGGAGACCCCACTGACCTACCTGTACCAGCACAATGGGGCAAACACCGTGGTGAGGTGGCTGTTCCAGGGGAAAACTTCATTTGACGATGGTTTTGGTCTGCGGTGGGGTATGGTAGGAAGCAGCATCTCACCCCCCCTCCCAGGATTAGGCATGCAGTGGAGGACTGTGGTTTTGGGATGGGGTGACTGGAATCGGGAAGGCTTCCCTGGGAACCAGTGCTGCATTGCCTGCTGCCTTGTATGCCGGAGCTGTCAAATCTGTTTGTCCCCAGGCACAGTCCAGTCCCGGAGGGGAGCCAGGAGGGAGGTCGTGGCGGGGGACGGAGGGACGCAGCTTCCACTCAACAAACACAAACTTGTTTCTCCTCCTCCTCTATCCTTGACAAATTCCTGGTGCCCGTCACCCCGCTGGCCGTCCCAAGGGTTTTAATAAAAAGGAAAACTGAGATTTGACGTGAGCACAGTAGGGAGAGGAGAGGCCGCGTGGAGGGAGGGGGCCAGACAACGTACCCATATGGAGAACAGAAGGATGCCGGGGCAGCCGCATTCAGAGCCCAGCCCGTCCCTCTGTTCTCCCTGCGCACCATGGCCCCTGCTCCGCCGACGGGCTCTTAACATAACAAGTGAGCTGAGGGGGCGGCCAGCCCCATGCTCGGTGCCCCCGAATTCCTCCACCCCAGACCCTGTCTCCCAGCTACTGATCCCAGGCAGCGCAGGGCCCTTCCCCGTGTCCTCCCCGGCGGCACCATTGTCTCCCAGCCACTGTGGTGGGAAAGGATGCCTCCGGGATTTTCCTGATAAAGACCAATAAAGGTGGGGGGGGATATACATATATATATATACACACACATACACATACATATGCATGTATATATGTATATATATAACAAATAAAGCAAGCCAGCCAAGCCCTTCAGGTAATTTTAACTCTGTCTATTGTTCAGGAGGAGGGCTTTCCTCCCTCCCCTCCCATCTCCTAATGAAATCCCCCAAGCCCTCCTTGTTTCTCTCCCCCCCGCCACCAAAGGGTACTCACACGGGCATGCTCTCAGGGACTTTGTCTCCTGTGGTTGGAGCAGCATAGGCTGTCAGCATGGGGAAATCTTTTCTTTTCCAAGGTTGCTGGTGACGGAGGCTTAGTCATAAACCCCTCCAGAGCCTCCTCAAAGCCCAGTCACCCCCTCCATGTGCTGGCCATTTGATTCAGAGCCCCCCTTCACCCTATTTCACCCAGACCTACCCCTGCCTTCTCCTCCCTCATCCCTGCAGCCACCCACACACGCACCAAGGCTGGCTACGGCTGGCTATGGCTGGAGGGAGGAAGAAGCAGGACTGACGGCTTCTCTCGTGAAATCACCCAGAATATCCTCTCAGAGCCCCAGGTCCTGGCCATGGGGCCATCTGCCTGCCTTTGCAGACACCTACATCCCTCTGCCTCTTGGTGCTACCCGAGACACGCTCGGCAGGGATGGGACAACCCACCTCTCTCTCTCCCCATCAGTGCAGGGTGCCCTAGGACCCCGTTTCTGACTCATCTTCTCAATTGCAATTGACCTTAGGCAGTTTTAGACGTTCCCCTGTGATGCTCACGCTACTATGAAGGTAGGCCAGAAAGCAGAAGCACCCGGCAAACCACCGCGGTGCTTCGCACAACATCCCTGGTGGCTGCCCACGCACTCCCGCCACCAAGCTGAGCCTCACAACTGGTCCCCATGTGCCTTCCCTGAGCAGCTCTGAACAGACAGCCCAAGTCCTTCCTGGGTCCTCCACAAAACAGAAGAACAAGCTGGGGAACCAACACGGAGCTGCACAGCTCTGAAGGTCACCAGCCCTGGGCGCTCCCTCCCCTACTGCAGCGAGCGCAGTGAGGGGCTCAGCCACGCTTGCGGCCAGCGGCTCGGTTCTCCTTGCCCTCCGTCCCCTGCACAAAACCCGATTTCTTTATACAGAGAAGACGAGCTCCCCTCCCCCAGTGTCTATCTCTTTTTGCCTCCCGTTGCACATGAAAATGCTGACGGATTTCCCTGATCACTAGCCATGCTGGCTAGTGGCTAAAGCAGTTCATTTCAGACCCTGCACAGGTATTTCTTACCATATATTATAGTGAATAATGTATCCCCAGCCATGCAGCACAAGGCTTATAAGGCTATCTCAGTATTCTGGTGACAGCTTTAAACCACTCGACCATTGACCATTCAGGTCTCATGGTTTATAGAGTCACCAGCACACCTTGACAGGGTTATAGCCTACTTATTGGTATAAAGCATGGTTAAGGATACATTATTATAGCACGTTGCTTCTGAAACAGGGCCATGGGCCACTGGTGGCCTAGGGAGTCCTTGCTGGTGATCTGCAAAGGGCTGTGTGATGTGGACAGCCGGATTAATATCTACCTGCTAAACCACGATGAGCAATTGTTGGAGTGACCTGAGGGACAGCATTCACTCTCAGGTGCTGGAGACCACGAAGCACAGGCGGCTCTGACAAGGTGGGGGCTGCAAAGAGCCGCTTTCTGTGAAAGTGGGCACCCAACTGTGCATGAAGACCTCTCTTTAACACTGGTGATCCAAAGTGTTGCAGTCCCCATGACCTTTTTACTCTCCAGCAGCTACCACGCAGGTTGCCACAAGGCTGAGAAACGCTTTGAAGAGTGCTGCTCCCATGCTACACGGTTTACGTCCTCCTTTTCTGGGCTGCTTTGGGTTGGATGTAACCTGACCATCTTGCTTCTGTAGAAACGCCAATCTGGTTTGGCTCATGCTGAACGCTCATTAACAATTACTAGAGTTAAGGCAGTTAATCACTACAGCTAATGTTGAAATCTGGCTTTTCTTCCGATTCCAGATCCCAGCGCTGCAAGCTTTTCCCATCTCCCGCAGAAAGGTTTCTTCCTTGTTTCCATTGTTCCAGTCTTGCTCTCCAGATTAGCGATTTTATTATAAAGTTTCCAAGGATTATTTGACTTACCTTTGAATACAACGCGCGCTTGTTCTCGTTGTTATTGCAGAGCTGGGACAATTTAACAAACAACTCGGGTTAAAAACGTTGACCTTCCCCTGTGATGCTCGTGACACTATGGAAGTCGCTTCCTGATCTCACTTGATTTGTTAAATATTGAGCCAAATCTGGAGAAAAATTACCTTGGTACTTTGAAAGCTCTCAAAACTGGAACTCAGCAATAATGCATCTGTGCTTTAAAATTTCTCTCCCTGCACTCCCTCTTTAAGTGCTATTAAAGGAAATATTTGTTAAGGATATTTCAGCTATAGGACTGGTTAAATGGATCCATTACAGAATTACTACATGCCAATGTTCAGGATGCCTCAGAAACAAATGGACTCATTTTCTCAAATGTTATGTTTAAGTCTCAGTGAGCTCTCGACCACAGCCTCGTTTGACAGATGCCTCTTCAGTGTCTTCTCTTAGTTTTCTCTGCAGCCTTGATCCTGCGGAGATTTATGCTTGTGATTAACTTTAAGCATGTAAATAGTCCCTCTGAGTTCAACGGGATGGTTACAGTTAACAATGTGAGTGAGCATCCTCTGACAGGGCTGAGGCCGGCCTCAGCCCCGCTGCTACGGATGCTGCTGCCAGATGTGCACGGTTTGGGATCTGCCAGCTGCACAGACCTGACCTGGGTCAGGCATCCTTGCAGCATCACATCTTACCAAGTTAGCCAGAGCACGCACTGCACAGCTTTTGTGCCAGCTTCAATTTTATTCCAGCCTTCTGCGAGCTACCAGGGGATGGCAGGCGGTATTTTAAGGTATAAAGTCAGAGCCACAAATAATACCAAACGCACGTTGAGTCTGCCAGGAGAAGTTAACCTGTCAGCACTCCCTAAAAGGATCTGAATTAGCAGATCAGCTTCGCACCAGATCAGCATTTGTGTCATGTGGCCACAGCCTTTCTGACCCAGTACTCAGAGCCCCAAAGCCTGGCTTTCTCGCCTGTTGCAACCAGGCTTCAGTAAGTTTAAGACAGAGAGGTGACTGCTTACCTTTGCACACCTTTGCTACTGTGAGGCTTTAGTGGAGTTCTTTGAAAAGGGGGACAAAAATCCTACAATGTGCAGATGTGAAGCTATTAGTCTTCCCATACTTCCCACTGAAGAAGGGCAAGGTGCAAGACACTGCACACAAAGTTAAAGAAGCAGAAAAACCTTGGTGGGTATACATTTTTACTGTATTTTCATAGCCTGTACAATCTGGTATGCATGGGCAGGAGGGTGGTAATAGGGGAAATATTGCTGCCAGTACATTGAAAAGTACAAAAACCTCTTCAGATCCCACCTTTAGCAGCTAGGCAGTACATGTACGACACTGCAGGGGGTGAGATGGCACCGATTATACAGATGTACTGAGACTTATTTGGGACAAATTGTTTGCTTTTTGTTTAGCTTGTCAGCTCAGGTTTCCACTTCAAGTGCAATAAATCCCTGAGTCCACAATCACATCGCTCCTTCCCTCAACACAAATTTCTTCGCCAGGTCCTGGTCTCCTGCCGCTGGGCCAAGCCGCACCAGTACTGAACCAGGAGCGCATGGGGAGGAACCAGACCCACGTCAGTAAAAGGACAGACAGATCACAGTGCAGATGGAACAACCAAGTGATACACAACTAATTATATGCACAAGTGTGGGGTATTTATTACTGTAAAACACTCACAGAATTCATAGGCACCTAAGACTTACGATGGCATTAGCCACCGCTGCTGGAGAATTAATGGGCAGCCTTTTCCCTACGCTAAAGCAGACAACAGAGGGGGGTACTCTGTCATCCAGGGGTGAGAGCGGGGAATGAATGCATATACAGTACTCCCCTCTAATGCTAATGGACCCTAGCACTGAGATTAGATTTACACCCTCCCTTGAAACGTACACCAGGGGAAGGCAGCTCCCCCAGGCAGCCGTCTGAGCGGTGTGGTGCCGCAAACGCTGCTCTCTGCTCACCCTGCCTCGTCCCCACCGGCCTCCGTACCAGCTCGCACAGGCTGTCCTGCTCCCCACCTCTGCTGTGCCCAGCTTCACAGAGAAGGACCGCTCACATTTTCCTCTGCCCAGTGCCCCATGGCAACGGCGAACAGAGCAGCACTTGTCCTCCTGCACACTCTCATCCTAGCCCCCGGCGTTAGGGCTCACTCCTTTGCACGTACCCACCACCTCACCATGAATGCTGGGTCCTCAGCACGGAGAGAGTACCACACGACACTACAAAGGGTTAAAGAGTGCTTTTACGATCTCTCTGCTCCCCAGAGAAACAAAAGCATGGAGAAATTATCCTTCCTCTTTCCCTTCCATCATCTTTGCTTTGGGATGGGCATGGGATTTTGACCTGAGCAATAATAAACCGAAAACCAGGGAATGTGCGACTACTGATCTTCCACTTGCAGAAGAGGCAGGCTCAAGACGCTCAGGCAGAGAAAGCCAAACCATCAGGAACGTTCTCATGGATAGATTTTTCCATCCGTGGCTCCACTTGACCCAAGTTCCTTGAGCAGAGCCGGAGCCAGGCCCCAGCCCCAGCCCTGGGAGGAGCTGGGGCTCCGGAGGCACAGCCCTGGGGACTGGGTGGGAGGACCGTGGTGCTCACCCACCTCTTACTAACACAGCCAGAAGCACAGGCCCCACGCTGAACTGGAGAGGAAGGACTCCCACGGCGCGTTGGAACAGCTCGGCTTTCATGAGCAGCCGTCCTTCGTCCCTGGCGGAGGGCCTGCTCCTGGGCAGCGTCACTACGCGGCGGGAGTGACCACGGGCCTGCTAAAGAACCCCCCCCCCCCGGCAAATAATTCACACCAACTTGTTTAAAGGAGCAAATGGGTTTAATTATTAGTTACAATCTTGTCAATAATTATCACCCCATCTGTGGGTAATAAATGGCAGCTTCTCACAGACTGCATCATTAGAGTTTAAGGACACCAATGGGGTGCATTAAAATGCTGAGGAAAGCATTGATCTGGTGTAAAAATGCTCTTTACAAATTACAGGCACGGGTCAAGCCCACCAGCGAGTCCTCTCTCTTCCCATCTGATGCCAGCCTGCCCTCTCCACTCGCCGTGCATCCTCCCAGTACCCTCAGCCCGTAGCTGCCAGAAAGACAAAGCCCCCGGTGTGCAGATTGCAGGGGACCTAGACCTTACGCAGGACTCTGGGCTTTACAGAGCGAAGGCCGTGTGGTAATAAAGGGGCTGGGATAAAGCACCACAGCTCCGTCCTGGTCAGCTCTGCTGCTTTACTCCCACAAAGGAGCCGGCCTGGGCATCTTCACAGCGGTTTTTATCCAATGGGCAAGACAAGCAGGAACATGGAGGCAATGTTTCCCAAAATGCAGCTACTTCTGGGGTGGAAAAGCATCAGTCATCACGCAGCAGGACTTCTCGGAGGAGAAATGATAACTCTTTTTTTTTTTTTTTTTCCTGTTTGAACTGCAGGCTGGAATATAGGCCGGCAGAATGTAATTATCCAGGCTGGAATTTGGCCAAGATGCTGGGGCTAACAGCCCTACTGTTTCAAAATATGCCACAGTACCCTAAATGATCACATCTTGCAGGATTTGATTTTGCATTTCATCCAAAACAACGTTGGGAAGCTGATGAGTAGCAAAAGCATAAACTAGTCCCGCTTATCCCCATAGCTGCTGAAAGTTCAGCCCAGAATGGCTCCTGAAAATTTTTTTCATTTTCTGTGCAAAACATCGGAAGAAGTCAGTGGTTTTATCCCCTTTGCAAATCCTCTGCAAGCCGTTGCCATTTTTTTTAGTGACTAGTACATCAGCTTTCAGAAGGAGAAACTTGGATACAGCAAGATATTCCCATCTGAAAACAAAAAAAAGGGGGGGAAGGGCATTTCTTTCCTCTACAGCAATATTTTAGATGGGCTTTTATTTTTTTAGCTTCTTTTTTTTTTTATTCAGCTTGTTAAGACAGACAGAGGATTAAGATAGCTAATGGATAGTCTGTATTGGCAAACAAACCTAACACCTAAGTGACTCTTTGGATGTAGGAGTGGTAAACTCTCCATTAAAAAGAGAGCTACATTGACAGAGGCGGGCTGGACTAGAACTGAGCCACAGTGTAAATAAACCTCTGCCAGGGCCCATACACAGCCCTGTCAAACACCATGCCTCCCATGCTTGCAACCTATCCCCCCATTATTAAACAGCTCCAAATGCTCCCTGTTGTTTCGAATGTTATGCAAATATTGGCAGAAGGACGGACACTCTGGTTTAAAGGTACCTCAGATACGGCAACACCAACCAAACTTCCTGGAAAGCAGCATCAGGACTTGCAGTTTCTCTTTTTAATTCAGTGAATAAAGTTCATCTGCAGAATAAATTGTGCTTTTAGCTGACCCAGGCTGTTTGCTAGCTCTTGCTGAATTTGTCCAATCATCCTCCACAGGGGAAAGATAGGGAAGGAAAAGGAAATTTTGAAAAGTCAAAACATTTCATTTTCTATTTTGGAAAAACAATCATTATCATTTATTTTTTATGTTGAAATGTCTTCCCTTTGTGAAATGTAACTGCTTGTCTAAAAAGGACAGAGGCCATCTGTAAACAACACATCTCATTCAGACTGGAAAAATTACAGCGGCCTTCTGTTTTACTGAAATATCTGGAAAAAATTCCACCTTAGGTTAACCAGGGGAAACCAAACCTCTCTTAATTTTCAGTTGGACAAATGAAAGAAAATTAATGAAAGGGACATTCAGAAGCCATTTCAGATGCCACAGCTGCCGAGAGTCCAAGAGCAGAACGTGGAGCATCCGAATGGCTCTGCAGCATCACCAGCACGCACGTCCTACAGCGGCCTCAGCGGCCCTGCGCTTTGCGCATCACTTGCTGAAAATCTTGCTGTCGCTTACCTCACACACATGAACTGCACTTAGGTGAACTGCCCCAGTACTGCCATCGCCCAGCTCACATCTAGTTTCCATCACGTCCCTCTCTGGTGCTGAGGGGAATGTAAAGAAGGAAAATAAACTGAAATGCAGGAAACAACACGTTCAGTTCTTAATTTGTGGCCGTTCATACTCTACTTCTAAATATCATGGTAATTCCTTTGATTTCCTGAAAATGGAAGTGAATCCTAAAAAGCAGTGTGACTTTTAGAAAGAATATATTTCTGGCAGCCTGCACCAGAAACAAATTATTCCCATGTTGTAATGCGTAATGCACAGTAAGGTCTGCATGAGAATTGGAGCTGGCCACTGCACAAACACAATTCCACCAGCGAAGCTTTCAGCCTCATTCATAGTACCTGTTCTTCAATTTTGTTCCTGTTTGAAAAAATGCCGTGTCACTTAATTGACCGATTCCATGCCACAAGCGGTTTGCAAATACACTTGTTTGAAGAAGATACGCCCTGGCTGATTTGGAAAATCCCTAAGCAATGCATTCAAAATGAATCAGAACTGATTCATGACCAGTTGAGTAAATAGAGGGAATGGAGGGCCTGGCACAGGTACGCCAGCACCGCTGATAATTTGCTGAGTTCACTCCAACCAATTTTGTACCTTCTTCCATTTCACTTCCTGCAAAATTCCCAGCAGGTCACTTTATGGTGAGGGATGTGTTGCAAACCAGTGTGTAATGAATGGACAGAGGAGAAAAAACACCGAAGCACATTAAAAAAATTCCCTGGGTAAATATTTGCATTGGAAACTGGACCTCGAGATTCACTGCACGCAGTCAGGGGTCAGAAACATTACGGGTCCACTCAAAACAAAGGCAACTTGAAACTGGGAAGCTGGATTGTGAGTGAACTGGTTGGAATCAGCGTAACCTCACCAGCGCCAGGGAACCGTGTCTTTTGTTGTAGCTGAAGATCCTAAGCCTGCGTTTGTGTGTGTACGCGCACGTGTGGTCACATATTTAACGCAACCACACACAAGCGTGCGTGCGCGCAGACGTTCTTAAAATGTATGTGCGTGTATTATTCCCATATTCACAATGAACTGTTTATGAGCAAGCTATCAAGGATGAGTTTTCACTGAAATTACTCAGTGAATGACTTCAAACAATGAATACATCGCAGGAAATGGCGATTGGCTCCAGAGCAATCCGCAAGTAGAAAAGAAGGCAAAAGCACTTGAATAAATGGATGACTATGAATTACTCATTTAGCTGCATTATCTTCTTGTGGTCCCAATTCAGCAAATGCCTAAACACCCACTTGCCATTAAGGGCATGAATAGTCCCATTGATTCAATAGGGTTATTTTCCCTGCCTTCCATGGGGCAACTCAAATACTTAAATTTAAGCAAGTGCTTCAAGTGCTTTGCTGAATCAGGAGGTATGTCCACACTGTATATACCTGTGCTATACAGAAGGTCAGATGAGCTGATCAAAGAGTCCTTTATGGTCTTAAGATCTATAAATCTATGAATAAACCCAGCCTTTACTGGAATCGCTTCTCCATAACCTTCCTGAGCACTGAAATTCATCCACACCCCAAAAATATTAATAAAACACTCTGTACTTAACTCTTTTCATATTATACTAAGTACGCCACTAAATAAACCTCTTAATATTCCAGTATATTTTGCAATGAACATTTTCCCGGTACGCTAGAGCGATTCCTCCTTTTGTGCCATCCAGAACACAATCCCCATGAAATACTGCAGTAAACATTTCTCTGAGTACTACAGCAAACACTACCAGCATTAGCAGATTAACCATTCCACTGAGCGCCATATTAAGCACACGTTTAAATACTGAGAAAAGACGTATAGCCTCCTCTTTCCACTGCGCCTCGTTACCCTGCCGAGATCCATATTTTTCCGCGCGGAGACAACCAGCCCTGTGCGTACCTGCTCTGTTCCCTCCCCTGCCAACGCCTCTCCCTCTCTTTTTCTCCTTCGGGTTTTGTCCATCCTGGAGCCGTTCGTCCGGCTTGGAAAATTTGTCAGGGGACAGGAAGGGGGGAGTGCGCGGGGGGGATAAAGAGAGGGCAGAGGATCTGGCATGTTGTTCAACCACAAAATCAACAACAAATCTATACCGTGTGCACGCCTCTGCCTCTCCGTCTCTCTCAGCATGGCTGAAGTCTGTTGATGGAGAAACACAGGTTACCTGTGGGTCCCCCCTCCCTGGACCAAAAGGAATAAGTGGTGCTCTGAAGTAGCAGGTCTTGACTGGTGTAATTTGGAGTTATAAAGCATTGTTTGGCTTTTACAGCTGTACTTTAATGTCAGTGAAATTACCGTGCTCAAAGCTTTCAATGGATTCATCTTTAGCAAGTGTTTAAGAGCCATTGACTCGTCTCTTGTTGCTGACAAACCATCTAGATTCAACCCATGGTTCTGTTCAGCTTTTCTCCTTTCCCTCCTCTCTCTCTTTTTCTCTCTCTTTTTTCCTCTTTTTTTTTTTTTTT
>VZSC01013690.1:468268-485687 GCA_013398225.1 Steatornis caripensis | reverse complement strand
TTTTTTTTTTTTTTTTTTACTAGCAATTTGATGTTTGATCATTTGAGGCAATGAGGCGGAGGGTAATTTACGTTATCAGGGAGGTATGAGGGGTGCTGGGAACCCAGACGCAAGGCCCATTCGCCTGCTAAAGCGCCATCGTAATGTAATGAGACTCCAGTCAAGTGCAGCTAGTAATGGAGAGGAACATTTCCCATTCATCTGCCTACCTGAGACTCCACCGAATATGACAATAACTTTTGCACGGGAGGAGCAGGGGGGGACACGGCAAAGGGGGGCCGGAGTCCCCATGGCATGACTCCCTCTGTCTCAGGGAGAAGCACCACAGCCTTATCCTTTAGATCAGCGAGGGAAGCAAATTAACAGAACTCAGGAAGCCACAAACCAGGCTGTTGGAAGTGCTTAACCCTTCCTGGGTCCTTGCCAGCGGGGATCTGGTCAGCACGGAACCCCAGCCTTCCCTGCCGGTCTGTGACCAGGTCCCCTCCACGGCCCCTTGGCTGCTGCATCCCCCAGGGGAGAGCCGGACCCTCGCACAGGCAGAGTTTGGAGAGGATGGGCACACCAGAGCAGGCCACCAGGCCATCTACTAGCAGAAGTTGAAAAAAAGAGGAAAACAATTTCCCCGAAGTGCTCCAAGGCTGTTTCCATCCGAAGGGGTTTCCGAAAAAAGCTCTTTTCCCTGATCGCCTCTAGCCAGCGTCATCATTTGCCAGCAAGCGTGGCTTCCTATCGCAAAACCAGATTTCAGAGAAACCCCTTCCATTTGTTTTTAAGTGTGGCAAACCGGACATTGGGATTGCATCAACAATTTATTTTAATACCGCTTTCTAACATCAGTTAAAAGACAAACAAACAAAAAACCAATTCCATCCCACACTTCTTGCACCCTAGATGTCCACCCGTGGGAGGATTTCATTCCCCCACGGCCACGTCAGAGCGGCCCACTCCTGCCACACGCTCTGCAAGAGCGGACGTTAACTCCGCTCTGTGGCGTCCAGGGCTTGGCTGTTCCCCCAACGAGGATGAGCATGTTTATATCGCCCCGGCCAGCGGGGAAACCGAGGCGCAGAACAGCAGTGCCCTGTGCAATGCCATGACGAATAAAATCCAAGGGCTCGTTTCTTTTTTTCAGAGAACGAGTTCCCAAGGACGTTGGGAATCATTTCTGTCCCTGCCCCACACCTCAAACTCCGCTCCTCATCCTTGGCCCTTGTCTGTAAAACCCACCCTGGCTGCAGATTCACTTCCCGCTCTCCGTGTAGAGCAGCGACGGGGCCTCCCAGCAGCACAGTAATAACAACAACAGTAATACCCACCACCAGCAGTAACATTGATACACATATTCAAGTTCTCACAGGCGACCCTGCTACTCCGCACACTTTGTTTGCAAGCTGAGGGTAATTATAGCTCGAGGGAACCTCCTGGATGCAAACAGATCTCCTGGTAAGAAGACCTCGATGCGATGTATGTCAAGGGGTGTAGGTGGCAGGGGCGAGATACAGGGGCAGGAGAGATTAATTTCCTCCATCAGCCTGTCCTAAGCTTGCTGTTTGTTCCCAGAACTCAGCCTGAGAAAGGGAGAGAGAGCAAAGGAGAGGAGGCGAGAGAGGGAGAGACCTCAGCTCCCCCTCCCAGCCCTCACCAAATTCCTGCCACATGGACCTTTCCAATTATATCAACGTTTGAAAGGCTGCTGTCAGGATGAAAGGCACAGAGCAGTAATGAACTGACGATTAATTTGCAGTTGGCTCACCCAGTGTGCGAGCGTCTCTCAGGCTCGCTGCATGCGGGTGCTAAATATGACGATGTCAGCAATTGTCAGCCAGAGCCAGGGTTACCCTTAATAAGAGTCTCTCTCTCTCTCCGCAGCCTGATTGCCCGCTGCCAGCTTTCAGGGGGTCCGGCTCGGCTCCCCTTCCTCCCGCTGGCGAGCGGAGCCCTGGATCAGCCCAGCAGCTGCCAAAGTAGCAAGAAGAAGGGAAAAGAAATGACCCTCTCCCCTGGCAAAGCGGCAGGAGCAGCTGCCAGCGCTAACTGCCTCTGCCCATGCCAACTTTGACCTGGGAGAGTTACGGCTTATGCTGGCACAAAAATATCTCAGGATGTGAGCGGGCACATGAGCACCAGCCATGCCTGGGCTGGGATCCTTTGCACCTCCAACACCAGCGGGAAATATCACAGCCGCTTAATCCATGCTTACAACAAATCTCTCACTCTCCACTAAGTCAGCATCATGCTGTCGGAGGGGGCAAGATGGCCAAGGACTGTAACTGACCCTGAGTTTCAAGCCAGCGCTGTTGCAGAGAAACACCCTTCCCAGTACCATGCAAAACCAGGTTGCCAGCAGCTGGTTTTCAGGTAACGCATTAAGGGTCGACATAGCCTGGCAGGGTCTGGGCATATTTCCTCCCCTCCTCAAACTCCTCTGCTCGTCCCCACAGGGAGGCAAGAGGCAAGCGCTTGGGGATCACTGTGTCAAGCGCTCTGCAAGAGCACACGGACGGATCGGCCGTGATACGAAGAGTTTCCAGGCTAACCAGTCAAGATGCGCCCGGGTGTGGGAGGGACGCAGCGGAGAGCGATGGATTGACAGGGCTGGGAATACAACCTGCATTTTCTGCATTAAGGGGCCTGTCATCGGGCCGCGAGGGAACGCTGCTTTGCAGAGGGAAGCACAACACCTGCTCAGAAGGCACAAATACTCAAAGGAAAGAGGAATCCCTCGGCACCGCACAGAGACACATCCTGCATGCTCCCAGGGAATCCAGGGTGCACACAGCGAACCTGCATATTCTGTCCACCCTTCCGTGTCTGTCCACCAAATCCAGACGCTTCATCGTTGTTCCTCGTGCTCACAGCAGCGATGGGAACCAGGCGTGAGCCGTTAGCCACTACAAATGTGCTTAACGTCAAAAAGATATTTTCTTCAACCATCCGCAGCTGGGCACCAGAAATCGCTGGGAACCTTTGAGAATCTGGGTTCAGGACTGTCGTAATAAATTCTGCTGCAGGGCAAGCATCGGATGCCTGGGACATAGCAAGGCAATGTTCTTTGATGGATGTGGAGCAATGTGTAGGGCATTAGAAGTGTCCATACAGTAGCTTCCTTTTACACTGCCCAAAGGCCTGTAAAATACATTTCACATCTCTCATTCAGTAGATGATCATCTAGACTATTAGACCTGGCCTCACGTTATTATGTTGGGATCTGAAAGACGGGTGCATTGATTTCATCATGGGCATGGACTTCTAGAGCTTCAGATCGCTGATTAGCAGAATATGAAAATCAGCTGCAAATGGCTGAATAGTCTCTACCTGGAATTATAAACGAATCACTGTCACCCTTCGTGCCGCAAATATTGCCTATCGCCAGTATACATCCCAGAACATGCATAAAATCCCCAACACCTGCCATTATATGTGGCATTCCCGTGCAGTCCATGTGCTCCAACATCTTGTCGTTGTTACCCTTTTTACTGTCTATAAACAATGTCAATGTGGTTGCCAAAGATCTACTACTAGCCAATTCGGTAGGTGCTCCAAAGCCTCTGTCACCAACGTCAGCTTTCTCATCACGGATCCCCTTGCAGATGGCCGAGCCCGTTGGTGTTACTGGGCCTGGGATCAGGCGTTTTCTCCACTTGGTGCTAGTCTTCACGTCTCTCATGGAGACAGGGACATCAACTGAGAGATACTTCTCCTTGGGACACTTTTTCTTGTGAGACTTGTCATCTGAGCTGGCCGTGGATCCTGTGAATTCATGGCATTTACAGCAGCTGGTAAGTTGCTCAAAGCAAGGAAAAAAAAGCCCTAGAAAAAAATATTCCAGAAAACTGGACGCCTTTTCTTTTGAGACATTCTGAAAAACCCTTCTAATGGCTGGTTCAGAGGGACGTTTAGTTCTCATTTTATGTGGATGCTATCAGACAACGTTTACAGAGCTCGGTCACCAAAAGCAGCACTCTTTTTCACCTTGAACAAGGCATTCAATTTAATCAAAGGGGATGTTGTGGGTTTCCTCCACCCCCCAGCCTCTCAATCTGCAAAAAAAAGTTTCAGCAGAACCAAAACCAGCTTATGGCCAGGTATGTGTGTCTTTCAAACTGCCTGAGACTAGAAACTCTGCTATTCACCCAGTTCTGGTACGTGTATAACTTTTATGTTATCGCTACGGTCTTGGAGTGCCCGCACAACTTACCAGCCAGTTTCCCCGCGTGAAATCACATTCCCCGTCCGGAGAAAAATACAGAATGAAGAGAGGCAAAAAGATGCTCAGAGGTGAGACCTACTCACAAGCAGGGTGCTCGGCATGTTCCGAGGTCCACCTTAGCAAAATGGACATATTACGCCTGTCACAACCCCCGGGGTACCCTGGCAGTGTTTGAACCCAGGTCCTGTCACACCAGGACGAGGAAGAGGACAATGGTGACGAGCCCGTGTCACCGCTGGCCCTGTATGTACTTCACAGGGTCTTTCATTTCTGAGTCTGTATATACCTTATAGGTCTTGCCATAATCACAGATGTGTTTTTACCACATAACGCCTGCCATGATCTCTAGAGGTCCCTTCCAACCCCTACCGTTCTATGATTCTATGATCAGAGCCTGGCATTTCAGGCACTGCTCCTAGCATTGCTCTCACTCCCTCTTGGCGCCTCCCCGGCAGGTGTACGGGGTGTCCTGCCAGCGGGCAACCGCCCAACTCCAGTTCACACACCATTTTTACAAAACTTGCCTCAGTGAGAGCTTTCTACAAAGATGCCTTCCAATACGCTTTACCCGCCCACCGAGCACGCCTGGGCCTGGGAGAGCAGCTTTTTGGCTTTCCCGGCTCCTTCCACCCTGCGCGGCTCCCCTCGGGAGCTGGCTCGGCGGCTGCGCCGTACGTCGGCGTGGAGCGGGCGGTAGCAGAGTCACGGCACCGACGCCACTTGGCAGACACTCCTAATGACGCTGCGTCCACATGCTCCTCTACAAAGGAGACCTGAGCCCTTTAAGGAAGAGAGAGGAGCTGAAATCAATTGTCTGCTCGCCTTCCTCCCCGGGCCCCCCTCTTCCCCTCCTCCATCACCACCACCACCACACACGCACCCTATTCACCCTGCTGGAAGGTGACATTTGCTATTAACCTTATATTGGGCCATTTTGTAAATCAATGTCACTTACATTTAATAACAAGTGTAATCAAAGGAATTATGCAAATTTAATTTGATGCTTCTTGAATTATGCAAATCTGCACCACATATAATGGCTTCTGACATGTGCCCAGTTGGAGAACGTTCCATTACCTCCTCTCTTATTACCCCTATTATTATTTTTATTTTTTTATCCTGTGGTGGGGGGGGAGGGAGAAGGGAGGGAGCAGCAGTTAGGCTTGGAGGCAGGGGGGACAAGCGAGTGCAGGGGAAAGAGAAGGGAAAGAAGAGGGGTGGTGGAGGAAAGCGCTCCTTTGCCTGCGTTTTGAGTAGAAAAGCCTCCTGAAGGCATTTCTGTTATTGTTATTGCAGAGCAAGGAGAGCGGGGTGGGGAGGAGGGGGGCGGAATGGAGATGGGGGGAATCATTTCCCATGAATGGCTTTGCAGGCAATAATACTATAAGCCTCTGATTCTAAATTACTGCCCTTCCAGTCCTATCTCCAGCACGATATTACTCTCCTTGGCCTCTTCTTCCTGAATTACTAGGCGAGCTGGGGGAGGGTGAGGGAAGAGGAGAACAGGACCCACACACTGGAAAATGCAGAACGAATGGGTGAAAAGGAGTTTTGGGGGTTTTGCCCACCCTAGGTACCCCCACACCCTTATTCCTCCTGCCAGGGCCCCAGGAGAATAGCCGTTCTTTTCCCTTTAGCCTTCCCACCGCTTACTTGTTTCCTTGTACATGGCCCCAGGATTGGGGAAAAAACACCACAAACGGAATATGCCACAATTTGCAATATCTTCTCAGAAACCTGGAGCATCTACAGCCAGTGACACCCCAAGTTCCTCCCTTTGCAAGGACTTGGTGTCTGCAGCACCAGAAGTTGGTCTGGACCAGCCTCTTGCTCCATTGCTTTTGCTCGTCAGAGGCGGCAAGTTGATTTGATCAGAGTGGATCTGAAAGACAGTGCAGTGATGGTAGCAGAATACTACGACGCTGGACCACATTTTCCCCTGCTGGATCGCTCACAACAACTGATGAGCGGCTCTTGCCATGGCAATTTATGCAGTGCGACCTTGGGCAAGACTGCACCCACCTCCGTGTCTTGGTGTCCTCACACTTGTGCAAAGCAGACAAAGAAATTAATCTATCTTTTGGAAGGGGGAGAAAAAAGAGGTGTGTTTTTGAACGTCTGTAGGGTCATCTAATGTGAATTGATACATATTATGAGTGCGCAGCGCCAACATGACTCCATCATTTCTATAAGGCAAAGAGTCACTAATATCACAGGTCTCCCAGCTCTAGATTTGAGAAGTGAAACACAGGAGGATTTCTACGCTTCCCAGTCAATTTACACTTGCCATGTTTCCTTCCAAAACTCTTCCAGAAACACTGATTCTTTTTTTTTTTCTCTTTGCTTTAAATATTTCTGCTTTATTACATAGCTCTACAAGACTGCAAGTTTTTCTCTAGTGGAAGACAACTTCCAGAAACATACTGTGCTTTTAGATTTTAAACATTATAAACCAGAATCTATGTCCAGATTAATTTTTGCCTACCTGTCAATAGTTTAAATTCTTTTTAAAGCTAAAAAAAGGGGGGGGGTTGTTTTAATGGGAGGATTTTTCATCTATTACCAAAAACGTACTCTCATCTTGGTGAGATGAAGCTGTCCCTACCCTGCCCAAACTGAAAATCATTTGAATTTCATTCTGGAAAATGCCATGTTTCAGCCAGTCCTTCATAATGTGGCTTCCACTGATGATGGGGTACCTCACTTGTGCTTGCCTCACTTCAAGGGTAACATCTGCTGGGCTTGGAAAAGAAACCGGTAACTCTCCCAGGGGATGGTGCTGACGTTGTGTTTCACGTCCTGATGGTATATGGCAGAACGACCAGCAGCTCTCCAATGCCATTGGCACTCCACGACTGCCGCCAATTATCCGTAGAGCCCCTACGGAAAACAAGGGTGGATCTTCTTCGCAGGAGCTCAAGCTGCAGGTAGAAATCCTGCTGGGAGGCCTCAGCCCAGCATCTTCTCCAGCCCTTGTCCAGGGAGCCCAGCCCCACGTTCTCCAGCCCCCAGGGCTGCGATGCCTGGAGGGAGGGTGTCTGCAGGAACATCAATAACAGCGTCTGGCACTTGCTCACCCCTACCTGAGGTTGTTGATTCACTGCCCAGAGATGGCCAAAGAAAAGAATGAAGCTCATTTCAGAGTCAGATACATCGATAACCTCTGAAGTCCTCCCTGGCCCAAGGCTTCTGGACTGCAACACAGGACAGAGAACTTGCTTTGCCTTGCCTTGCCAGCAGGTGATCCCCATTGATCCCATGGACACGGGGGTGGTCAGGACCCGCTCCTATCCCCCGACGCCAAGCGCTGCACTAGCAGATCAGCAGGAGGGTGCCCATCGCAAAGCACCGCAGCTGAAGCACCACTGCTGCAGGTGCCCACCTCGCAGCTCTGAGCCCCAAAGGTACTTCTGGGCAAGCAGGTTAATGAGCACATGGAGCTGAACTCGTCCCTGGTGTCAAGCCTGCTGAGGTCAATGGAGGTACCAAACAGCCCGAAGGGTTCTATTCTTGAATTCAAGAGGTGTGTAGCAGATGGAAGCATCTCTCCTGCCGAGAGAGCTCAGCACAGAACATGCTGCCTCGTAGGTGGTGTTTCTGGGCTTATCTCTCCACAGAGCTTTTCAGGAGGATGTCTCTGAATAACTCCAACTGTGGATATTCCAGGATAAAAAGGTCTATGTTGGAGTTTGTTGGGAATAGCTGTCAGGAACAGCCCTGCGGGGGGTACAAAATGTCCTGCAGGCTACACTACAGCCAGCAGAACCAGGCATAGAGCTAAAGGATGGTACATCGGTGGCTGTTCTAACATGGATGCACTGCTGTCTGTGTGCTCCTCAACTCCAGCCCCAGCTGGAGGATGCCAAGTACAACACAGCAGCCAGAGGAGTCCAAAAACAAAAGCCTTTTCATCAGGCAACTTGTTTCCTGGAGCTTAGGTCCTGATGCTTCAGGTTGATTCAGAAATGGGCAAGGCAAAGTTCCCAAGTCCAGGCTGAAAGACCTTTGTGCCACTGCCAGGAGAGGGAATTTGCTTGGCTTGAGCCCTGGAGGGGGCATGCTGGGCTTCCCCAGGGTAAACAAATAGAGTGGAGAAGTGCCTCTGAAAGCCACAATTGACACAAGGGCTCTAAAAGGGACTGCTCCCAGCGGGAGGCCATGCTGCTTGAAGTTTCCTTGCTCTTCCGTTCCCTGGAAATCACAGGTCATCGCTTCCAGCCACCTCCTCCCCACTAAAACTGTAACCAGCTAAGAGCCATAAAAACGCCGAAGCGCAGAAAGGCTGGGCATCTGATCTGATGAGAACGGACACACTGACAAAATGACCGTGAAAATCCTGGGAAGCAGTCTGGAGGGAGCAGGCTGGGATGGTGCAAGAGAAGAGCTCCTGGAGGAAGATGGTGAAGGCTGCAGAGGCAGCAGAGGCAGGCGTGAAGGAAGGCCCCCGAGACATCTAGCAGCCATGTGGAAAGGAGTTTCCCAGGAAGACTTCGTGACACGTGCCAAGGCCTTGCCACCCCACTCCCAGAAGGGACTTAATCTCTAGTGCTCTTGATACTTTACACAATGCCCAGAGCAAACACTTACTGACTGACTAGAGCGACTGGCATGGTTTTTTTCATTAAAATAAACTTTCATTAAAATAAAAAAGGGCTGAAGAAGAAATGAAATTTTGGACAGTCCTACTTCTGACCAGGGTCCCAGCTCTCCCACTGCCGCTTATGCTTGGCCAGAGCGCATGGGACCCAATGGGTGGTCTACCTGCTCTGTGCCTCGGTTTCCCCACCTGTAAGGACGAGAAGACAGGACAGACACTCACCCCACAGGGCTGGCACAGACCCCACCAGCAGCAGTGAATCTTCGGCAGTGTCCCCCCATTGGCATCAGCAAAGATGCCAATATTTCCTTTGCTCAGCAAAGAAGAAAGTGGCGCTGAGGAGCGAAGACGTTCCCTTTTACCCTTGCCTTGGCAATTGCAGAGAACAGGGAGTTTCACTGGGAAGGCACCAATGTTTCTCCTTCCTTCTAGGGCAGACGAAAGGAGGATAGCAGTCACATTTGATGTACAGTGGATCATATCTAGGAACAAGACTGAAGAGCTAGACAAGAGGCACAGGTAAATGTCACATCAGAAGCTAAACAGGTGGATCAGCTGATCTTTTACAATGAGCTAACTATACATTTTGTTATTATGATTTTAGATGCTTTTAGGCTATGTGTTACACAGTTTAATTACTGCAAAGATCTCCAGGAGTTAAACATCTGGAAAAAACTGCGTTGAGGCTGAGTATGGTCTTCCTATAAGCACGACTGGGGTTTGCACGGACAGAGTCTCCCAATGCCCATTCTAAGCTGGCAGGCGTCTGATGAAATGCAGAAGCAGCAAAGCGGGGACCAGAGGGAGCCAGTCTCTTTTGGAGCTCCTTCCTTCCTGAAAGTGTTGGCAGATCCTGCTGGCATGAAACTCCACAGCCTGCTTCCCACGTTGAGCTGGGAAAAGTCCTGACACACGCGTTAATGACAGAAAGAACATCTAACATCTGTTACTTGGGGAAAAAACAGCAAGGCCCCATGGAGAACTCTCTCTCTATCTACTTGCTGCAAGGTCCACTTACCACAGGCCTCCGGCTCCCTCTCACATCCCAGTCCAGACTCCTCTGGTACAGTGGTGGTCCCGCTGTCTGCATCTGGGCCCAGGGATGCTGAAGGGTTTCAGGGCATCACTCAGAGGGTCTATCTCCAGCAACGCCATGAGAGTCACCCATCTGAGTGCTGCTTTTAGTCCAGTGGAGCAAACTCACCCCAGTGCAATCCCAGCGGCGTCAACAGAGCCTCACAAAGGGTGAATCCTGCTTGCTCAGCCTCTCCCCAGCACCTGACCCTGCATGTAGAGAGCATGGAGGTGGTTTTTTCTTTCTCTCTCCCTTTCATTTCTGCCTGTTTTTCATTCCTCCCATTCCTTCTTCCTGAACACGTGGGTGCAGCTCTGCTTGCAGAAATCCACGGAGTTATTCCTGCTTCATCCCGGGGCAGTTCAGCAGAGATGGTGATCCTCTGCTTCCTCCTCTTACACCCTTTCCAAGAACCTAGCTCTTGGCAGCACAGGGAGAGGGATTATTTGATCTTTATTAATTTATTGAAAGGAAGGAAGAGGGTGGAAATTGCAATGAAAGGGACAGCCAGCAAGATGGCAAGGAAGAGAGGTTAAAAATGAAGTTATCATCTAATTGGCCTGCAGTGAATTATTCACATGTATAATCTTTTAAAAAAAAAAAATTCAGCACAAGGCAATGCAAGTAAATGCTGTTCATGTTTAAAAGTCATTTCCATAAGTAAGTGCAATTTCTCTACTGTTTGCCCCTGTTTAATGAAGTGAAATCTTGTTTGCATTCCTCCCAATTTCCCAACGAAAGGCGCCCAAGCGTTTGCACCAAAATTACTCGGCCCAAATTAAAACCCTCCAACACTTAAAAAAAAAAAAGGACAAGAAGGGGGGAAAAATCAGACTTATTTTTAAAATGCCTTAAGTGCATCCCAGCATCCTAATTTATTTTTAGACACTCGTTATTAAGAGTAGTAGTAAGTTTCCCCTTCTCTCTCGCTCTCTCTCTTATTTAAATGAACTTAATGGCAATAGATGCAAATGTCTGGAAGAGGAAAATAGTTAACATTTATTTATTCTTACTGTTGTCTCTTCCCTGGCTGGTGTCATTAGAACAGTTCGTTGCATCCCATTCGCTCCCATTAGCTCTGCTATCAGAGCCACCCAGCACGACTCCAGCACGGCTCGAAGTGCTTTCTGCGGCCCACATAGGGACTACATCATCATCTCCGAGGCACTGGCTTAATGACAAGAAAAAAAATCGGAATATATTGCACAGCGATCTGGGGAAACAACAACAAAACCCACCGCCGCTACCGCCGTCACCCGATGCCATCTCCCCTTGACCCAGGGTGCACAGCCCTGCCTCGGCTGGGTGGGCGGACAGACAGACGGAGCAGCCATGGCGCTGGGACAAACATGCCTTCGCAATTCATTGATCCGGACAATGCGCAGAGAAAAACGCCAACGGGGACCTGGAGTGCTTGGAAACGCGCTCGGGAGGACCCAGCGAGACTGGAATGGGTTCAAACAGCTGTTCGGTGCCGGCAGAGCCATCTCCCCCCAGCGCGGGGCTGCCAGCCGACTGGCTCCCGGCTCCCCAGCACAGGCAGGAGCTGCCAGCCAGGGCTGGTGGTGGGGTAGGGGGCTTGCACCCCCTCACCGGACAAACCCCGCTTTCTTCCAGTGCCCCCATCACTCCCCGGTGGAAGCGTTTCCCAGAGCGAACCAGACCAGCCGTCATGTGTGAGCAGCCGCGTATCTCAGGGCCGCGTGGCCCAAGCTGCCCCCTCCAGCTGACAGCGCGTGTTACCCTGCAGGGTGCATCGTCCCAGCCCACCAGCCACCGCCGCAGAGATAAGGGACTTAGCCCTATTCGTCCCCGGGGAGCGGCGGCTGAGGGCCGGCGCCGGCACGCAGCAGCCCAGAGAGGTAGGTGCCCCAGTGCCCAGGAGAAGTGGCCAAAACCCATCATTCCGCGGAGCACCAGGGTCCTCTCTGACCCCCTGGACATGGAGGTGGACATGGGCCACACCAGACGGGCAAAATCCCTTTGCAAGCAAGAGGGAGATGATAGTTCCCCTGCCCAGACTGCTTGCAGGTTTTGGGGTCTTTGAGCCCTTCGCCCCCCAGGCAGCAGGCAGGTGACGGTGGCAGCGAGTGTGGGAGAGGAAGACCAGGGCTCGGTGACAGCACCGGCTGACAAAGCAGCATTTGGGAGGGAGGACATCAGCATCTGCAGCGCTGACACATAAAAGAGAGGCAGCAGCTATTGCAGGCAGAGATGGAGCCGTGTGAAGGGCCCTCCCCTCCTCTACAAAGTTGACATTGTCTCCTGTGATAACTTTTCTGCTGAGGTAGGAGACACTTTACTGCAGAATTGCACACAGCAAGTAGCTGCCCTCCCCCCTGCCCCTTCCCATCCTCTCCCTCCTCTCTCTCTCTCTCCAGCATCATTTACATCCTTAATTAGCTGTAATTCTGCAGTGCTCATTAGGGAAGGACTGGAAAATATCAAGGAGCCCAGAAGCAGGGGGCCTCGGGGGAGAGGGAGGAAGAGGGGGATGCGGGTGTCAGGCTGAGAGGGGATGCCCAAGGCCAGATTGTGGAGCCAAGAGCCACTTGCTTAATACGGGTGGCATGATCACACTAATTTGGGAGCACTGATCCAGCAGTGGGGTTAAAGACACTGTCCCACCTAAGAACACCGTCCCACCTAGGAAAGCAGGCAGCTTGTCCAGAGAATGACAGGATCTCACCAAGGGGACTTCTTACCTCCTTGCTTGCAGGTGATGTCTTTCTGATGGGTCATTCAGCGCCCCACACTCTTAAAGTCAACGGTCAGGTGCAGGAAGAGGGCAACCTTCCCCTCCAACACAGACAGCTACACAAACCTGTCCTCTCCTCCAGCCTCACGAGGAATGATCCAGCAAAGAGGTTTCTCTGGAAAATTGCAGCTGCCTAGGCTAAAGCACTTCTGCCAGGTGTGCCACAACCTGGTGTGCTGCACCGTAACCTCTTGGTTGGAGGAAGAAAGACGCAAAAATGATCCAGAAGAAAATCTGAATGAGCAGTTAATTGTTTTTTAAAGCAGACACTCTCTGGATGTGAAAGAAGCAGAGGTAAGTATTTTTGATTTAACTTCAGTGACCTAAAATAATAAAAAAGCAAGAAATTAGGATGCAAAACTATAGCCAAACTTTACATTCCAGGTGGTTGAATTAAATACATCCTTCAACCCTAAACAGCCAAACATTGCGAAGTTTTATTGTTGGTCAAGATACTTGATATAATTACTTCGGGGACTAGCAGCAGACCCAAGCAGTTCTAATCTCAACTCCCTTTCGCTCAGGAGTACACAAACACAGAGGGAAAGTCAAGTCCTCCCTCTTCGCAGTCTCAAGGTACAAGACCATTAAGGAGATGCTATTGCCTCCTTGCCTCAGCTGGAGAACAGAGAACAAGTGGATTAAGTGAATTGGGCAAGGACATAAAGGAAATCTGTGGCAGAGCGAAGCGGTGACCTCGGATTTCTTACTGTCTCTCTTTTTTATTTTGTACTTCCCTGCCTAGCTGTATCTTTGCTTGAGGTTAGATGTACATGTCAAAGTCTATCAGTGACGTTGATGAGGATGGTCTTTGCAAGTTCATCCTCCTACTTTTCACTTGCCAGCAATAATGCGTGTCTACATGACGAGCTGTGATGGTGTGTCCCATCAAAGACTCAAAATGACCACCAGTGCGTGTAGGTTTATTCAAAAATATATGGGCACGTGCACAAATGGGCACTCACACTTCGAAGTATCGTCCTCTTTCATTAACACCTTCAAATTCCTGTTAGTGTTTAGATGAAGCTTGCCCTAACAGAGAATGAGAATAAGCAAACAAGCCAGAACAAGTCAAGAGAAAACCCAGGTGAAGTACGACTTTACAAAAGTGCCTAGGACCTTTGCAAAACTGCATTTCAGTGATTCGTATCATTGATTCTGAGGTTTAACACAGATTAACTCCCTTCACACTTACCCGAGACAACTTACTTGCATCATTCAAGCAAAGAGGAAGCTGGCCCATCTTCCTGTATTAACATCTGGCTTTTCCTGTAGTGCTTGGTACATAGACTTCTAAGGTGTCTACAAAGCAGATAAAATTTCCAGCTCTGCTCTACACGAAATTCAGGTTGCAAAGAAGTAACAGTGGACCAGAGACTGCCCGGGTCTCACCCCAGTCCTTTAAAGAGCCTGTTCTCTGCACTTCCAAGGGACCATTTAGTGAAGGTTTTAAATGACAAATTGACAACGACAAACCTTCCGAATGGATTTTGTCCATTACCACTCTAATATTTGGGAAGAAAGCAGAAGATCAGGGAAAAAAAATGCTAGATCCACATGCCTATCAGAGATGTTCAGCTGGTACACGGAAAGATGCCTCATCATTGCCTGGCTGTAGAAGCCAGCGACGCCAGTTGGCTTAGGCCCCTGTGCCGCCTTAGCTCTGCCCATGTGACGCGGGCAGCTAGCAGGATTGTGTAGAGGGTAAATACCCACTCCCAGACATCCGCGGAGGAGGGTGCGGAAGTGGGAAGAGCTGCCTGTGGTTCTTGCGTAGCTCACAGCTGAGAAGGCCAGCTCCTGGGCAACAGCTTCGGCTTGCATGAAGCCGTCTGCACTTTCCTGCTCACAGCAGTCAGTGATTTCCTCCAAAATGGCTCAAACATCTTTTGCAAATTGCTCATTAGTGGGTTCCTTGATACCTATAGGACCAATGAATGGCATCATTCCCACAGCCTACCTGCCATCATTAAATTCTCCTCTTCTGTACTTCGTCCTTCTGCTTGAAAGCCTAGAGGAACAGCAGGAGCTTGCCTTTTGCCTTGCAGCAAGTCAGAAATCCCGAGCTCAAACTGAATCTGGGATGACATGAGGCTAAGCAGATGTCTAGAAAACCAGTTGAAGTATGAATCACAGATATTCAAATACGAGCCACCTTTCCCACAGTTTGGATCCAGGGCTGCCTATACAGAGCGTGAACCCAAGGCATGAAGTTGTATTGTACACGGCTGTCGGAATCAGCGGCAAATCGGCACCGGGGAGCGACGGCCCTGTACGACCAAGTGGGGATGAGTAAGGAGGAACACACTGACGCATGTGGAGGGAAGGTCTTTTGTGTGTGCGCGTCGATAGGGCCATGGGAGTTAAATTACATAGGTGTATGTGCATTTATATTTTCATGTGTGTGCTGGGGCCTGTGCCTGATCCTGCACATCAATGTTTGCAGATGCCAGGAGAGGTAAGGGGATTCCCCAGGCTGCACACCAGCTAAAGTGTGGGCGAGAGTTTGTGGACTGCTACTGAATTGCTCGAGGAGTCAGCTGTCAGGGTTTATTTCCAGTACAGACCGTTTTCCCCCACTAAGAGTCAATGAAAACATTTCTGCAAATCTCCCTCAGGTAGCACACAGCAAATGCAACACCGAGGAAATGTCGGGGAAGATTTCTGGTCACTCTGACTGGGGTAAGTTGGGGGAAAAGCACAACCCGTTAAAAAAGACCGCTCATGTAACTTGCAGAGATACTTGCCTGACTGAAAAGCATTGTTCTGCACTCCCACTTTGCAAGTATTCATTCAGTTTGCAGCAACATTTTTCTCCGTCTCTCTGATTCTTTCACAGGGCTTGGAAGAGACACAGATGTGTTCCACGCTAGCCTTCCTGGCATCATTGCCTGTGGTGACTCGAGCTGGGAGGAGAAGGGCTCTGAACTGGCCCACACTGCATCCCTGTACTGCTCCGCGCCAGGCTGCCTGCAGGGCTGCGGCAGCCGGGACCCTTCCAGCCTCCGCCGGCCCCGCTCTCCCCTCCGCACCCCTGCCTCAGCTCTGCCGCCAACTCAAACCCCTCACTCCTCCTGATGCGATTTTGCTTGCACTCCGCAGCCCAGGTCCAGACACAGTTTTAGAGCATCTCCTCCAGAAATGGGTCCTCTCTCAGTAGTCAAAGCCAAGCCTAACAGTGCCTCCTGCCGAACCCGCTGGCACAGCTGGTACCTCGCCCCTTGGTCATCCTGATCTTTCCCACAGGGACTCGGGCAGTCAGAGGGAGGGAGATTGATAGCAAGGAAACGCAGCGGATGAAAAGCAAACTCACACTACATAAATTCTTAAATGATTTTGATAAGGACACAACATTGTAACAACTTGCCAAGAACAACACCAGAATTATTTCAAGGTTTCCCATTTGTTTGTAAAGCGAATATTAAAAGCGCAGGCAGCAGTCTCCCTGTGTTCCCCTGGGAACTGTTAGTGTCCGTAGTAACGAGGTCATTCCTTTTTTATTAGGAGAAGGGTTTCTGTAAAGTTAAATGTGCTGACAGCCTCTTGCCTTTGATGTTGGGTTTCACCTCAGTCCCTCCCGCAGACATTGCTGCTCCTCCCTCGCAAAGACACATCCCTGACAAACAATCTCCCCTCTGTCTTCCCTGCTTGTTTGTTTAGATGCATGATAGGCAGCTCTGTTAAAGGGCAGCACATGAAGGCAGGCTGGTGTTTCAGTGGACGGGAGAGATGTGAGAGATTTGGTAGCTGTAATTAAGTCAGTCTTCATTCCCCCAAACTGCCGGGACTCAGTACCCTTCATTTTATTGAGCAGACAGATAATTACAGTGACAGCAGCCACAAACCCCCAGTTACAGCGGCACTGAAATTGCCACAGTGCCATGTTCAGAGGGGACCTGCAGAGCCCTGGCCACAAAGCCCGGCCTGGAAGGCGAGGCGGAGCACCCCGGCTCCGCGCCTGCTCCTCCGGGCTCTCCTTGCTCTAGAGGCAGGACAGAGACAAGTCCTCCCTCGCCGGCAGAGTGGGAAGGCCCTTCCCCAGGAGGACACGCACGAACCTCTGCTGCTGCCCTGTCTTAGTTATTGCGGCTCCTGCTCAAGCACCTTCCCTGTCCGGTGACCTGGACATCCCTGTGGAGTGGCCTCCAGGCACCTGTGAACTGTGCCTACCTGACCATGGCCAGCAAAGACGCTAAAATATAGATGGGCTGCATCGCTCCATGGCACACAGCAACTGGCTGACCTGCGTAAAAGAAGGGACGTCTGATGAGGACGGCACTGAATTACCACTTGGGAGACTCAGTTCCGGGCTCTACCAAAGAGTTTCCCAAAGGTCCTAGGCAAATTAACTGAGCAGTCTCCACAGTAAAAGCACAGAGTGGCCCCAAGAGCCTCATTCAGCGGCTGCTCGGAGCCACGGCCACTGCATGCTCTGTATGTGCATACGTCGCATCCAACATAAGGGAGCCTGAATCCCAACTGGCGCCTCAGCACAGCACAGTAACACAAAGAAACTAACTTTTTTTTTTGTTGTTTGAACATTAAACAGGCGACAATGCCCACAAAGTGTATTGTGTGTAGCCACTCCTTAGAGTAGCAAAAGATAAATAATACGTTCATGCTTCAAAGTGAAGTGCGCATTGTGTGCACCCAAATAATAAGAAATAATGGGAGTATCCTTGTTCATCATGGACATAGTAGGAAGAAATCAACTTCTTCCCTGGGAACGAGTGCTTAGAAATGATTTATTCACTCTTGGGAAATGAATGCAAAAAC
>VZSC01013690.1:405768-463268 GCA_013398225.1 Steatornis caripensis | reverse complement strand
CCGCAGCAGTGTCCGTAGGAGGCACTGCCTCGGGGTAATACCCGTGGCGAGGGCCACCGAGGCAGCAGAAGGAGTGAGCATCCTTCGAGGTGACACGGCCTGTCGCGCCCAACAAGGCTTGTCCTCTGCAAAGGGATGTTGATGCAGCAGATGAAGTGGTTTCTCTGCAAGGACACAGCAGCCTTTCAAAAAGTAGCAAACGCTTTCTCCGAGTTACTCGGTTACACGTTCCAAGCTCCCAAACTACACAAATCTCCTGAGAAAATGCAAGTCAGTCAGAGAGAAATCTTGGAGCCACTTCAAACGTTTTGCCAATAATTCATGCAACGAGATTAAAAAAGCCATTTCTTCCTTTGCCAAGTACACAGAGACCAGGGTGTTCTCTATTGTGTAGGAACATCACAGCACGTAGCATTTGACAAGGAAAGGTCACTGGGGAGGGGCCACAACTCCTTTTTTAAGAGGCTGCTACCGGTGTCCTTTGGAAAAACTGGTTTTCCTCTGTAGCAAAAGCCATAATTGAATGTCCAGCTAACTGGGCTGAAATACCTGCCTGTGGTTTCTTTTAAAGAGACTCTGTTGGAGGGTTCTCTGCCCTCTATCCAGTCTGGGCCCAATCTTCCAGTGGTGTAAATCAGCAGATGCCCATTGATTTATCCGGAGTACTTTAGTGCTCTAATGCCATGCTGCAGCACGTGCAAGATACCAGGCTGCAGAAACGAGCTGAGAGTGGAGGCTCAGGTTCAAAGGAGTCTCAGGGTATGATGCGCCTAATTTCCCCGGACTTCCAGGGACATACAGCATCTTTTTCAAGGGAGTAAGAAAGCCACCGGAAACCAGCCCTTAGGTCAGACGAGGCAGCACAAGGAAAGACAGGCATTAGGAGCCACAAGCTAACGACCATAAATCTAGCGATGCTTCCCAAACCGCTTCTTCACCCACACTGACAGGTGCATGAGGAACACATTCCAGCCACGGTAGATCATCTAGTGTGCGGATCACTTCCCTCATTCTCTAACACAATAGTTGTGGCCCCACAAAAATCCAGCCACAGCAAGCAAACAGGCTGCCACCAGACGCAACGTAAGAACATATCCGGAAACACACAGAAAACCTCGGAAAACAGTTCGCCGACTCCGGCATCAAGTTCATAGGATGGGATAGGAGACTTCGAAATACCATTGGAAGTCTTTGCCAAAGCACCGCTGCAGTGTTAAGGACAGCTCCTGAGACACCACAACAGAAACACGGATCCAAACCCACCTCTCATTGCAATAAAAATGGAGCCGTTTCATCATGACTGATTTCATTGTGTCATTATCAATTTAGCCCGTGTAAAGTGAGAGATGACCCTCAGCCCCCAGGGGATTTGGAAAATGCTACGGGAGTGTGAGGAGCGTATCGGGGGGCTCTGAAAATATCACTAGAAGCTGTCTGCGGAAATCCCATGACAATCTCAGACATAGACCATCCTGGCGGTGAGACACAAGAGCAGGACAAAGCCAGGCGGCAGGGCTATTAGAGGATCTGTGGAAGTAAGAATGCAGGAAATACCAGGCTGTCCAGCCAGTAGTCTGTCTAAGCCCATAACCTGTCTCCAACAGTGACTGTAATTCAGAAAAAAACCCAGACTCTGCAAGAGGTAATTATATAACAAGGTACGAGTAACAAGATTTTCATGCAACTTCCTCCCAGCCGCTGGCAGTTTCCAGCTGGCTCCTCTGCAGAGCAAATCCCATCCCACACTTGACTGTACCTTCGTAATTCAGGATTTCCTCGTGATCCACCTGAAACAGCCCATTTCTTTTCGTATCTTTCCAAGAGCACGGCCTCATCAAATTGTTGTGCTGCGGAGTTTCATCACTAACGGCGCACTGGGCTGAAATAAAAAACAAAAAAGTATTTTTTCCATCAGTGGCGAGTTACTGCTAATTCAATTTCAGCGGCTGCCAATCACTGATTTCTAGAGAGGCCCACAAAAGGCTACTTGTTTTGTTACCAAGCAGACAGAAGGCGTTCTGGTAGTTGTTAAAGAGTTTCTAGGAAATGGCAGAAGAATTAGAAATAGCAATAGCAGGATGACTTCAATTTGTGCGTGTCTGTGGAGGGAGAGCCTGATGACTCCAGTTGACAGTATGACCCCCTGGCATGAAGGGAAAGCCTGTTTGTTTCATAGCCATGAACTCAATTAACTGATGGAATTTGATCTCACTTGTAAACCAATGAGCTGGGCTGATACGGGGATGCCAGTAAATCCCATCGACTTCTCTGATAGTTACAGAAGAGCCACTTCTTCACCTGAATCAGCGCAGGTTACACAAGTGCTGTTCGCACCAGCATCCAAGCACCCTGCTCACCACAGCTCACGCACGCTGTTTCATCTTCGAACATTATGGAAATGCCCGATGGAAATACTCAGTATTATATTGTAGGGGGCGGCTGAGATTCCTGGGAGGCAGACAATAGACCCGCCATTCAAAAATTAGAATTTTCACCTTTGTGGGGAACTTTCTTAAGATGCATTGTGATGGATGAAGACACTACAGGACCATTCGTAAGAACTGTAATGTGATGTCCCCTTTCTAAAGGTCATTGGTGGCAAAGTCCACCATGAAGCCAATGAAATTTTAATGTTTATGACATTTACCTGTCACTACTGGCCAATAAATTCCGAAGATAAACACACCGAGAGTCCCACTTGGTGGCAAAATAAAAAAACACCAGCACTAGCTTGTGAGATGCTACAAAATGGCAAAGGGATTAGACCCGGTTTAGAGATTGTGAAGTTGAGAGAGAATGAGAAAAGCCCATGGA
Source organism: Steatornis caripensis (assembly GCA_013398225.1). Lineage (NCBI taxonomy): Eukaryota > Metazoa > Chordata > Aves > Caprimulgiformes > Steatornithidae > Steatornis > Steatornis caripensis. Next base: position 460,454 of record VZSC01013690.1, on the reverse strand, counting down.
AATGCCAAGAGTCCACCATGCTTTTGCATCTGCGGATAACAGCTTGGTGGCTCCAGCAAGTCGTGGGACCCGCAGCACACGCAGGGAAGGACTTGCAGAACTCTTGGAAGATACCATTTATTATTCAGCTGGAAACACAGTTAACGCCAGCGGGATTTGATCTCCCTCATAAATGTGAACAATTTTTACTTAGAGCAGTCAAGTGACCACTAGGGCTCCTTCAGCCTGTGGGACTACAGAGTACAGTTTTAAGCAGTTTTATTAACTTTAGTTTAAATCACTTCCAGTACTGATCCCCCTAAAGATCAAAGCTGTTCCATCATTTATCCCTGGCAGGCAGTAAAATCCTTACGTAAATCTGTAAGTCCCCTTGTTAAGTTTAACATTCATCACTTAACACCACTTAGCAGCCAAGCAGGGGAGAGCGTGCCTGCCAGGCCCAGCCGGGCCCAGCCAGGCCCAGCCAGGCCCATCTGCGCCTTTGCAGGAAGGATCCAAGGCTACATAAAAGGAGTCAAAGGCCTTGTCCGATATCTGCTCCTCCAAAAGACACAGATGGGAGACGGCCCTCGGGCGGTGCATCTTTGCTCCCCTTTTCATCTGCGCCCCCACAGTAACTATGTCTGAATTCCTTAAGTTACTCAGAAATCTCAGAGAGCCGCAGAAAACATTTTGTGCCTAATGAGGCCTTCTTGGACCACAGTGTCATCAGATACTACCATGTCCCGCTAATGAGCTTCTCTCTGTGCAGTGTGGAGCTGCACTGAACTGAACTCTCCCCATAGGACGACACGCCATGAACTGGCAGATTAAACTTTCCACTGGACCAGGGACAGTTGCAAGGCACTGGGATGGCATCCAACTTCAGCTAAGCGGAGTAGGGATTGAGAGCATGAATTTATAACCAGCAACCATCAATGAGGCGTAGGGAGCCATGTGCACAGCGTACACTTGGGGAAGAAGACTGGGGACTAGAGAAGAGTCGATTCCACCTAATGTAGGGCAGGCAGGACACGGAAGGACCATATCCATCCACTGGAAAACAATACGGGAAAATACAGAGGCAGGATCATCATGACTTTTGGAAAAAAAAAAAAACACCAAAAACCAAAAAGGGCAGAAAATAGATACATCCAACTAATATTTGAAAGGAACGCTTCCCTTCCTTGAGTTTATAACACACATCCTGTACAGCCTAGGATGTTCAGAAGGAGATCCTAGGCAGCCCTAGGCAGGGGCTGTAGCAGCAAGAGGGCAAACAGCTCATCCCCAAAACACGCCAAGTCTGGAATGCGAACTGTGATAGAGGGAGCAATGAAAGACAAGGATGTTTAGATAGTGCAGTAGCAGGAACTACACAAGATAGCGAGAGAAAAAACTAGAAGATGGACAGACGGCTACCATCCAGAAGAAAACTGCAGCTGCCCAACACAACAGTTTCCATTCCCCTTTCACTGGCACAAGCGCAGAGTCTCTGCTATGCGACGTGCCAACCCATTTCTTTGGGAAACACTTTTTCCTGAAGTTTCCTCCTCTTTTTATTTCTCCCTTTCCCCCTCCTTCCTCTCTCCCGCTCCCCGCTCCCTCCAGGCAGAGAGATGTTTCTCTCAGCTGCTTCTGTGCCTGTGACTTTACTGCATGGGGGAAGTCAGTCCGGAAGGTCACCTCTTTCATCAAGTATTCTATTTGCATCCAAAATTGTATGTACATGAAAAATGTGGTCGTGTGTTGCACCTAGCTGCAGACGCAGATGAAATTCTGTGGAAAGCCTGATGCACACTAACCTTTGCAGATGGTGCAGCTATTGCTGAAAAATGGATTGCTTAATAAAGCATATCATCCGACATATTTGCTGCTTGGCTAGCCAAATAGAAGTTGTTTTTTGCACAAATTTCCTTGTCAAATTTGTCAATGTTCATGTCATTTTTGCTTTAGGTCACAGAGCAAGGTGCAAATTCTTGGCATCTTTACTAGTTGCAAGCCAATTTCGGCTATTTCTAACAATGAAGTGAATTTCTCTGAGGATAAGACACTCACTTTATGGGGAGGAAAGGAAAACAGCAGGAAGTGGATAAATTTTTTTCTTGGATTTTTTTGTTGTTGCTTTCTCTCTTTTCTTTTTTTCTTTCTTTCTGAGGGATAACGTTTGCATTCAGTTATGGACTTGTTAATTCATAGCAGAGAGAAAGAGGACTTTTAGCCTGTTAATTCATTTATTTTGTTTGACTATTTGGTGCAAGATGCACACAGATTTTTTTGTATTGGTGCAGAGACAATTTATTTCTTTGTGCAGGAAAACTTGCAAGAGAAGAAAAGATACATTCCTTTGGCATTCTCAGATGTGGAAGGCGGGGGATTCTCCCCTTCCAGCTGTCTGCTAGGAGAGTCATTTTTTTAAGCCTCATAGCCTCTTACAGTAAAAGCCACACAACGTATCTGTTTTGTTTGCTTTTCTACCTCCTCTATATTATTTGGCTCTGTCTACAGCGCCATGCTCCCTGCTCAAAAGCACTGTTTGCAAGCCTATTCCCTTCCTCCTGGGTTTCAAACCTTTTTGCTACACGGTCCCTTCCCGGACATAATCATGGCAAGCAGCTCTACTCAGAAGCGAAAGTGAAGACTGCCATTACTGCGTTTGCTATGATAACAACCTCAGCTCAGGGGAGGCTTTTAAAAATGCAGCACGCTCTTAGTGCACTGTCGTGAGGAAACAGTACCAATCCCAGGCACCCAGGTGCAGTCCACCAAGAGGGCCACGGGGAACACGAGCAGCTCACGTAAGCAAATACAGCGCATGTGTGCAAGGGCTGGAGCCCCATCCAAGTCCTTCCTCCACCTCATGGCATGGCAAAGTCAGGTCACAGGAAAGAGGGCAATTCTGGGCCTCGGTGGCCCCTCAGAAGACCAGACCCTACTCCTTCAGTGGTGCTGCATGCAGTGCTGGCAGCATGCACTTTGGGGTACAGAGCTCCATATCCAGCCATCCGCCCCGATACACCACAGTTTATCCAGCCCTCTACGAGCACGGCTGCAATTTAGACGTCAGGCATTTTGCATTCCCCTGTTCGTTCGGTACCTCAGTGGATACAGCGTTTTCCATTTACTAGTAACAGATGCATTCCTCTCTGGGCTGTGCTATATTCCTGCAACGATTACGTTTCTCTTCTGAGGATTCATTTCTCCCTGAATTCCCATACCATACGAAGTCCTTTGTCAAGTATAACCTTTTCCAAAGATGCACCGCTTGCCAAGTGCATCCTCCAGTGATCTATTCCTATAAAAGGAGGACTTTGCTGCAGGACACAGGCATTTGACACAATCCCATTTCCCTCCCAAACAGGCCGCCCCTTCAGCAAGTACATTCTTACGCAAGGAACATTTTGTTTACAAGGTTTGTTTTGTTAGCAGGTGTAATCCCACTAGTAAGTTTTCCACTGCACCATTTTTTTTAAAGGTCTTGTTTGGTAGCCAGATAGCCGAGACTGCCTGTGATAAAGCCAGCACGAGTGATTAATAGCAAAGTCTCTGCCATTTTATTATTAATAGCAGTGTGTTGACTCAATTAAATCCAGCCTGCTTTTTTTGGCAGGCCTTCGCAATTATACATATCATTATGGGCTGCAGCCCAAATGCATCCTGGGAGTAGACCAGAACTCCACATTAACTTTTTCTGGCTCTCTCTTTGCAGGTTGGCCACTGTAACGTGGACTATAACCAATCCGGGCTGCTTCGGGGATGGCAGACTGGAGAAAGACAGACAAATGGCAGAGGTGGGGATCCCACCTAGACAGGGCATGCTCCCCCACAGCCATAAACAGCCTGGCAACCACATCCTGGATCCACCGCTCCACACCGAACCCCATGAACAGTGTAACGTGTCTGGACAGTACCTGTTACCAGCAGGGGTGATTTTCCAGCATGCTGAGGGGAGTGTTCAGTAATCCCTTCCAAAACTGACTTGCAAGCAGCTTGGCCTGGCTTGAAGAGGCACTGAACTGAGGTTCGAGCCTTTATTTGCTTCATGGTGGTGAGAGACTCATCTCCTGGTAAAGCTGGACTACCCCAACTCAAAGTACCCCGAAGCAAGCTGTAGGCATACTCCAGTGCTGGACACACTGCCCCTACCTTTTGAAACATCCCAGCTAGCCTGTCGGGAGGAAAGTCAGTCATGGGACTAAGGCGCAAGACTAGGACAGAGTCAAGTTAAGTTCTCAGCACTGATAGGAACTCCATGTGTCATGGCAGGCAAGCCTTCTATTCACACAAAGCCCTGGGGCATTTTCTGCAGCCTCCAAACTCAAGGAATCCATGAGTCATTTAAATCATTTGTTATTTGGGAGCACCAAGCCTGGGTGCCTAAATGGACAATGGGGAGATGCAGACACAAGGGTAGGCTGCCTTACCTGTAGTTTTGAAGAAAGCCAGATGCTGGTGACCCTGGACATCTGGCGAACTGAAGCGCTTGTGGTTTTCTCACAGCCTTTTGTGACAGCCCATGCATAAAATGAGATCCTGTTACATCATGGGAGAAAGCTCTTTTCGGATGTGAATCTCATTAGAGTTGTATATGCAGCACCTAGCACAGTGAGAGTCTGATCTGAGTTTTAGGCCTTGCCATCACCCAGGCAAGAAATCATAGTCACAGAGTGCTGGAGGAACAATCAGGCCTGACCCCTTGCAAAAGCTGCATGTGTCACCCAGCAGCTCTGACCTATCACTGTCCTTTGCAGACTGGGTGGCCTTAGTCTTCCTGCGACCATCTAACCAGAACTGGCAATTGAAGTTATATCCTCTAGCATGTGTACAATCTACGATACCTCTCACTGTGACTGCTGGATTTTCCTTCCCAAGCCCACTGCTCTCTATAGTAGCTAGATCTGGATTCTTCTCTCCAATGAAGCCCGGAAATGTCCCACCTTCCTGTAGGCCTCCAGGGCACCACTCGTCTTCCTGCAGCATTAGAGGAGATCCCAGCAGCCACAGCTGAAGCTCCACAACAACCAGTAGATCCCATTACCTCAACACAGGCGGCTTTGCAGCTGAAGGCTCTTTCCAGCTTGTGCTACTTCATCTTCCAGAAGCCCATTAAGACAGGAGGGCACACTGTGCTTTCCATTCCAGCTTGGCCTGTCTCCATCCATGTCGTCCATCTGGTTTATTTGCTGGCATCAGACAATCCACAGCTGTGGGGCTCTTGCTAAACCAGGGTGGAAGAGTTTAAGTGCTTGGCCTATAATCTCCTCCCGGTGCCTGCAATGCCTTTGTGGAAATAATTCTGCTGCTGGACAACAGAGTGCAGAGGAGCGCTGTTGTCTATGGTCTCCTGTACAGATCTCAGCAGTTGCAGAGAAGACTTCATTTGTACCCGGCTCCAGCCATTGATGAAGCTGATTGACAGCTGCAGAGTGGGACTGCAGCACTGAGTATGGGTCACCAACCACGTGCGTCCCACAGGTCTATCGATCCCACAGATCTGCGGGGGTCCTCAAGGAAGGTTCCCATCAGTGTGTGCAGATGCTTCGCTCCATAAGTTCCTCCTGGCTGTCCCCGACAAGGAACAGTCCAATTAGCACCCACAACTGAGCTTTTCCCTGTGAAGGAGGGGATGTATTGCTATTTCTACAGACCCAGATGGTGGGTGGCTTCCCACCACCACTTTCCTTGCTCCTTCCATCCCAGTAGGTGGATTTCCCAACCCACGGCCAAGCTTTGGCAGGGAAAGTCTCCAAACTCTCACCCTCCCTTTCTGAGTGCCAAAGTAGAGCTTGTGAAGAGCGAGCCTCCGTGAGGAANTGTGAAGGAGGGGATGTATTGCTATTTCTACAGACCCAGATGGTGGGTGGCTTCCCACCACCACTTTCCTTGCTCCTTCCATCCCAGTAGGTGGATTTCCCAACCCACGGCCAAGCTTTGGCAGGGAAAGTCTCCAAACTCTCACCCTCCCTTTCTGAGTGCCAAAGTAGAGCTTGTGAAGAGCGAGCCTCCGCGAGGAACCTCAGCAACACAAGCAAATGCCACCTGTGACAACCCTGAGCTCCAGTACCTGCAATGTGTATGGGAAAGAGCCAGGGAGTTCTGCTAGACAGGATGGGATGCACACATAGCAGTGGGGAAGAGGGGATCGGGAGGATTGATGGAGATATTTGAGGGTTTTGTACAACTTGTGTTTCTTCCCAGACAAAAGAGGCTGCAAATCCATGGCTGTGGCTTACAGGAGTGCCTCTCCTAGCAGTATGTCTGCTTTGCCGATGCCTGTAGTCAAAAGAAAGACAGACACAACTCTGACTGATGGTCTTCAGAAATCTGCTTGAAGAAGATGTACCCTTCGCGGACTAGGTGGACACAGCAGCCACATCCACACAACGACTGGACAATGCCACTTTGTTTAAAAATGTGTTAAGAATCTAAGACATTTATTCTGTCCTTGTCTCAACAAGAATCTCATTTTGATTTCTAGATATATGGAACCGACCATCNCTTGAAGAAGATGTACCCTTCGCGGACTAGGTGGACACAGCAGCCACATCCACACAACGACTGGACAATGCCACTTTGTTTAAAAATGTGTTAAGAATCTAAGACATTTATTCTGTCCTTGTCTCAACAAGAATCTCATTTTGATTTTTAGATATATGGAACCAACCATCTATGAAGCTGGGCAGAGGAAAAGGACCTTTTTTGCAGAACATTAGAAGCAATAGTCAGTTGTCTTCCAAACACACGTGCTTCCCCCACTTCCATATAAACCAGACCCAGGCTCGACTCACGTCTCAATCATGGGAGAATGGGACTCAAGCATTATTCTAGAGAACTCAGACATAGTCCAGCACCCAAAGTTTCATTATCTAGAGCAACATCACATCTCCTGCTCTAGGCATGGGGCTACTGACTTCCAGTGTGATGTCAGCAGTTCCTGCACTTCAAGGCTTTTTTATTTCTAAGGGCAATGCCAAACATCCAGAGAAGTCAAAGTTCTGGAGCCCACTGGTAATAAACCGGAATGCTTATTACCTCAGTAAGACTGCCTTCCTCTGAGCCTTCGCTCAACCCCAGAATGAGCGACCACCAGAGAGGAGATGATCAGACATTTGCAAAGGCTGTCCCTGTCACCTCAAGACCAGTTAGTGGGAACTGAGCTGTTATTGCTTCTCTGTTATCAGTTACAGCAGAAGCTTCCTTGCCTTGTGGCTGAGGGCTGCGTTGTACCAATGACTCACAGAACATAACTACACCATGTAAAATGTCATCCTGTGTTTGCCATTAATAAGGTTTCAATTAATAATACAAATTTCCAAGAACACCCCGAGCCTGAAACTCAGCGCGGTGCTGCCTAGCAGAGCCAATCGGGGCACTCTCAGAGTCAAGCCATGATTAAGTAGTTTTGCTTTCCAGGAAAGATCACTCCTGGCTGCTCCAGTTGGAAAACCCCAGCCCCAGCACGTGTAACTCTCTCCCCATGTGGGATTAGATCTTCTGGGACAGAGGATCTCAGGAAAGCCTTCAGACTGGGGTGCAAAGGTTTTATTTTGAAATATCACAAAACCTGATTCTGCCTACTTGCTCGTGTAAGTCACCCACTGACGCACATGGGGTTGATCAGCTGTAAAAGCAGGAAGATGAACTAGAGCTGTATTTAGGAGGGCCATAGTCAAAATCAGACGAGTCCAAAATCCCAGGTACTTTGGTAATGCCAGCTGACAGCAGATCTTCCACCACATACGCAGCTTTTCAAAACTCAATTCACACATACGAACTTTTTCCCTGTCCTCAGCACAAGTACACAGGAAGCCACGGGCAGATTTAGGCTTGCTTCAAATGCACATCAACCTTTCTGAAGGCAGATCTAAAAAGCATGGGGACATGGCCTAGGCCATGCATGCGCATGACCCTCACATGCATAAAGGCAAAGACAAGGAATGCATTGCCACCTACCCAGGCCCTGCACCCTCTGCTCCCTGCACACAGCTCATCTTACCTGGAGGGAAACATTCCTCTGTGATACGCAAAGCCACTCAGCATCCCCAAGGGCATCCTCTCTCACATACACAGACAGAAAGAGCAAGGCATCTTCCTTGTTTCAGCATCACCCATGCAACTCCTTCTCTGTGCCTACAGTCATACGTAATCTCTCGCTGCCTGTACACATCTACGTCCACAACACGCGCACCCTCTCAGTAAGCAGGCATGCAGACAGATGTGCTCACACACACACACACCACCCCCAGGAGGAGCTCCAGGTACTGAGAGGTAATCCTTACGGGCTCAGAAAGCCTGGTAAATGGAATAATTAATTTTCTGACAAGCATGAATATCACGCAAAGGCAGCCACCCGGATATGGTGGAACGTTTCCAGCCAATATCCATGCGATCCGGATATTTGGATTCACCCATCCCCAGCTTCTGCTCTCAGCAGTGCTGACGGCAGCAAAGCCGAGCTTGCTGCACTGATTGGGAAGGCCTCCCGGACCTGGCTGGCTGGCCTGGATGGTAGAAGACAGCTGAACTGCTGTGCATAGCCCTCTCCTCCTTACTGCCAAAGACAGAGAGACCTTGCCAGCTCCCGTTCTTCAACCTGCCACCCCCCCACAAAATTAATTACCCCCCAGCACCCGCCCCCCGACTCTGGTCTCTGGGGCAGGGGAGAGAACTGCACAAGCAGCATCAGCCTGCTCAAACCTGACAGGCCTCCCTGGTGGAGAACTAAGGGTAAGTCCCTGATGTGAGGACACCAATTCTCTGGGCTACAAATCGAACTTCTATCAGCCTGCAATCTCCTCGCATCTGGGCTACAGACCCTAATCCTAGGGGACAGAGGAAGAGGGGAGCTTAGAGAATGACAGGGGATGCTAGGCAGAACAGTATTCTTAGACAGTGATTCAAATTGCACCTAAAACCAGAGGATTCCCAGTTACAGGGCTACGATTCTCCTAAAGACTAAGATACAGAGCTACTTGCTTCTGTGCGAATGTTCAGCTGGTGTTGCTTTAGCATAATTGTCCAGTCTAGACAGCAACGGAAAGAACAAGCTAACCATGTCGGAGATCCGAGTCCCATTCCCAGCTCTGCCTTCAGCTTTGCATGTGATCAGGGGCAAGACACCTCTGTTCCACAGCTGTAAGATTAACACAGAAACACTTGGCTTGACTGTTTTGCCTGTGAACACCTCAGATCACAAGCTCAGCAAGAACTCGGGTCAAGAGCTAGACCAAGACAGTGCTGGTTGCCTTTTTAAAAGGATCCCTTGGTGCTGTAGGAAAAGCACGAGCATGTGTGGCTCGAGCCTCACAGGTATGGTCATTTGCACATTGCCCAAGATATGCACGTGTATCTATGGTGCCACACATGTCACAACGACAGTCTCTGCACACACTTAAGTGCTTTTATCTTGGAATTTATACAAAGGAAGAAAATACCCAGCAGAACTCTTTCCAGAAGACCTGAGGCCAGGAACTTCATTGTATATTCTTAGATGGGAATTCGCCGAGGATTTCGCAACAGTTCAAGCCTGAGCCACATATGATAAAGCCAACTTTCCATTGTGTATGTTGGATTCTATCAGCCTACTGGTTCTGATCCTTCCCAGTGCACTTGGATCTTTGAATTTTTTCATCCACAGTCGTGAGACTTAGAAATACCACGTGGCTCTTATTGGGAACAGGCAACTTTAACACTCCTTTGTGTTAATGTGAATCTCTTAATCTTGCTTTTTTCTGTAAGAGACCTATGAAAAGAACCCAGGGAAAGCATCCTACTGTAAAATTGAGGCTTCTAAGTAAAAGCAGAGTCATGAAATGAAAAGTTAAAGGCCCTTAGTCATGCTGAACTTGCTTTTTCAGCTCCTGGGGTTGTTGCCCATCCACAAGAGCTCAGTATGTTGCTATTTATATTTGCTAATAGGTCCCACAAAAGAAAGAAAGGATTGTTGTGTAAGTCATTTCCCCAGTCCAGAGTACATTGGGACATTCCCACGGATATATACAATACAGAAGCAAACAAAGACATCCAAATATCTGCCTAGTAAAAGATACATCTAGCTTTTCAAAGAGTGACATACCAATGTGATGAGGAATTAGTCAAAACCCTGGATTAGATCTAGGTTCAAACTCCAGCTCCACACTCCTCATGCTAACGTGACTTCCCAGCCTCGCATAGATGGGCTGATGCTGCTCTGCCTGAGACCNCTTCTTTTTCTGTCAAACGCAAGTTGTGCCCGCGCGGCTTCCCAGAGATTTTAAATCACTATTTTCACAACACGTCTGTCAATGCCACGTCCCGGAAGAAGAGCCAAGATCCCAGGCAGCTGGGTAATTTGTCTGAAATCACAAAGCAAGTCTGGGATAAAAAAAAAAAAAAAAAAAAAAGAAAAACCACAACAAAAACCACAGGTGGAGTTTTCAAGAGTACTAAGAGGGCTTAGGAGTGCAAGTCAGTGCAATGTTTGCTCCTAAGCTCCTCCACTGCTTTGGAAGACTTCCAACCCTAGGTGTAAAATAAAAAGCAGAGAATATATAGGGCTGCTAGGCTAACGAAGCTTAGTTTTTTTCCATCTCCCATTTATCCTTTGGTTTCACTGTAGAGCATTGATTTCACATTCCTGCATCTTTCAGATATACATATACACAGGCACATATATTTCATATGAAGGCAAATGTATATACACAGACCTAGGGAGAGTGTTTATACGTGTAAAGCAACTGGGTATTTACAAGCTGTTTCTAAGGTTATAATATACATTGCTATTATGAACTGCTTCGTTAACCTGTCAATCAGATTGTTTTCTCTCTTTCACCCCTCTTCCATGTTACTCTGTGTGTTGGAAGCGAAGCGTGCGTGCGTGTGTGTGTCAAGTGTATTATTTCAGACAGTACAGACACGCAGACACACATGGACGCACGCCCAGAAATTAATATGGTTTCATTGCTGCCTCTCCAGGAGCTTGGCTCTGGCCTACCCTCTGGACTTTGCTAGCCACGGAGATGCCTCACGCAGTCATTTATCACCCAGCCCCTGGCCAGTGGCACCGGGGTCCCGGCGTTGCTTCCCCAGGCAGCCCGGCTGCTGCGCCGGAGGAGGGGCCCGTCTGCAGTGTGTTTGCAGTTTGGAAGCGCTGCTGATGGGCTAGTCCCCAATAAAGCCCCCAAAAGTGCTGATGTGCTGAAAGCAGCTGACACTGATGGATCTGCTCTCATCTTGCCTTTCAGTCCCGCTGCAAGAGAGGAGAGAGAGAGGAAGAGAAACAAAGGCAGAGATTAACTCTTTTGTCACAGAGCTCTGCAGTTTTACAAGGCAAGATAAAGCTGCTGTCCAGGTTGGGTGCAGATGGGACCAGCTCAGCACAGTCTGTCTGATTCTCTATGGAGTCCAATCCGGGGAAAAAAAACCCTGAACTGCACAATGATTTACTGACAGGGCCAGTGCTGCCTTACTGAGCCTTGCAACTTTTCTTGTGGTTGCAACCACAGCCAGGGAGACCAGCGGGGATGTGTGCACATGGTCCTAAGCAACTGGCTCTGGGTCGCCCTGCATGGGCAAGGGGGCTGGACGAGATGACCTCCTGAGCTCCCTTCCCATGTCAACCACTCTGCGATTCTTCCAGACCTGCACAAAGCCATTAAATCAAGAACGCTGCTTGCACCCACACTGCTTTAAGCACAACACACCGTAGGTACACCCAAAATCACCCGGTCGGATTAACACACCAAGTGCAGACCCTTGAGGCGTGACACGTGCTGCTTCGCCAGCAAGGCACACTCCTGTGGATACAGGCTCAACACCGACATCCGGGTGGATTCATACATCCCTGTGTATGAAATCACGGAAGGGATCTTGCTTGTCTGTGATGCCAAGCATCAGATGCCCCAAAGCAGGTCTCAAGCTGCCATTTGTGCCCTCACTAGAGCCAGTCAGGATGTTTTAATATCACTTCATGTAATCAAACCAAGTTTTACCAAAATTGAGCTGTCTGGGGAACTGGATCCATTTGGATCGAGTTTTTCTTGAGAGCATTGTGGTTCCAAGGGGCTCAATACAAACCCTCAGCCAGCATTTTGATGTCATTCAGCTGCACAAGAAGCGTTCGGAAGGTTTCGCTCTTATCTCGCTGTGCTAGAAAGAAACTTCAGCAGCTGCCAAGGAGCAGGACTGCCACCTTCCAGACCTCCATTCTGCAAAGGACTAGCAACGTATCCACATGGATGTGCCTTTTCCCCATACGGTCACACACAGAGTTCAATGCAAATGCAGCTAGAGGTTCAGCCCATCTCTTTCAGTGCCTTTGCACAGCTGTATTTAGCACTGACACAGTCACAGGTACAGCAGGACCCCAAATTCTCTCACACCCAACTGTAGGACCAAACGCTCTCAGAACAGCAGACTGTGCTACATTAAAGCTAAGCGCACAGATACCTGTATTAATACTACTAACAAAAGGGTAACAATGATAATACTAGTGCTAATTCTTATTAATAAAAACGTTAAGCAACATTCTTGTTCCTATGAAAATCTCCCCTAAAATGTTCCTATGAAAATCTCATTTCAGTTGTAACTTTGATTTTCTTTGATTTAGAGAGAGGAGGAGGGATACTTTTTCTAGGTCATTCTCCAAAAAAATCCTAAATCCATGCTGGTAACTTGATGATTTTACAGTTTCAACAGAAGCTTCCAAATATCACCTATCAAAAAAAATTGTTCAGATTTTTAATCAAGAAAAAGAGGGACGCCCTGTGTCACGAGAAAGCCATTTTCTCATTGGGAAACACTGCCAAGCTCTAACGCTGCACAGCTCTAATTGTTGCCTGGATTTTCCAAGCCTTGTTTGTCCTGCATTTGTGTTGCACAGTTCACAAGTACTCCCAGCAGCTTCAGGTGAGCCAGTCGCTGGGTAAAGTACAAACGAACATGAATAAAGGGGGCAGAAGCTGGCCCCAGCTGAATGCTAGGGTCGCTCTGGAGTTTCTGTCAGGACCGGAGTCTTCTAGTGCTGAGCCCTATGCAGCTTTACAAACACGCAGAAAGAACCTGTCAGATCTGCAATCCATCCATCATAGAGCGCATCAATAAAGACAAGTACATTACACTTGGACATGGACACACTCCGAAACACAGACACGTCACCACAGCAAAAACTCCTGCTCTCACATACACTCCGCTGAACATGCAATCCTTCCTGAAACACAAACAAGATCTCCAAGCCAGCAAACAGAAAATAGGGGGCTGGGGGGGAAGAGTCTTGAGGGTTTGGGTTTTTTTTATAATTCTTAGAGAAAAAAGGGCCTCTTTAAATAATTTTTTTAAAAAGCCATATTTCCTGAGGAAATCTCGACATGCCTTTCGCCACGTCTTTTCAGTTTTTGTCTACTGCCCCACATTTCCTTTTAATGAAAAAGTCTAAAAGCTAAATCGGACTCCCAGAGTCTAAAAGTGGCTTGCAGAATACTGCTCGTGCCCACAGGATGATTTAAAGCGAACCCTGAAGTAGAGGGTCTGTTCTAAAGCCTGAAAACAACTTTAAAACTCCAAAGTTTCCCACCACACACAAATAACAGAAATAATGTCACCATGTCAGATGCAGTCTAGGAAACAAACCCACGAAGGAATTATCGATCATCTCTTCACATGTCCTTAACAGAAACTTGGTCTAGAATATATCCACAATATGCCATCTGACNCTTCTAGTGCTGAGCCCTATGCAGCTTTACAAACACGCAGAAAGAACCTGTCAGATCTGCAATCCATCCATCATAGAGCGCATCAATAAAGACAAGTACATTACACTTGGACATGGACACACTCCGAAACACAGACACGTCACCACAGCAAAAACTCCTGCTCTCACATACACTCCGCTGAACATGCAATCCTTCCTGAAACACAAACAAGATCTCCAAGCCAGCAAACAGAAAATAGGGGGCTGGGGGGGAAGAGTCTTGAGGGTTTGGGTTTTTTTTATAATTCTTAGAGAAAAAAGGGCCTCTTTAAATAATTTTTTTAAAAAGCCATATTTCCTGAGGAAATCTCGACATGCCTTTCGCCACGTCTTTTCAGTTTTTGTCTACTGCCCCACATTTCCTTTTAATGAAAAAGTCTAAAAGCTAAATCGGACTCCCAGAGTCTAAAAGTGGCTTGCAGAATACTGCTCGTGCCCACAGGATGATTTAAAGCGAACCCTGAAGTAGAGGGTCTGTTCTAAAGCCTGAAAACAACTTTAAAATTCCAAAGTTTCCCACCACACACAAATAACAGAAATAATGTCACCATGTCAGATGCAGTCTAGGAAACAAACCCACGAAGGAATTATCGATCATCTCTTCACATGTCCTTAACAGAAACTTGGTCTAGAATATATCCACAATATGCCATCTGACACACACTGAGATGAAATATGGTGTGTGCTTCTGGCATCGAACACTCTGATGAACCATTTGTGAAATCTCTGCAGAATTTCACGTTCTCAGTAGCACACTTTTCTAGGGGAGTGACTTTCAACTTTAATTTTATCTGTGGGCTCTTAACAAAAAAGATCAGTCTCTGAAGGGTTTCAAAAACAATCTGTAGATTGTTGTACAGCTGGTTTCAACTTGCCTTTCGCTCAGTAACTTTTGCAGACTCCCTTAGGAACAGCCCAAGGTCCCTGGGAGGTCCTGTGGACCCCGAAACTGCTATTTGCTGCTGTAAGGAAGGGCTACATGGACCGCCGGAATTGCAGTCACGGAGGTTTCCAGTGCCAGGGTTAGCCCGCCCCCGGCTGTAAACACCTCCGAACACAACCCGTCTCCCTCTCCATCTCGGAGCGCTGACAGCACTGAGAGGTGCTTGAGCCGGACACTTGAGCAAGCGTCTGCTTTCAAGCACCTGAGGAGTGCTGGCGCAGCAGCGAATTCCTCACGCGCTGCAGGCTGGGCAAGTGCATGAGCTGTGGAGAAGTGGAGCCCTAAGCAGCCACGGCCAAGCTGCTCCTGCCAGCGAGCGCTGCCCAGCCACCAGAGCCCTGCGCCCAGGGAGAGCGCCCGGACGGGAGAGGCCTTGCTCCCTGGCCCACGCACCCACCCCAGCGCCCTCCACTCCCAGCAAGACCACAAGGGCCCATTTATTCTAAGATATGAAATTTGTGTTGTTTCCTTATTGTGCTTTAATGAAACCCTGTTTATTCTAGGCTTTTAATTCTTTCCATCTATTATGTTTAGACAACTCATTAACAATCATTTGTTATCATTAGACTTCAATTTTAAGCTCCTTTTCCCAGAGGAGGCAACGCGGTGCTTTTAAACATATTTGCATCATAAACAATTTCAGGGCCCCGTGCGCCATCTATTACCCTGGCCTTTCCTCCCTTCTTACCAGCCCTTCTGCTTCTCCGGACCACAAGGTGCTGAAAGAGCCTTGCTGGGATTTTGGCTGGGTCCCGGGTGATGCACGTTTCCGCTAGGCCTGGAGCCATGGAGGGTTCTGCATCAGGACAGCAGCCTGGTGCATTACTAGCAAACTCTTGAAATCCCGGGTCTTGTAATGGTGAGCTGATCTTTCCACTGGGATTAATGACTACATGCTGCAGCTGAATTCATTAGGGCCTGTTAAAGATAGCGTGCTAGCCTGGGATAATGCGTGGGCCTCATTCTGCTCATTTGTGGTTGTTCAGCTCCACTGGATTTAGTGAAGTCATTCCTGATTTGCAGCAGGGTCCCTCGTGTGCATGCTAGATAAGCGCTACGTCACACTTCGCATTCATTGACAGCTCCCGGCAGGCAAAAATCTGATCCCTGTTACGTCCTGTAAATCCAGATCAACATTCACTGAGGCTGCAAGGCATCCCTTGGATATGAAGTGGCATCAGCATGCATGGAGTGTGGCCTGCATCAAGAAACTTGCTCTGGTAGAAGGCAGGTCTCTTAAGTTGTATAGAAAGCAGGAAAAGAGTTGCTTTTCTCCTCAAGGGTTTTTTTTTTTTCCTCCCCTGTTTTGCTTGGTGCCGTATTCATCACACGCTGCTCATCACCAAACACGACCAGCGAAATGCAGAAGAAAAAAGAAATCACTAACCTGAAATCTTTTTATGTATGTTTTGATCTCCAAATCTCATTCCAAATTATGCTCGAAAAGTGTTGGACGTGCCAGCCATGTCCACTCTTTCCCACAGCAACTCAATGACACATCTGTTTAGGAGACGTTTATATCTTATTAGTGACATTGCTAGATCATCTCTGTCAGTGCCAAGTCTTGTGCTGGTGCTGATGCATTGTCATTGTTGTCTTGATAGCCTGGGATTTGGCTTTTAGAGCTCATCTGGTGGTGCTACTCCATGTCCAGTAACAGGACAGGAACGCACATTTCGGAGCAATTGCGTTTCACTACAGCCCCCGCACTCTTGAACGGCAGTCCGAAAGAAAACTGCTGCCCAAAGGCCTCAGTTCTGCACAGCTCTAAGCTCGTGCTCAACTTTAATGACTTGGAGGCCATTCACAGGCCTTTCCCTCGTCCAAAAGGCCCTTCACACCACCAAGTGCAAAGAAGGCATTGCACACAGTCAAATTTTGCTGGCTAAAGTTCACGCACAGGGCAACGGCAGGCTGGGCCACTACACCTATTGTAGCGTTCCATGTGGATGCCTGTAGTTTAAACGAAGGTGGAAAAACTCCATACATCGTATTGTGGAATTTTCACGGAGTTTTTACATCTCTGACAAATTTTACAGCGTGTGTTAGAGATAATGATGATCCCAGCTGCAAGGCTCCACCCTGCATGCTAAATAAATTCCTGTAATTTTCTATCCTTCCTGTTGTTATTCTGATCCAATTAAAGTCATTGCAGTTAAGTGAAAAGTCATGATTGGCTAATTGGATTTGGGAAGGCAGAACACCCATCAGGGGCCAGGTTTAATTTAGGTTTCCTTAAAATTTCTAAAGCCACTGGCAGGCTAGAAGTGGCAAGCGCCATCCTTGGTGAGATCCAGCTCAGAGAAAAGGGATTAGGTAGTCGCTGAGTGAGCTCCCTGCTGCCTCGTGTCCATGGAGCTTTCCAATTCCAATGCCTGCATCAGTGTTTCTTTTTTTGGAATCCGCCTCCTACAGAGGTCCTTTACAGATCCCCTACATGCCCCTTCTAAGTCNTGAGCTCCCTGCTGCCTCGTGTCCATGGAGCTTTCCAATTCCAATGCCTGCATCAGTGTTTCTTTTTTTGGAATCCGCCTCCTACAGAGGTCCTTTACAGATCCCCTACATGCCCCTTCTAAGTCTCTTGTCCCCAGTTTGGTCCTGCACTGGTCACCATCTCTCCTGCTTTCCCTGAATATCCGTGCGGGCCCCCTCCCCAGAAGCATGCTCTGCCATGGTTTTGAGGGTACTTCTGTGCAAGTCATGTACCTGACTGGACCTGCAGTCCTGGATGTGGGACATGACTCAAACTCCTCTGAAGTCGAGTGGAAGTTTTACCACTGTGGTCGAAGAGTGTCAGCACGTGGCAAGCTCTAAACACTTCTCCAAACACTGAGTGGCCAACTACTTCACAGTGCCCTAGATGCGGACCCCTGGAGCTCCAATCATGCAGTGAGGTGAATATGATAAAAGATCGGTTTCCATGAGTATTTGGAAGAGACCAGAAGCCTGTGACATTCCCAAAATAAGCCATTCAAAAAAGGTACGCCGTATCTGCTAAAACCAGAAGGTTCACTGAAAATCATTGAAATATTTTATAATATCATAGATTCTGAGTACCTTCTGAATTTCAAGGTCTTAATAACTTCTAAGGCTATTTATTCTGATTTAAGGCCCACCTTGGACATAGAAACATTGAAAAGATAACAAACCGAAAGGACAGCTGACAGTGTCATACGCTCACCTGATTCTGAGAGCTGGGACTTCCAGAAACTCAGTAGTTTTCATGAAACTTGCAATAAAAATAGAAGAGTTACTAACACTACCACCCAAACACACAATAAGCCACTTGCGTAAGATCACCAGCAATCAAGAAATGTATGCTAGCAAACATTAACATGAGTAAACAATAGTGGAGATAGATTCCCAGTTTCGGGACACTTTCAAAACACCTTGTGGGTTTTTGTTTCGCTTTTTTTTTCTTAAAGAGCACGCCTGAGCATTTAGAAAACCTCAGGAATTTCTAATCTTGCACCCAAAACACAAGACATTCAACATCACTGCGCACGTTAAGAAGCCTAGCTATTAATATTTGGAAATACTTGCAACATTAAATGCTGGGAAGAAGAATCACTTGAACCATTACCTGACGTATTTCTGCTACTGTTGGAACAGGAGAGAGAGAGGATCAGCCAAAGAAACAGATCCCTTCTCTGCCACCTGTTGTATTCTTTTTGTTTTAAAGAAATCCTTGTTTTTATTTTGGTTGACAACTGCGGTAGAAATACGCTTTCTGTCCTACTATTTCTAACCCCTTCGAGAATTTTTCAAGGCTCGTGTCGGCCAAGTCCTTTTTTGTAAGCCTGGCCCTTCCACCCAAGGGCGTTGCTACCAAAAAGTCTTCAACATCATTACCGCTTTTACACAAATGTTTAACACGTGCTTCCTTCCCTATGGTCTTGCCGGTATGATACCACAAGCCAGTAATTGCCAGGACCCAAGTTCCCAGCTTCTCCGGATCTTGGCATTGAGTGCCTTTCAGAATCTGGCCCTGAGGCTTCACAGTTGGCTCTTGAAAAGAAAAAGGGCCCCTCCTTAAAAATCACAGTCCGTGCAAGTTTGTGTCTTCCATGAAAATTAACATGCTGGACAGCAGATGGGACAAACACATGCTAGAGGCCAGATCCTTATGTTGGTTACACCAGTATCATCTGCAAACTTGAGGGAACAAGGGCAAACAACGGAATTAGAGCAATTTACATGAGCCGTAGGTCTGCCCTCCTGCTGGCCAACAGTAACAGTTTGGATTTTCAGGTAGTGAGATACATATATATATATATAGAGAGAGAGAAATAAATAAATACCTTTATACAAAATTCCAGCCCACTACAAAGCCTTCCTAAGAGGATCCATGCTGTGACACCTCATAGCTGATTCAGATGCTTGACAGAAACAAAAAAAACCCCAAACCAAACCAAACCGCACACCACCGCACCACTTTGTCAAGCAACAGGCTCCATAACCGNAGAGAGAGAGAGAGAGAGAGAGAGAGAGAAATAAATAAATACCTTTATACAAAATTCCAGCCCACTACAAAGCCTTCCTAAGAGGATCCATGCTGTGACACTTCATAGCTGATTCAGATGCTTGAAAGAAACAAAAAAAACCCCAAACCAAACCAAACCGCACACCACCGCACCACTTTGTCAAGCAACAGGCTCCATAACCGCCTTTGGAGAGCCACACTGCCCCCAGGGATACAGCGGTGATTTAATTTTCCTCTCTCTGCGACCAGTGCCTGATCTATACCTCCTAAAATAACTGCTTGTGGTGAAAATAGTTGTGGATGCAATCTCATGGAAGTTTACGGCAGTATCCTGCAAGACAGCAAAGCCCACAGTGTTCAGACAGTGTACAGAAGGGCGCATGACACTTTACAAATGAAGTATGTCCTCCCTGGAAAGCCTTGACCTCTTTAATGAAGACCCAGATCCTGAAACATCTTTCTCCCCGTTGCCCAACCGTCCCCTTGATTCTTGGCGCCATTGATTTGAGGATACTCCTTCCCTCTCACCATTTCTCTTTCCCAGGTTTTGCCTGGCCACCCTCAAGGTGAGAAGGGCCGAACAACTTTGTGATTCTACCAGAGTCCTCCTTTTCTCCTCAAGTTTTCACACATCCTTCTTTTTGGGATACAGTGTCTTCAGTTCCTTCCACTCAAGTTACACATCAACACTGCCCATTTATTCCTTTGTGCTTTTCAAAGGGAACTGGCACTCAACTTCCTGAGGATGCTTGGAAAATTCCAGCCGGACACTAGGAGCAGCAGGGATTACCTGCCTAGACAGTCAGTCCTGAGAGACACTCTTGGATTTCTGACAACAGAGAATTCAGAATAAGCACCTCTGCTTCTGGATCCTCAAGCAAGTGTAGCACAAAGATTTCTGCACTCCCAGGTCAAACGTGTCTCCTTCATGGACAGGCTCTCTGGACACATCTGGCATGTTATCAAATTAATTTCCATTGAGCTCGATCCAATGTTCATCAAAGTCAATAGTGACATTTCCTGGGTCATGCCAGAGGTCCAGTAATGCTCTATACCTTCCCATATGTAATCATTTAATTACCTCCTACTAATTACCTCTGCAGGGAGCTTTAAGATGTTCAGTCTGCAACACCCCTTCCTGATGCTCCCCGGAGCAAGCCTTTGCCCAGGAGAAGGGGACTGCCCTGGCTCACGTTATAGTAACGGTTCTGCAGGCCCCTCATCGACCCGCAAGAGACTCAACAGCAAGCAAGGGGAAAATATATTTATCATGACTTCTCTTGATCACGATCTGTTTCCTGAAGGACTCTTTGGAGCAGGAAACTCTGGTCACATCTATGTGTACACGCACGCACGTCTGTACGTATGTCCAAAGACAACCGACCCCAAAGGTCAAAGAGGACTGCTACTCTAAAACACAACAAAGCTCTCAGCTCAACTTCAAGCAAGAGGCAAAAGCAAATGATCAGAGAGAGCAAGAAAGCAAGAGAGACAGAGATAAAGAGAAAAAACCAAGGGGAAGATGATTTTCTATCAACAAAACAGCAGGGACGAATTCTAGTTCATCTCATCGGAAACGTCTCCTTCGTGTGCAAACACCGCCTGGAGCCAGCACTAATCTCCCAGATTAAAGCCTTTTAATAGCAATTAGTCCTCTCTGCACTAACCCACTGGACACTCCACTGCATATTTGGAAAAGGGGGGAGGCTGGAGGGAGTGTCACCAACAGTTTAACTCATAAGTGCCCTGATGTGTCCGAACGCTTGGCTTCCACACACCCATCTGCACACGGGCCAGGATGCCGTGGCAGTGAAATCCGTTCGGATTGCAGCAGCGAACGGGACCACAACAGCTAGATCTGGGTGTTGCAGGCGTAAATACTTGGGTGAGCTGGATCAAGCCCAGATCCAGGAGGTGGAATTTCAGAATAGTGTCGTGGCAAGTCAGAAGCATTAGCCAGCTACAGTCAGAAGCACTGACCTACCACCAGTTCCAAGGGCTCTCTCGGCTGGCAACAAGAGACAGCCACAGGCAACAAGATGTCCTTAGAGCTACCTTCATGCTACCAGCCTGCTGAAGCAGCCTTCTCCCTGCCCCTCCCTAAGAAACCTTCCACCATCCTGGAGAAAAGGAAGATAAGAGATTTTTTTCAATTGTTTTTTGGGTGGTTCATCGCTGTATCCCATTCAAGGCCTTGTGTGACCCCTCTGTGTTTACAGGGAACACGAGCTGGTGCCCCATCTGGGTCTGGCAGAGGGAGCAGCTCCCACCTCCTGCACCGGGTGGGAGGGAGCCAGATTGCTACACCAAGAAACCCAGGTTCCACAGAAAGGACCTCAGATTGCGTACCAGCCCCCATTAATAAAAAGAGCAGCTTGGCTGAAACGGCTGAGAGAGGGAAGAGGAAAGCAGAGGACACTGGTGCGAAACAGCAGTCTCTGCACAGAGACTCCAAACTTCCCAAATGACAAGCCAAGCAGAATTTCTTGGAAGGAGCCACATCAGCTGCCCTTCGAGCTATTAGACCACACAAACAGGACAGAGAAAAACCTTCCATGAGGTGACTGTAGGGACGGGAGGGAAAACTACCCTGAGCCATTATTATCCTCTCCCCCACGAGCAGCGGGAGCTGCCAGAACCCCTGCACAACCCTGTGGTGCCCCCCACCCACCCTCCAACACACACACACACACACCCCCCATCCATAGGGGTAGTGCAATTACTATTCAGGCTGGGGGCTGAAGATAGTCTCCTGGCCCTTCTTCTAATGTAAGGTTATTGTAATTGATATGAAGGTAATTGATAATGTGTTACGGTGAATAATGTCTTCAATTTTCTGCTAAATCCCATTTTTGTAGCCATCTGGGCTCCTCCAACTGCCCCCCTGGGACGCAGAGTAATAGATAGTAATTATTCTCAAGTCATTTACTTTTTCAAAGTGTTTAGTGCTTATCTGTTTTACAATTAAAATGGAAACGACCCTGATTCACTTCCTTTCTTTTTTATTTAAATAGCATTCACACACACACACACTCTCCTACACTCACTGGAGCCTGGAGGGTGTGTGCCTGTATGTGTGAGTGCATGCATGCGTGCATATTATTGTCATACGGGAACATACAGGACAGAGTTACGTAGTCCATCATGCACCTTCACTCTGAGGCACTGTGCGAGTGCAATCGCACAACACTAAGAAATACAAATAGTGTGTTCCTTCCCCCTGCTTGTCCCCATGGTGACGCTCCGAGTGAACGCCACGAATACCCCACAGAAACACCCCGGGGAGGGACGGATGCAGCGCACGACTTAACAATGCAACACCTCCCAACCTACCCCAGAAACCCACCGCGAAGTACGCTTACCCGACCTATGTCTGCGGACCACACGTTTTCACAGGATCGGCCACTGATCTAGAAATCAACTGCAAGTGCATCAAAGCGATAACATTTCACCCCAATACCAGCCATCTGTATAAATATGAACCTGCAGGCGTAACAATACAGACGCAGTTATACCTAGAAGAATAGTTAGGCATATAAATGCGGAGACCCATATTAATATACAGTAGATGCCAGAATACACGTGTAAATAAACTAATGCAAGCTATTAAACGCATCACCGATGAAAAGCATACTTTGCGCAGCAGCTAAACCTATTTCAGTATATGACCCAACCCTCCCCGGCGTTAGCAGAATCCCTTCGGGTTCTGCCTCAGCTTGTGGTATGCCAGGTGAGATGTAAAGGAGCATATCCACGATGTTCATGGGGAGCCACCATGCTGGATTTAAGGATTACTGTAACAATTGTAGCCTAAGCCTTGGTAACCGACGCGTAGGAACGTCTGCAGCTGGAAACCAGCTTAGTGAAACTCTGGCAAGGAGGGCTGATAGGAAAATGGTCCAGGAACTTTCCTGAGGCCAACATTTGGGTGATAAAATCCAATCCATTTGAAGCTGAGCTCCAACATGTAGAAATAAACCCAGGGCAAATGCTGCTGTTTCTATGACGGTTTGAGAAGGAACCTCAATGGCTCCTTGAGAAAGGAACCAGGCACTGCCAGATCCAAGCAAGAGCAGCCCACAGGACTTCAGAATGAGTCTATGCAGCCAATCTTAGGGCT
Organism: Steatornis caripensis; assembly: GCA_013398225.1. Taxonomy (NCBI): domain Eukaryota; kingdom Metazoa; phylum Chordata; class Aves; order Caprimulgiformes; family Steatornithidae; genus Steatornis; species Steatornis caripensis. The sequence goes on along the minus strand of VZSC01013690.1, from coordinate 437,203 downwards.
CAGCGCTCTGCCGTGCTCTCCCATCACCACCACCAGCCTGTAGGCTGCTCTGGCTGCAGCAAAAATTACCTCACTGCTATCTTAAAGTTTCTGCCCTTACCCCAGAGTCCTAAAAAGACATGTTCTGGCTGGTGTTGAAGGAGAGGCTGAGTGAAGGGAAGATCACGAGGATCCCGGGACACTCCTCCTTAGTGTTTTACAGACTCCAGATTGCAAGCCTTCATCCAGAACGCAAAGATCAAGCCTTTTAAAGATGACTGCTCGTGTCCAGTCATGAGTCAGACCAAATGAGTGGCTGGCATCTGAAAGAGTCCAGACTTCTGCATCTCAAGACAGACTGAAAGTTTAGGCAACTATTTTGGGAAAACCTTTACGGTACTGAGTTTGGATTATAAATCAGATCTTCCTAGACACATGTCCATACCCTTGGAGCTCCAACCCTCCCTGGAGGCAGCACAGGAGGACCCAGGTGCTCCATCCCACCTTTTTGTGCTAAAGCATTTGCTAACAGAGACTGACGCTTCCCCAGAGCAAAGTGGAGGAGAGACACTGCCCCATTGGGACGGGTATCTTACACACAACTCCTTCTCCGAAAGCCAGGATACAGAGCCACTGCCTATTGCAGCAGATTGATAAGTCAGTCTACCTTGCGTAATGAATGTAATTCTGTATATTTTGGCTTTGCCTGTCCAAACAATCAGATGACAGCTTCCACAAGCAGCCCCACAACCCAGTCACCGCTGCCCCAGCAGGTATGTCCTTCCTCCCTTCTCCCAGTAAGCTACTGGAGTGCTGCCGCCCTTTGCTGCCAGGCGAGGGTGACCCAGGGCTTTGAACAGGAAGATCCTGTTGTTCTTTTGTTTGAGTTTTAACTGTTTGGGGCTGTTCAGTTATTTTTGTGGGGTTTTTTTTTTCCCCCTCTTCCCTCTCTCTGTGTTTTCTTTTTAATTCTTTTTAATGACTTTCCTCGATGCAATCGGCAGAGGACCGCGCAGAGACTGCTTCCCCCTGCTGAGAGGGAAACAAGACTGAGGGAAAAGGGCACCAAGGGAACTGTTCACATCCTCCATTCATCTCTGCCAGCCCTTGTTCCCTGGTGACTAGCCCCACGCAGCCCAGCTGTGTGGAGCTAGCATGGAACGAAGCAGAACCTGTGCCAGGAAAGTCTCAACAGCACCACAGGGTCTCGCTGTGTCGAGCACGTCAAAGACAGCCAGAGTGTCCTGACCATGAGTGTGGCCCACGTGGTCCTGCCACGGGGGCAGCAGTGGGGGCTGCGGAGGCGGAAAACAGGCTGTGGTTTACATGAGTCCAGCAGAAGTCCCCTAACCATGGAGAGTGGCTGGACCCCAGAGCTCAGCTGACAGGGAACACACGTGAGTGCTGCAGCTTGGGAAACCTGCTGCTTGGAAGGCAAGGAGCTTGGCAGAAGCAAGCTTAAGACTCCTACAGTACTCACAAGCTCCCTAGCCCAGGTGCTCCCAGGTGATGCCATCCTTTGTTCCAGCAGCTCCCCCAGCCCCAACCTGGGAATGAGCTCGGTAGAAGCCAGATGGCTCTTCCTCCATCTGCTCCCTGGTACTTGGCTGCGTATACATCAGGCAGCGGGGCGACTAGCTGGTACAAGGCGGAAGCGCTTTGCAAGAAAGCGAAGTTTGCTCCAGCTGGTTGCATTTGGTGAAGAAAAACCCCCTTTCCCACAGGCTCCATCGCAGCCGGTTGCAGGGAGTGCCTCACCTTGGCAAACAGCCCCTGCGCTGCACTGCACGCAGGACAGCTCTGGAAAAGCAGCTGCTGCCATAGCGGGCTTTCCTGATTGCCAGGCTGCTGCTAACGAGCCATGCACATGCCAGGGTTGCACAGAGAGAGGGGGGAGAGCTCCGAGCTGCCAGTGGCATGGGCTGAAACACAGCCATGCGTTTACTGCACTGCCTCTTTGCAGGGGACACCTGTCCCAAAGGATCCCTTCCCTAGGAGGTGCCGGTTAAATCCTTAGTTTTTCCAGCACCAGAGAGGAGTTGTGATCTGTGTGCTGCGTTATTTGCTAATCAATCATCTTCCAACCAGGAAATTTCAAAGCGTTTTGCATCAGATAGCTAGCTAGCTTTGCTTTCTGTTGCAGGAATACATAGCATGTGCTATGTGTTTTCATTGATTCTGGAGGGTTTCTCCTGGAAAAAAAGGAAAACCTTAAAGTACAAATTCCTTTGAAGTTCCCACTGCCCGATCAGCTTCCAGGCAGATGAGAAGGATGGAGAGAAATGCATAAACTTAGGCTGGGGGAAAAAAGCAATGCAACGACCCAGGTACTTCCCTGTTGAGACAAATACATCCAGAGCATCCTTGGCCGATGTATATTCTGAAACACCTCCAGCCAAGATGCCAGCAGCTACATGGTGATCTCTACTGGTGCTTCTTTGCTCCGTGAGTTAGCAAGAGCTTTTACTACACAGTCTCCCTCCATTCCAGGGGTACCTGTTTCTTTCTGCTTGTTAGCAGGTGGGCACAGAAAATGGTTGTTTACTGGCTTCTTGGTATCATTCATTTCTACACTGGGAAACTGAGCATTTTACACCCATAGTCTTCTCCTCTACTTTCTCATAAAGCAGTTCCTTAACCTTTCCTCAGAGGCCCTGGTTCCCAGCAGTACGTTCCATCTTCGGTCTTCTCTGTGGACACTCTCCAACAGATCAACATATGGATCGACGGAACGGCAGCCTTCAGCGCTGGACAAGACTCCACTGCAGTACGCCAGACAGCTGCCGGGCCCTCTCAGCAGTGACCCTGGCACTGATACACTCCAGACCCAAACATTTCCTTTCTGCAAGAGTGCAACATTACTGACTCGCACTCAGTTTGAGATCTGCCCTCCCGCCCAGCACCTCCCCGGCGGCACACCACTCCCTCCATTCCTTAGTCACACAGAGCCTTTGCATCTACTGAATATTACATGCCTAGTTTTAGTCTCTTTCTCCAGCTTATCAAGCTATTTTGAGTTACAACGCTGTCTGCCAACAGACTTGCTACCTTCTTCCAGCTTACTACCTCCCCTGCAGATTATCTCTGGTTGGTTTCCATTTTATTATCAAAATCACTAATACAAATATTGATCAGAAGTAGGCCCACACTAATTCCCTGCAAAATCTCCTCCCTTTTCAAGGAATAATTCTGTCACAGATTAGGACCACGTCATGTCCAGACAGTAGTAACCAGCACAAGTACAGAACCTGTGCTGTGTCGGTGCCTGATCCAGCCACATCCTGAATGAGTGCAAAGGCAGTATCGTAAGGGAGGCAGAGGGTGGAAATCAGCTCTGAAAAATCAGAATAGAGGTTCAGCCAAGAATGACTGATAGTTGCAAACTGGTCTTCAGCTCACGCTGGGATAAAAATCTGGGGAAATCCCAGGACTACGCTTCCAGATGAAAAACTTGTTGACTGCCATTCCCTTTCCGGGCTAATGGACTGGAAGAGAGGAAGAGAGAGAATCTGAAACCCTCAGCAGATTGCTTCCAGGTCTGGCTTTTCTCTTGCAGCACACAGTATGTGAGGCTGCCAAGCAGCAGCAGGGGAGAATCAGAATGGTTAGATCATGTGCTTCCCTTCTGCTCTGCCATCCTATAGCACTTCATCCTGGTGAAGAAAACCAAGAATGAAAATACTTGATGTTGATAAAAATCAGAAAAAAAAGAAAGTGGATATTGCAAAAGCTTCTTGAAAAATGCTTGAATAAAAGTGTTTCTAGCACAACAAGACACTGGCTTTATCAGAAGCTTTCTTCACAATATCTTAGTTAAGAAAAACACATTTTTGATTGTAAAAAGACCTGGAAGTTCTGAAAGAATCCTCCATAAAGGCGATTCAGGAACAGCCAAACGTAGAGCAAGGGAGCACCCTGACCTCAAAGGAGAACGAAGGAAAAAAAATTCACACGTGGAAGCTTCTTTGCAAAGCTACTTAAACCACTGGGTTGAAATAGCAGCACCACAACAAAGGGTAGAAGGGTATTTACAGCAAGCGACACTCGATGCAACGCTCGCTGCAATGCATTTACCAGTCAGTCTTCCCCTTGATCGCCTCCAGTGATGCAATCTCTGGGTCTCCTGCAGGAGTTCCGGGGTTGCAGACCGACAGACTGTTCCGAGTGCAAAGCCAAAACAATTACATCCGGGTAGATACGACACAAACTCCGAGAGTTGCACAACCCCACGGGCCTGTCCGGAGGGAACAGAGACAATGGCAGCACAAATGCTGCTTGAACAAAGCAGCAGGGAGATTTGGCAGATACCGGCGCAGTGACGTGCTGAACGGCAGCCAGAGGGTCCATGAGCCTAACAGCTCTGGTCTGCGCAGTGCAACGGTAACCGCTCACAGCCACAGAAGACATGACTGTTGAGGCTTTGGGAAGCCAGGTAACACTCTTCCCTTACAAAGAAGGATGAGCGAAAAGTAACCTATTAGCAGGCCCTATTGCTCTTGTAAGCGCCAAAAACCAAGAGATAGGGAAAACTCATTTAAAAATGTGTACATTCATCCCTTTATGCATAAATATCCACAGATCGCAGCGAGTGTCTCCCTACCTGTCTTGGCCTACCTATGGTGCACGTCTATGTATAGGGTTTGAAACTAACTTCAAGCAACTCTCCCACTCAGTTTCACAACTCTCTCAAACCCTCAAGCCCTCTCTTCTTCCCTTTTTCCAGCAGATGTTTTTCTCAGGTCAAAAACCTTGTCAGTGGATTTTTAGAAGACTTCTAATACAGAAGGAAAAGTTAAAATTTGCCACTAAAAAAAAACCCCAAACAAGCAATATTTCAATAGACCTGATCTAGTCTGTGGGCTAGTCTGGCCTGAAATCCCTCTCCAGACTTCTCTCCTGAAGCATTACGATAAAAATGTCCTTAGAGAGCCTCTGCATAAACATCACCCGGAAAGACCACCTTTCTCCCACAGAACTTGTCTAATACAAAGGAAACCAGGAGAATGCAGATCAAAAGAGAACAATATGGAAATACTGAGGCACTGCAGGACTGCAAGCTTTGTGTTCCCCAGCCAGGCCTTCGAAAGAATCAAAAAGAAATGTGCTTGTTACTAGAGACCATGCCAGGACAAGGCTTTTATCATCACTGTTGCTCTCAGTGCCCGTGAGCAGAAAATAACACTAAAACTTAACTGTTCTCAGCTCCGCACAACAGGACAGCCCCAACCAGGACTGCTGCAAACTACTGTGCAGCAAACCCCCAGCTGTAGACACTCCAGACCCATGCTAAGCAAAACCACGCCACAGCTTTGCTCTCATCTCCACTGAGAACCGTCCTCTAGCGAGGAACCCCTAGTTTCAGCATATCGCATACCACGGCGACAAAGCGGGACCAAGTTCAAGCTGGGAAGTCAGTGCATACATCGAGGTCTGGATTAACACGGCCCATAGCAGGTACAGGTACAACAGCAGCTGATCCACAAACAGCCACTCCTCCAACACAAAGTCAGAAACTGAAGGCCCAGGGACAAACTTAAATAGAGTCCCTGGGCCCATGGGTGGAGGGTGTGGGTGGAGGTTCCAGGTGAGACTGGTCAGGATGATGAAGGCCTGTCACTGTACTTGGAGCCCTCACAAGACCTCTGCCAAGCTTTACCAGGAATTCGGATGACACTCAGCAAGGACCAGGAAACCTGAAAGAGATTGTTCCTTTGCTGGGTCAAGGTCTATCTCTAGAGTCAAGAGCTGGACTTGCAGATACCCACCCTGGGAAGTACAGGGAACTTCTAGAAGCTGCAAAGCAACCCCAAACAAAGGTGGCAGCTCCTAAGTTGTCCGGCTTTGGGCACAGTCCCACCCTTTTCCCTGTTCTTTGGTTTCCACAGCCTAGCAAATAGGCTATTAACACGGACGGATTTTATGGGATGCTGCCGGAGCTACAGTTCCCCAAGACTGCTTCAGGGAGAAATGAATGGTAACCTCATGTGCCAAACTGGACCCATACGGCCCAGGAGGGGTGAAAATCTTGGCAATGCCACCTGCCTCTCCATTCTGGTGGGAGGGGAAAGATGTAAGGAACGCTGAGACAAACCGCGTCGGCGAATTTGTGCTCCTGCCATGTCTCACTCCACCCAGGACATCCCCTTTACAAGTTCCCTAAGACATGGGTCCTCCACTGAAGTACCTTCATGATGAAGGAACAGCAAATAGCATGGACACAAACTCAGTCTGTACTGACACTTGTTAAGACCAATGCAAATCCTCAGAGCCATGTCCAGCCCTGGGGCAACATTCGCAGGCCCCAGTGGACCAGTCCAATTCAAATTCTCTCCCTCCAGTGCTTAATACAGCTTGTGTTTTTCCTGGGAGCAAATCCCAGCATACACCCGAACGCCACACCTTCAGCCCAGCCACACGCGGCAGAGTAGGGTGTCCGTGGTCAGGATCAGGGCATGACACGGAGGTCAGCCGAGGTTAGGCGGGAACCAAGACAGACGAGGTCCCCCTGCCCGGCTAAAGGCTGCGCTCATCTCTGCTCTCCTTCCCCTGGCAGGACAGCCGCCCAAAGGTCAAGGTGCTCTCTCTCAATCCCTTTCCCCCTGACCTCCGTCCTCCTCCGCACCCTGCACGGTGTTGGACACACCACCCCTGCGCAGGCCAGCTGCAGCGGTGAGGTGGGCGCCTCTCCGGCCCTGCTGCCTTCCCTGGCTGGCCTCCTGCCTGCAGCCAGGCGAGCCCGCTCCAGCCTGCTGGGGTGGGTGAGCGGGGGGCGAGGCAGGTCATGTATAACCCTGGGCGGAGGCTGAGGCGCGTCCCCCCCAAGATGACTTCAGCCGCATTCCAGCGAGCCTGGCAACCTCCCGCACACACAAATAAAAGGAAATGAGAAACTCGGCAACAAAGAAACTGGCAGGGAAGCCACAGAGGCACACAGGAACGGGAAAAGAGATTAAACACAGGCTCAAGAGCCCCAGCGTGCTGAGCCTTCCTCTCTAAAGCCTCCGTTTAACTTTGATGGGGAGGGGGGGCGCGCACAGGAGTCCTCTTTTCACTTGAAAGGGCAAGAGGAGGGGCTGGATAAAAGGGATCCAGCATTATCCGGAATTGAGAGCACAAGAACGCGCTACAAAGCTTAAAAAAAAAAGAAAGTTAAGTGCAGGCATCCAGCTTCCCTGCATAGCTTCCTTGGTGGAAATCAGGAGCTGGGATCTGAATCTGGGCAGAGAAGAGATCAAAGTGGAGACACTACAGGAGGAAGTTTAATAAAACTTAATGCAAAGTAGTTTGATGAATCCTCTTCCCAATTTCCTGTTTCTTTCTTGTTTTGTTTTTTTTTTTAGCAATAGGATAATGGGTATTTGAGGCCTTGCAATTTATAACGGCAGACACCGATTTGTATTGATACTATATACTGTTTAAGGGTCCATCCCAATATATTAGACCACATAATTGTCTTTCTATGCATAGAATAACTCATAAACGTGCTTTGGTGCTTAGCCTTTTGGCTGGCAGTGGAACTATTTAAATCAATCCGTTGCAAAACTGAGGTGGACTTCACCTGCAGGATATACGCCAGACTCTACAATAGACTTCGAGGTCTGTGATAAGACCAAGTCAGAACCCTGTGCTTTGTACATCAATAGCTGTGTGGTTTCCCATATGGAGTATATATGTTGTTGAGCTGTCTGGTCATGGATGTAACATCTACCTTGCTCTTCATGCATCATTAAATCTTAGGCACTTAGCTGGATCTGGAGTGGGGAAGAAGACGACCCTTTCCATCAAAGGGATGGATTATTTCAGAAAGTAACTGGGAAACACCCAAAAAGGCACCACACAAACCTCTCTCTCTGGATCAGGAAGGACACACTCTCCATGCAGAGCCACGGCAGTGCAAGACAACAGGCAAAGAAGTTGCACCAGGCCTGAGAAGAGCCCAAAGCAGCGCTTGCTCCAGAGCTGAAGTCTGATTCCTTGGATGAGCTAGTTTCCTCTTCTGAAACACCCTCGGATGTCAACAGGATTGTCAGAAGAGAACAAGCTCCCTCCTTCCAGACGCACACATATCAGACGCTTGGAAGATCATCTTTCCTTGTATTCCTCAAAGCATCACAGCAGGTAGCAATAAAGCATCAAGGGGGACCATGGGACGCAGAAGCCCTGTCCCAGTTCTGAACGCCCTGGCTGTATAAACTCTACCCTGTGAGGGCACAGGCCTGCGTAGCGGGACTCCGGGAGCTACCTTGGAGGGGCTTCTCCCAAGCAGACACCATCCCAGGAGCACTGTCTCCCACTGATACAACGGGATCTCAGTCCAAGAGCAGTCTAGAATCACAGATGCCTGACTGAGCATCCACATATCATCAGCCACCTTAGCAGGTGGACTGGGACTATTTACACAGAACAGCAACGAAAAAATGGATTAGGACTGGTACACTAAGGTCTGCTGGGATTTGAATGCAGCAGATCTACTGGATGTCTCCTCCGCTGTCTGGCTCTGAGGGTCAGAACCAGTGCCAAAGAAGTGAGGTCCCAGCCTATCAGGAAAAAAAAAGAGACACATCCTGACATAACTTCCTGGTAATACAGTGAACCATGGTGACAGACCAAGTGCCTGGCCATTCTGCACAAAGGAGTAGGAGCTGGTCAGATATTCATGTGTCTTGCTTCAAAGGGTAGGTAACAGCCCTCCATATCAATGATTCGTTCATACAGCACGTCAGAGGTGCTACTCTCTCCAAGGTGTCTGAGGTCTACACCCAAGATTCTTTTGCTGAAAAGAAGGGAAGGTGAAGAAGAGAGGAGAAAATTTTTCTATGGGGTCTGCAGCACTCAACATCAGACGAGAAATTTTCCTTAAAAAGTTCATTCACAAAAGACGAGTGCTCCTTTTGGTTCCTTTAAATCCCTACCATTCACTGAACTCAGATGGACAGCGAATTTCAAAGTCAAAGGGCTGGAGTCCTGGCTGTGTAAACACGATGGCTCCCAAGAGACTCTTACGCTGAATCCATGTGCAGGGAACATGATCCAAAGTAGCCCTAAGCTGGAAAGTTCGAGCAGTGCGACAGTCTTTTCAAGACAGTATGAAGAGATCAGGGTAGAGCTGGAATACTTGGTTCCATTTCTGCTACTGTATCTTGGTGAGCCTCTAACATGCTCTGGACCTGAACTTCCCCATTTGCGAAATGGAAAATGGTTCCCTGTGCTTTAGGCCTGGTCCCTAAGCCTGTTTTGCCCAGATCCCCATGGGAACTTTCATTCACAGCAAGTGGATGCAAGTGACTCTCCATGTTCCCACCATCTTCCACCGGGACGCGTGTGCAGGGCTCCCTGCGTGCACCTTCACGTAGCCCCACTCCCAGTACCTATGCTCACCTGTGTTCAGCAAAGTTGAGTGAAGGAGCAGGAGCACAGGACAGAAGAGAGTTGGGCCTCACCTCCAGCTTAGACTTTCTGCAGGATGTTGGGGCAGAGATCCAAAACGCTCAGTTTTCCTTTTCGTACAACAGATGAGCTATACTCTTCACGTCCCTTTGCCAAGGGTGTAACGCTCCTCTCTCACCACTCCAGTCCCCATAGCACGCACTAACAGCCAGACGGGCCGAGAGCTGGAACCACCCTGTTCACAGCTTCTGGCCCACTACACGTCTTATTTAATCTGCAAAAATACCAACCTAAAACTGAGCTCCCTGGTCTGGAAAAATTAGGCTATTGGAGCCGCCCTGGCAAGGCTGCGTGGCAGTACTGTGGCATCACATCTCTGTCCTGATAGGATGTGGGCTGCAAGCTGACTCTGCTTAGAGAGAACATTAACTACACCTCTTTATTATTGAGAAGAAATTTATTGGAGACATCCCTCCCTCTCTCCAGCTTCTCCTTTACCTTCGCGGAAAAGTAAACATTTAATTTTTTTTGTTGTTAATAGATTTAATGTTCATTTGTCGGTAGCCTAGGGGCAGGAACGCGTGACATTTCAAATAATTGTTGTTTCGGGGGTATCCTCTGGAGGAAAATGCTGCAAAAGTGTGGAGAAGATTTAAGTAAATTACTGTGTCAGCTTCTATTTATTCCTTACATGATTGCCAGAGGCAGGGCTGCGAGATAACCATTAGAGGCCCAGCCATAAAACAGGGAAGCAGAATTTCAAAAAGCTGGAGTGCCATTACTGGAAAGTTAGTGTGTAACATGTTAAATTATCCCCAAAGTAGGGGGAGGTACGAGCGGGGGGAGGCATGCGTCTAGGAGGGAGAGNTGCCAGAGGCAGGGCTGCGAGATAACCATTAGAGGCCCAGCCATAAAACAGGGAAGCAGAATTTCAAAAAGCTGGAGTGCCATTACTGGAAAGTTAGTGTGTAACATGTTAAATTATCCCCAAAGTAGGGGGAGGTACGAGCGGGGGGAGGCATGCGTCTAAGAGGGAGAGAAAAGAAAAAGAGAGAAAGAGGGACTGTGTGGGTGAAAGGAAGGAATTGTTCCATGCGGAAGGAGCGAAAGATTAGATAGATAGACAGATTGATAAATTGAGGAAGAAGGAATGAAGACTAGGGCAGTCCTTGTGTCCAGCTCTGAGGGCCTGCCATGGTGCTTGAGGACCTTTGGAGCAGGGTGTTCAGTTTTGGAGTTCTGCCTGAGGGTGTTGGCGTGGGATGACCCAGGAAGAGGAACAGCTGGGCGCTACATTTGAGATGTTTCAAAGCTATGGGATGACTCAGCTGAAGCGGACTGAAACCGCTCCTTTTCCTGTAGCCAGAAAAGACTGCAGACCTGGCAAATCCAGTTGCCTCTGTGCAAGCAGCAAGCAGTTTGGGCACAGTTCCCTCCAACTTTGTTGCCTTGACCTCTCTGGGGCACAACCAGAGGCTCTAAAGAGAGTCCAATTTCCTTGGCTTTTTTCTTTGCTTTTCACTTTTCTTCACTTTTCACCTCCAAAAGGTATTCCATCATCCCAATAAGGGGAGTGTCCAGTTTGGTCTGGTGCTGGGCACAGTTCCGATCCAAGCATGACTGCTCGGCTCCAACCTTGTATGCAGGCACTTGTGGTTCCATCAGGAAAGGCATCTGCCCTGGGAAGAAGCTGCAGCAACAGAAAGAACTGCAAAGAATATTGCGTGTTCAAAAAAAATGTGACCCAGAACTACCAGGGAAAAGCACAGAGCAACTATACTTGCTGGGAGCAAACCGCTTTCTCCCTACATGGTCTTTCTACAAGGGTCTAAGCCAGGGAAGAGAAGAAAGAGGTAGGCACCAAGATGCTGAACCAGCCCACAGCATGGGCCAGTGTGAAGGAGGCATGTGAGGACCCAGAACGCTATTCCATGCTATCCCTGTGCCGTCTCAGCCTTTGTCTGCCTGGCTGACATGCTGAATTCTTTAAGGTTTACTACATTGTGTGTGGAGGCAGGGGAAGTGTGTGGGGATGAAAGCCTCAGCTATGGCAGCAATCTGTAGGACACCCCAACAGAATCTAGATGTTGGCTGACTAATGAGAAGGCAGGTCTCTCCACCCAACACAATCAGCTTCACGCTCTGCCTCATCAGATCCTTCCCACCTCCCATCTCTCAACTGTGGGACAGTGTATATCACCCAAGGGTCCACTGAGGTGCAGAGGCAGCCCCAGCTCCACTCAAGACTGTGGACACTGCTGCAAGATGATGCTCAGGCTGAAAGTTACGCAACTCTTGAAAACAAAAGGAAAGAAACCTGCCTGGGAGGAATGGGTAATGCTCAGGTTCTGACACTGAAGCTAACGGAAAGGGGCAGGAGCCAGCTCATTAGCCATTGGGGGCAGGAGGAGATCCTGCGGAGCGGCAGGCAGGTTGGATCTGCCACGTGCAGGATTTTTGTTGAAGCGTCTAACACAGCAGGAGAATGGCCCCATGGCCCTTTGCTGTAATCAGGCCTGGCCCTTCCAGTGCTCTTGCAGCTCGGCCATCCCTTGGCTGCCCACACCTAACACTCCCTGTCGTGTCCATTTGTGCTGCTCTGAGCAGCCCCTGCCTGTCCTGCGCCAGATTCCCCATCAGCCTCCCTCTGCTCCTGTTTATTACTCACGCTCTACAGCTCGGTACTGCCCTCTGACTTATTGCCCAGAAGCTGCCGGTTCTCCTTTTCTTCCATTGTAATTTATTTACATCATGAAAAACAACTAAGTTCCAAAAAGTCTTATTTATCCCAGAGATCTGGTTTTATCTTCCCCAGCATCACTCTTCATTTGTTCCTGCTATTGCTTCATTTTTCTTCACTCTTTTGTCCCAGGCAAGCTCAACTGTGTGGGAGCCAAGGGGCTAACAAACTTGGGACTAGGGCCCTGCAGCGTCAGCCTCTCCAAACCGATGGCTCTGCTCCCACTCTCTCACCCAAGAGGATGGGAGTCCAACCACACACTCAACAATAAATAACCAGGGAGATTTTTTTTTTTTTAATTTTAACGACTCACTAGGAAGACTTGCTGGTTAAATCATTGCTAACTCTCAACCTCCTCAATATTTCTTTGCTAATAGACTTCAGGTTTAATTGAAGGATCTTCTCTGGACTCTGTCTAAGGCACCATTTTCTCTTTAACCCCACCGCTCACAGCCTCACAAAAGCCAATCCATTAAGGGTCTTCATTAGTTTGAGCACCAGCCAACCACCCAAGCGGCAAAGGTCAAACACAGTCACCTGTCACAACATGGCAGTAAAACTACTAATTGTATGGGAACAAATGAGATAAAAAGATGGTACTATTATGCTATTTGATTTATTTTGTTTCCAAAGAGTCATTTAAGTCTAATTTACTTTGCAAGCTGTAGAGTGGGCCTGTGTGGATACAGATACTTGTATGAGCAAATGTGGGTGTGTACACGTGCACACGTGTGTATCTCTCTCATGCATGAATATACACACGCACACACATACAGGGGTCTGAAATGCAAGTCTAGGGAACCGTGAAGTCATGGCACCATAAAGACTTACGTTTAACCTTTCATACAGGCAGAACCCCACGTCACACCGACATGGCTCTGCGGTAGTGGCACAGAGTCACATCAGCCCTACTGCTGCCAGCTAAGTTGCCCGTGCATCGTTCCACAGCATCCCAGTCGCAATGGCAACAGCCAAGGCAGCCAGTGCAGGGCCCCATTTTGGAAGGGCATTGGCTTTGGAAACCTCTTTCCCTTTTTTTTTTTTTTTTTTTTTTTTTGTGCTCAGGAGCAGAAAATGGCCCACGTGCCCTCTGGTGGACAAATGCCACTTTGCAGCTCTAGGATCCAAATGGAAAGCTGAAGTGGCCATATTTGTAAGCACAAAAGGAAGTCGTCTCTGTAAGAGGTTTTTAAAAGCTTGCCTTTTCTCCAGCTTGTCCTGACAATCATGTTCTCAGCACACGTCTGTGACTGCCAACTGAAAAAATCTGGGCTTTCTGAGGCACAAAAAACACAGCCCAGCCTCACTTCTTCATTGTAGGTGCCAAATCAACGTGGCCATCTTCACCAACAGTTCCCGTTACCCAATGGGGATATAATTTTTCCTGAAAGAAGATGTAAATAATACTTCTCCTGGAATAAACACCTTCTTATTCAAACACAGGACCCAATCTCAGGCTGTGTAGTCACTTTTCAGCATAGCAGACCAAACATCCATCAGGATCAGGGCAAAAGCTTCCATGGCTTTTAAGGGACACTTAATTCTGATCACAACTTTGATATTGAATATAGAGCACCAGGAATTCTCCGAGTAGAGGTGAAACACTCAGGGGCTTTTCAAAGAACAGATCTCTCCATGCTCATGCATTAGGGACAGTGTCTTGGCTTCTTTGTGGTTAGGATCAACTTTCAGGGCAATACAAGGATGAAAGCAAGGGACCACAGGGTCTTGTAACACACACATGTGGGGAGACATAACCACCTCATAGCAATGAGACAAATTCCTCCTGCACAACCAACAATGTGGTATGATACATGGCCAGACTTCATCAGTAGGGTTGTTGGAAGACTGGGAATACTTCCATGAAGGCAGCAATGTAATTTCTGCTTTTCTTTCAAGTTTTTTGACCACCTCTATTCACCAGGGAGTCGTGCAGATCATCGCAATCAATACTCCCTATTACGTGTCATACAGCAAATAAACACTCACAATCAAAAAGGAAAAATACTCACTTGAAACATTTCAGAGCATTATGAAGGCTATTTTCAGATACCTACTTGCACAGATAAGCCCTTTATTTATGACAAACCCAACTGAACAGAGGCAGAGAAGACTAAGACCAGGAATAAAGAATGGGCAGATGGTCCCTGGGTCAGCACAGTGGAGGAAAAAGCCTGGGGAAGATGAAAGCGGATGACTGCACGGTCACTTCCAGTGCACATAGCAGCAGGGACTACACAGCTGAAAATACAGCTAGGATATTGGTAAGGTCTGTCTGGAGCGGGGTGTAAGTTCCCCTGTGAAGTGGTAAGAGCACTTCTGCCACACTTCTGGCTCCCTCGACTGTGTTGGCCCAGTATGGCCCAGCCATTCAGACACTGCTGCCTCTCAAGGAAGAGCCAGGGTCACGCCTGTCAAGCTCAATCAAACACGTCCTTGCGTTCACTCCAGAAAGCAGATTAGCGAGACTTAACTTGTTCTTGGCATTATGGGAGATCACATGGGCATCTGTGAGACATGAAAAGCAATATTTGCCATCTCCCTTCTGTCCTCGTGCTTCCAGAGTCCAGAAATGATCTTGTTCTATGTTTTCTATGTCTGCTGACAACAGGGAGGAGCTTCATCACAGCTTCGTGTACCAATGGTGAGAATTTAGATTAGCCAACGCTATCATTAGGGACCTGAATCACACGTCAGCTGTGCTTCTGCTCCCTTTTTTCCTCATCTTTTCTCAGTTTGTCTCCAACCCCTTTCTCCTTGCCTCCCCGCTTTCACTTTGCTCCCGTCTCACTTTACAACTCCCCCAGTTCTGAGATCAGCCGTACCACACTGCTTATCTTCAGCAGTCATCAACATGTTACAGAGGATCCCACCAGCCCAAACTCATTAGCCCTTAGCTAATAAAGGGCTCATGAGAAAAATACATTCCCTCAGCCTTTATTGAGAAAAAGACATTTCCTAACGTGGGTGAGAAACAGACTCCACCAAGCTTGTGACGCATCATCACAGCTACCAGCAGGACCCCACAGTGGAGCTGATTTCTGGGAAGAAGGGAAAATTAGAAGATTTTTTGCTGGCAGTGGGTCATTTGCACCATGTGAACATAGCCAACCAGCTCTAAATCTGCCCCAGAACTGGAAGAAGACGAAGGGAGGGGGATGACAAGAGCATTAAAACACTTCTCTCTTTTTCGTTATTCAAAAGTTACATTTCAATTCACCTTTTCTTCTGTCAAAATTTGAAAAATAACAAACGACACAGGGCTTCCTGACACTTTTTTCCCCCCAGTCCTCAGATATTCCCGTAATACAAGAGGGTAAGCAGCATTTCACAGCTCCAGTGGAGTCCCAATTAGTTTTTCTGGCAACTAAATGCAGTGTCTCCTCCACTACGCGCGCACACACACACATCGCTGCCTACAGCATTAACAGATCCTGCCTGAAGTGCAAAGCCAAGGAACCAAAGGGGCGCAGTGCCAGAATTAAAACTGCCTTGTAGTGTTAAGGGCCCTAAATACACATGGCATTATGTTATCAGCTTCGGTTACACAATCTCAACCATATTTCCAAGGAAATCGCTCCTTAATCTAGGGCTTAGGATGGTGTTCCCTTAATAAGTGGCTCTGCCCTTATTTTATTTTCTCTTTGTTCACTGTTAGGTGCTATGCACTATGCTCACTGCGCAAAGCTTTTTCTGAAGGCAAAACTGTACATTTCTTTCTCCTGTGGTTTTTTTTTTTCCTGGTGTTTATCACAAGAGTGGTTGAGTGCTTTTCTGAGTTGAACCTGCTTATCTTCCAAAACCAGGACTTGTTATTTCCATTCTAGAGACAAGAAACTGAGGCACACAGGAATGGAGATCCAAAGGCATCTGATTCATTTTGGAAACCCTTTACGTTTTCAGTACACTTAGCTCACTCTGTGCAAGCGCCACAGTTCCCATTATATTCAGCAATGACATCTGTGACTCAGAGCCACACCTCAAGATAAAGCAGGGCGAAGCATGACTCCAAAAATCAGTGAATTATTACCGAGGCAAAGTGATTCATCCAACACCTCTTTGGAACTCCCCTTTCAATAACCGTGCAATGAGCATTCCTTCACCAAGCCCTGAGTCATTGCAGGTTCAGTAAGTAAAGAGGCAGAGGCCACATGGACAAATCTCTTTTGCTCTGCTCCACTCCTGGGCACATCCAGGCTGAGCAGTGAAGAAGATGGGAATACTGTTTAAAATGTTTGTAACCAAAGACTTGTCTGTAAGGAATACAGACAGAGATGCTGGCAGAAGTTATCAGACCTTCACCACACTAACGCTCACTACCATGTGAAAAAATGCTCTTTCAATACTATTGTGACTATTTTTTTTCTGTGGGAGAGCAGAAAGAAGATACTCTTAGCTTGCTTTTCCAACATGTAAGAAAACTACACACTGCCCCCCCCCCCGCCCCAAATCCAAACCAAAAGAAAAAAGACCAGGCAGCACATTGTCAAGAATAATTCACTGTGCAAACACAATTTAGGAAGCAGCAGATTTGCACAGAAGTATCTTGGAGTGATGATGAATCACATCCATGAGTCAACTATTTCAAGCTTTTCAGGAAAAAAAAAGCAGCTACCACACCAGGATTATGAACAGCAGTGTCCTTTGCAAGACATGTGAATTACTCTTCCCACTATAATCTATCCCAGAAAGGCCTCCTTTGGTGGGCTGCTTTCCATATGGGGCAATTTAAGCAACGTGCAAATCTACTTAGGACTCTGAGTCCTCAGGAGTGGGGAACAAATGATCAGACATCTGTGAAGATGAGACGGAAGACCAAAAGAATTGGAATTGTTTAGTTGAAAAAAAAGATTGAGGAGAGACATGGCAGCGGTTTACTAATAGGTGAAGGAGGGAAGGAATAAATTTTTTTCCGTGTCTCTGACAGATACAAAAAGAAGTTATGGACTTAAACTGCAACAAAAAAAGATTTACTTTGGACATTGGGAAGAATGTTAGAGGAGTAAGTACTGCAATAGATTTGCCTGGAGAGAGGAGGATGACTTCACTGGAGGTTCCTACGGGCAGGTTAGACAAACATGTGTCAGAATTGCTTAGATAACTGTGATCTTTCCTTGGAGCAGAGGTATAGGCTGAAAGACCTCCAGAATAAAGCTCATTCCTCGTCAAATTCCAACACTGTGATCCAGAGCATGGGATTCTAGTTCGGCTCAGAGAAACAAATAATGTGACATTTTTAAAAATTGTATTTTCCCCAAATATATAAATTGGTTTATAGATATAAAACTTGAACTGAGCAAACATCTAGCCTGCAAGATTTGAGACCGTGTGGTTAGTATTTGACAAAATCACAAGCAACAGAAAACAGGGGTTGATAATGAGAAGCTTGGGCAGATCCTACCAACAGCTGGTACTTTCAGCCTCCATCGGAACTCAAGAGATCCGTAATGATTGAACAAGCAGTGGCTTGTGGAGCTGATGAGAAAGTCCTGGAATTACTTTTCACACAAAAGTAGGGATGGGTGAAAACTCCAGCTCAGGACCAGTTCATCCCAACGATCTTCTGAATTCTAACCCGATACTATTTGTGTCTCAGTGGCCTGTTTGCAGACAGCGGGTCTCTCCAGACCACAGGCTTTTTCGTATTGTAACGTTACAGACCGCCGGAAAGCCCACGGAGAACCTCTCCTCCCGTAGACCCGCTCTGCTCGCCCCTCGCCACGCTCGGCAGCAGCGGGACGTCCCGCCCAACTCATTCTGGCCGCTGTGACCACTGAGGAGCTCGGTCCTGTGGGCACCAGCGCAGGGACCCCTCAGCGGCCCCGCCGTCCCCCACGGCGCCGGGAGCGGTGCGTGCCGCCCAGAGGGCCCGGCGACGGGCGGCCGGAGGCGGCGCGGAGCCTTCAGCACCGCGGAGAGCAGCCTCGGGCCCCGCCGCCCGCGCGGTGCCGGCAGCCGCGGCCGGGAGCTGCTGAACCGCGCCGCGTCCTCCGCGGAAAGGGGGCCGGCCTCCTCACCGGGGAAATTTCCACCCCAGGCAGCTTGCTGCCGTGTAAAAACCTGCGTAGTCCGCGATTTATTCAGGCTTACCTCGCCTGGGCTGAAATCTATTCCAAGGAACGACTCAAATCTGAATGATAACTGATTCCGAACCAGAACTCTAAATTAGTTTAACCTGATCTAAAATGATTATATTGAATAAAGGTGTTCTTACCGTTCATTATCTCAGGGAAAAAACCCACATAGCTCCGTATTGCTGAAAGGAAACGTCCTAACATCATTTTGTTCCCATTGTAAATGGCACCAGGTCATTAACCAAGCTAGTTAAGTAACTCACCAATTTGCTAGCCATCCTGCCAACCAGAAAACCAGCCTGTTACTTGGGTAATCAGATAATTGCATTTTACATTTTCAAATAACCCTTAACAAGCGGGAACTAATTAATGTCCCTAACACCCCAATGAGCTATGAATGCTTACTTCCGTCTTACAGCTAGGGAAACTGAGGCAAGGAGCTTTGTCCCAGGCTACAAAACCCAGTCAGGGCAAAGGAAGAGCTAGAAGAAACTCCTGGTTTCCAGCCCTGTGTTCACTCAGTTCCCTGGGAAACACATGAAGGATACTTTTTACCCATATGATGAAGCTACCAGCAACCACTGAATCATCAACTAAACCATCAGTCAGCCTAATAATTAGCCAATTAATTAGCAACCAGCCAAAGCAGATTCATTTACTCAGGGCTCCATCTAACACTGTACTAGCAGGAAAGTTGGATGGGGGAATCTAGACAAGGAATGGAATAGCAGAGCTTTACTACCACGCACCAGGCCCTGGCCAGCTTACAAACAGGGAACAGTGGTCGGCTTCACAGCCTAGCACCGCGGCTAAGTTTATTGGCGGCTGATGCACGCAGGACCACGTTCCCCAGTCCTGGAGCAGGAGACGAGTCCCAACACTCTTTCCGGGAGGCCAGGGCAAATGCACACCCTTCACTGTGTCCAGGGAGCAGGCAAAGTTTCAGCTGAGTCTTCACAAACTACTTCTGAGTGGGACACTTTCAGTGTAGTGCAGTGCTGAGAGCCCGGTAAAACAGGAATCTGCTTTTTATGCCTTTTTTTTTAATGCTTGGTTGTATTAACCATCCTCCTGTTCAAGCCCTTCCCACTAAATCCATTTTCCCACCTGGAAACCACCAGAGAGAGGATCCTACTGAACGAACAGTGACATAAGAATATTGAGAGCAGGAAGGGAATCTCCCAACAGAAAATGTGGCCAAGCAGGAAAGTTTGGGCGTTTCCATTCAGGGTGGCTAAGGAATACCAAGGGCCCGTGATTACTCACCCAAGCAGCCTGGAGACAGAGAGCAGATGCAGTGAAAAGTCGAAAGGTCTGCATGAAAGAGAAAGGTTTTCTTTGCAGGTAAACCCTTCAGTGTGAAGCACCCAGAGAGATTTTGTGGAGGACACAAGACTTGTTTTAGGTTTTATTATTGTTGTTGTTGTTGTTTTTATTGTTATTAATCTCTGGCCTTCAGGGGAAAAAATCGTATCTTCAAGACCACTCTATCAGTTAGCCAAGAGCCTTCAAATGTCCAGTTAAAAATTTGTAGGTGTTTCTAAAATGGAGTAAAAAGGAAATAGCAGCTAAATTTATATTTAAAGCTACTTTAGATTCCTAGCCCATGCCATCAAGGAGTCAAAGACTAATCAGTAGCACTGGGAAAGGAGAAGTTTTTAACCCTGGCGAAAAAAAGCGGGTGAAAAACAGAATCTTGTTGTTATCTTTATGTAAACTTTTCTTCAACATTTGAGTGATTTCAGTACAAATTTCTCCCAACAGAGAAAAACAATTAAAATCATACGGTCTCCTGAAAGACCAAGGCCACACCAGCAGTAGTTCTGCAGGACAGAGCAGAGAGTACAACATTGTGCATATTCTGCTCCCTGCTCCTGAAAATCAGAGCGAATTTTTCCAAGTGCTTTTTGCAAAAAGATACTTTCTGCACTAATTCGTTTAATCAAATAATTATTTTTCTCCTTACAAAACAAGATGTTTTCCTCGAGCATTTTGATCAGGCTTGAAGATGTAAGTCCAGGCTCCTAAAAGAGGATGTAGCTATGCCTTAACCGTTTGCAATCTGTTAGCTGAGCTCTGCAACCCACTGTCAGCCTCTGCGAATTGCGGAGTGAAGAGCCACCGGAAGGGCGGTGTAAGCCAGTTCATTCTGCCTCCTAGCTGGAGCAGGCTGCAAGTGGGGCTCCCGAGCAGCTATGTGGGCTTCACTAATGGGAGATAACTTCTTATGCCGTGAGGCACTTGCAATAGTGACACCCAGTATTTGCTTTAGGCTTACCCCCTCATGCTAATGCCATTAAAATGGTGTGGCTCAGCAGTTCCCAAAGGGATTATCACGAGCCTCCATTTGAGGAGCTCCTCATTTGACCAGCCCCTGAGCTGCAAATTGATGCGCAGAATGGGAGTGGGGCTCACCAAGTGCCCACCGAGGTCACCTCCACTCTCAAACTCCTTCTCCTTATGGAAAATCTCCAGCCTGTTTTGCAAAAGAGAGTGAAAAAACCATTGATCTAGATTCTCTTCCCTCTCCAGCCTGCAGAACTACCAGGCAGTCCCTTGGGAAGCCCAGCATCTCCCTGCATCTCCAAGGCCCGCAGAGCTGTTTGTCCATAGTGTATGAGGAACAGGCTAGTAAGAAGGCCAAGAACCATGAAGTGGCCTCCTGAGTAAGAAAAACCTGAGTGAGGATATGTGAAAAATAACCCTGACTCGCTAATCCTAGCTGTGAGCAAACAATTAGCAGGAAGCAGAGGCAAACAGGAAAGCTGATTTAATTATGTGACACTGATACAGCCAGTGAACTGGAGGGGAGGGAAGGGGGGGGGGGGGGCTGGGGATGTGGGGTCAAAACAGTTTGTAAAAATCTGTTTCACAAAAGCTGTTGTTCCCCTCGGGGCAGAGAGAGATTACTGTGGCTCAGTGTCTATCAAACACGGGAAGAGAATAGGGCCAGGGGCAATGAGACAGCTTCCGAGTATGAAGGGCCCTTCTTCTTCTCCGGAGCAACCAGCAGCCTGCCAAAGAATTCCTGTAAGCTCTCGGCGGCTTTGTGTGCCTGCCCGGGCTGTGGGCAGCACTGCAGCAGGCCTGCCTATTGTCGGCAGGGCTCAAAGGGAGCAGGGGAGAGAAAAGGGGAGCTGGGAGGAGGAAGAGGGCTTAAGGGGGCTTGTTGTTATCAAAGCCGCAGAGGTTATTGTGCTGGAGCAGAATCACGCTGCTTCTGAGCCCCTTCAGTGTGGCTGTTAATGGAGGCGCTGCAGGGAGACAGAGGGTGGGATTTGTTCGTAAACTCGCCAGGGTCTCCCTCTGCACGCACTTTGCTCGCTCACACCCTCTGGCTCAGAGCAGGCATGTGCGCAGGGAGGCAGGTGGCCCTGCACCCTCCTTTCCCATATCCACCGGCATCCAAAGACACCTGCCAAGGGAGCCAGGCTCACACACGCTCCCATCGACGCACCTGCTATAGACACGCATTCAGACGTACACAGAGCAAACACCCGTGCTGACATGCACAGATGCACCTACTGGCCACTCATGGATTCAGAGATACGTACACGCGCATCCAGATCCGCAAAGGCAACAGTACGTCACTGAAGGCATCTACAGCTGGACATACGGGTATACCTGATGGCTCATACGCATACCCTCAGCGTCTGGGTGCAAAGCCTTAACCCAAACACACAGAGGCAGGTAAGCCCATGCACGGCAGTCTGTAAGCATGCTTTTCCTGGCAAGCACACATGAGAAAGTCTCGAGGCCCTGTCTCAGAGATCATGAGCACATGGTAGAGTTAGCAGAAGGGATGCTAACCCACGTTGTTTTAAAAGCTTCATCTGCATCACAGGAAAGGAGAAGCTGAAGGCGCCTGGGGAGTAAGAGCCTCAGGAAGGGGCTTGTGAGCAGCGGTCTGTTGTCAGCAGTTTTGCAAATACTGATGCCGTGCGTCATGACCTAAGATTCTCCCAAAATTCTCTGCTCCAAACACCCAGGCTGACCGGAGGAATGGCCTGACACTGGAACTGGGACATGTTCCAAGGGACCAGAGTCAGGGTGAGCAGGGTGGCAGAGACAGATCCCCGTTCAATCTCTGGCCTGACTCGCGTCAGGGACAAGTGAGCACCGACACGAGTCCCACAGACTCCATGAGGGATTCAACCTCCTGCTGTGGGAGCCGAGCCATCAGATATGAAATCACAAAAGAAACTTTTAACGGGGACCAGGGCCTCTATCTCCTTATCCCCAAAAACTTGCCATGGGGAAGTACCAACCAAAGTCCCTCAAGGCACCGTGCCAGAGGGAGGTTTCACATGCATATCAGACGCACAGCCAAGACCTGGATGGAAGCGGGAAATCCCAGAGGCCTGGTCCACTTCTTACTCTAAGCTTAGCCGTAAAAGGCAATCACTCCGAAGGAAAACTCAGCAAAGCCTCCTTCTTTCTGGACCAGGAAATTTTCTTCATGCTCACGTCAACCAGGCTGGTAGAAGCTTTGCTCCACCGTGGCCAAATCCACAGCTGACCAAAACAGCTGGTCAAAACCGCCTTCAGCCGCTGAGCGTGGGTCGTGGCGACTTGGTGCATTACACAGCAACCAGACCCTCTCTTACTCCCAGGGTGGCCCCGCTCATCAGTCCCAGGGAGACAACTCACCCTTGGACTCAGTGCTGATTCACCGTAANAGGAAAACTCAGCAAAGCCTCCTTCTTTCTGGACCAGGAAATTTTCTTCATGCTCACGTCAACCAGGCTGGTAGAAGCTTTGCTCCACCGTGGCCAAATCCACAGCTGACCAAAACAGCTGGTCAAAACCGCCTTCAGCCGCTGAGCGTGGGTCGTGGCGACTTGGTGCATTACACAGCAACCAGACCCTCTCTTACTCCCAGGGTGGCCCTGCTCATCAGTCCCAGGGAGACAACTCACCCTTCGACTCAGTGCTGATTCACCGTACCGGTGCTAGTCGTACCCTGCTCGGACTCACACAAACACTCACATGTAAGAGACCCAGGCGCGCATGCACACGCACACGCGTGCGCACGGGGAGTGAGAGTAATTCGGCTGCACCCAGAACCTTCTTCTCCGTCCCTTCTCCTCCCGCTCCCACCCCATTGCCCAGCAGATGCTGCTGAGCCGGCCTGGGAAGGCAGGCGGGGAGCTGGGAAGAGGGATGAAGAGGTACCCCAAGACGGAGAGCGGCAGCCTCCGACAACCCTGGTAGGAAAAGTAGGGGGGCTGAGGCTGTGGGGGAGGGGACGGAGGCAAGGCAGGGAGGGCTTCTCATTGTGAGGGAAATTTTATTTTTAACAGATGCTAAGGCAGATGGCACAGAATTAACAGAAAATGGGAGAGGAAAAAAGAGGAAGAACATTACTGGCTCCAGAGAGAGTGGACATTAAAAAAATAAAGAATAAGGGAATGAAAACAAGTTTAAGTACTCTCTCCAGAGGAGGGGGGGAGGGAAAGCGCAAGGCAGAGCAGGGACGAAGCAGCGTGATAATAACCAAAGGCGTGAAATTGCAAAAGTAAAATTTGTGGCACTCGGGAGGGGCTGATAAGGCCCCAGCTTCATTGCAAAACTCACTCAGAAATTACTGATGTGATGTTTTAGCCTTTATCATTAATAATAATCGAGAGTGGGGAGTGGGGTGGGGGCGCCTGAAACAAAGAGCGAGAGGAATCGCGTGAGCATCTGAAACCTGGGGAAGGAGGAAGAGGCAGCACGGGGAGAGCTGGGGGAGAGGAGAGGTGCAGGGGAGAGGATTAGAGAAAGGGCTCCGAATGAGGGAGAAAAGGGACAAGAAGGGAAGGGAGAGCTGAAAAAGGAAAAGGAAGCGATGCCAGCCCAGAGAAGAGAGGAGGAAAGAGCCAGAGGAGGAAGGCTAAAGGACATGAGGAGAACAAAGGGGAAAGGCAAGCAAACAGGAGTTGGGGAAGAAAATGCCAAAAAGTGAGATGGGGGGAAAGGCAGCTGCAGGGGAGAAGAGAGTGAATGGAGAAATAATAGCAGAGAGGAAATTGTGGGAGAAGACAGACTGCAGGACAGGGAGTAAGAGAGGGGGAGACAAAGAGATATGGCCCTGCCGCTCTCCTCCCAAATTAATCGAGGATACATCAACCCAAGCCACTAAAACAGAGCTATTATGAATGGGTTAGTCACAGGTGGAGTTAAAGGCCTACAGAGGGATATTAGCCAAAATTGAGTGGCTTTTAATTTCTTTCTAACGAGAGATTGTGGCTGGGGAGCCAGACACTGCCTCGGCTTAGCTAGGCCTGAAGGCAGCTAAACACAGGAGCCGGCAGCTTCCCACAGCCACGCTAAACCACAGGCGAGCTGACCTGTGCGGTACATGCAGCGAGGTGGAAAAGGCGCACGTGAGCTGACCTGCCCGCTCCGTGCGGTGGAACGGCAGAGCCACGCGTCACGACACGGGGACGCACGCAACGAAGCTGGCGGGGACCCACCGGACCACTCTGCCTCCTCTCTGCACCAGCGCAGGGCTGTGCCGACAGACGGACGGATGGAGTTCCAGTGTTTCGCAAGCCATCGGTGAGCTGGGGGGATTCACCCTGCCCATGAGGGCTTTGCTTTTTACTGGGAGGAAGATCCCCCTGCACTGCAGCCTGCTCATTGCCCTCCTGGAGAGACCACGGAGCTTCGACACAAGACCAGGACATCTGGGTTCTAATTCTGGCTCTGCTGCTGGCAATTCACCACATTTCTCCGTTTCCCCATCTGCTCTCTGGGAATAATGCAGTATTGTTAAAGCTAAGCATTTAAAAATGATGAATCAGACCATCTCCCCATTCCAAAATAATGAGATTGGTGTAAAACATCGTGGCACCTTCAAGGATAGGGCCACGTGCAGGAGGACTCACACGCCTTCGGAAAACCCGGTCTGCAGGACTCTAGTTTCCTTGCTTTTCTACAAGATTTAGAAAGAGGTTGCTTTATTTTCCTGAGCTTACAGCTCACAGTTCATCTGGCCACATCATGTTGGGACGGTGTGGAAAAAAAAAAATATTCTCCAGAACTGGGTAACACTTAGTAAGACGAATTTTTTCCTCTAGAGCCATGCGCAAATTTTCCATGAAAACGTCTTACTTCCCAAAGCATCGATCTATTAAAGCCAAAGGGAGGGGTCAATTTCTAACAACTCTCTCTCCCCCTGAAACAACGTCGGAGAGGGGGGAAAAAACCAACCCCAAACAAGAAAGTTGTGGAACCATGGCAACATCCAGCTCTGACATTTTCTAAACAAAAACATTTGCTTTATGATTGAACATGACTTTTCATTTTTAAGTTCTAGACGATTCTAGACAAAAAGGCATTTTCACATGGTAAAAAGTTGCACTGGGAACAAAAGATTTCATTCGATCTGATACAAAATTTGGGGGCTAGGGTATAGGGAGAGGGAGATAGGGTCAGGATGGGAATCATATTCTTCTTTTGTGAAAGCATTACGTATTTTTACTTCTTATCCCATTTTGGAGAAGAAGTAACTGCCATTTACAAATTCTCATAGAAAAAAAAAATATTTCCTGCCTAGATCAAATTTCCCACCTGTATGAGAAGTTTTAAGGACTGCAGATAGTATGCGCTAAGTATTCTTAATGTATGTATTTATTTCACCCATTGCCCGTGTGATCCAGCCTAAATAACCCCCACATACATTTTCATCTCATCGCTGTTCAAATACTCACACATCTTCCCCTTTTCCAAGCTGAACTCGGGCTTGCTTGTGATGGCTGTGGAATTCGCTCCGGAGTGGATGTGCTTTCAGGTGAAAGACACAAACCAGATGAGCCGCCAAGTGTGGGTGACCTGCGAGCCAAAAAAACCACTTGTGCAGAATACATGTGAAGGCAGCAGGAAGCACTCCGGCAAACCAGGGTGAACTCACATGGCAGTGGCATAAAAGCACGGTGGTACAGGTGATTATGCAGGTGGTGCTGCTTAGGGAGCATGTGTTACACGTGTGCTAAGTCATAAAACGCCACAGAAGCTGCTCTTAGTGCATGGAACACCATGAGAAATCTGGTAACAGCAGCCACGTCTAATGAGCAGGAGTCACATCTGGGAATCACCTACTAATTCATCTGAGAAGAATTCATAGACTTGAGAGATAGCCAATGTCAGCGGAGAGGCAAAGCTGTGTCACTTTCCTGGATCCTAGTGACCCTTGGATGAAGAAACTTTATCCTTCTAACAGAAGAGCCTGCAAAGAGAAAGAACAACGTTCATGCGAGGGCATCACCCTCTGCGGGGGCAAAGGACCCGGAGGCAGGGTTGCTGGGTTCCAGGCTCAGCTCAGCTTTNCTGTGTCACTTTCCTGGATCCTAGTGACCCTTGGATGAAGAAACTTTATCCTTCTAACAGAAGAGCCTGCAAAGAGAAAGAACAACGTTCATGCGAGGGCATCACCCTCTGCAGGGGCAAAGGACCCAGAGGCAGGGTTGCTGGGTTCCAGGCTCAGCTCGGCTTCAGCGCTTTGCCTCCAGCTCCGCCAGAAAACTAGAGCAGCTGCCAGATGCCCCAGGTTTGGGGCTTTCATTCATTTAAAACATTTCAGGCTATCTCTCTTTCAAAGACACAAGAGAAAGGTTGTGTGCGTTCTTCTCTTAGTCAAATGGTGAGTTCAACTGGGAGAGGTCAGCAGTGCAGGAGTCTGCCTTGTCCATCTTCTGACCCTCCTCCGCATCTCCAGCTCGAGAATCTCTTATCTGCCCGTCAGGGAACCAGGCCCATGACATGACGTTCAGCCTTCAGGGAGAATTTACTTTCTCACTGAGATGGGGGCACCTTAAGGAATATCGTTATAGTGGACAGAAAAATCATATCCTAGGGTGAGAATGTCCCAGGGGATGGAGGAAAGCAGGCATAAGGGATCAGAGCACACGGGAAGTGCACAAGAAACAGAGAGGAGGGGGACGGGGCCCCAGAAATCAAGCACCAAATAATGCCGGTGTATGTCCTTGCTCAGAGACCTCAGACTTCCACGTGCAGGCTTTCCAGCTCGCTCGCTCACTCACACGGGAGCGCTGGCTGAGCTTCCAGTGTTTCCTGTTGATAATTCTTCCGCCTCGTCTGTTGGCACGGAGCGAGGACCGTTCGCCGCCGCCATGAAAGCCTTTTTCAATAGGCGCCATCCCCCCTGGGCTGCCAGCTGAGGCCACTCCTTGGAGAGCTACACCCCTCTGAAAGTCTATTAAAGCTTAATTACCGAGGGCTGACTGGCCTCGTTGTCTGGCAAAGGGAGGTAGGATGCTCCTCTCCCTCCCAGGTCAGGGCTGCTTTACTATGGCCCGGCCAGCTCATCGATGTATCAATTTAATAAGATCAAATCAAGGACAAGAGGTGAGGGGAGGAAGGCAGTGAGAGGAAAAGCTGTAAGAAGGCAGCTCAGAAAGCCACCAGTGCCTGCGTAGGCAAGACTGGCTGGCCCGGCGATGCCAAAGGGTGCGTTGCTGATTTACACTGCAGGCACAATGGAGCCATCTTGATTTACACCAGCATGGGCCTCCTGGTCCCACAGATCCTGTCCCACCAACATCTTCCCATGCTAGCCAAGCCCAGCATTTGATCGGTGCTTTCCCAGGGCCCAAAACCACCCTCTCCTACGTGCTCCGCTTCCATTCTGCTGCCACGCTGCTCCCCAGGAGGTTTTGCATCCACAGTAGTCAAGTCTTGGCCTTCCCCGCACATTGGCAAAGAGCTGTCATCAACACCAACACAAAAGTTTTTATCAGGGATAAATAGCTTCCCTCCCACCTACACCCTCCCTCCTTGGATGTGTCTTCTGGGGTCTGAGTTCGGAGATGGAATTGTACAAATAGATCAGTCATACAGATAGCAGTGGTGTTTCATTTGTTACTCAGAATCCTTATGGGCAAGGAAAATAAGAGAAGCTGAAAAAATGTAAAAGCATTTATTTCGTTCCTCATCCCTGAAGGACCAATGTTTTCCAAAGCCGCTTACGTCAGTGAAGAAGGTGGGGGTGAGGGAAAGGAGGACACACAGTTATGCTGAAGGTCTAACTTCAGCTTGGCGTGTTTCCATCACGGTCCACAGGACTCTGAATGTCACACAGAACTCAAGAGGTAAAAGCCTCGGGCGCCTCTGGAAAGCACCTGGTATCCTTCTCACACAGGCAAGGAAACTGAGGCAGGGGAGAAGCCTGGCAGCCATTTACAAAACCTCTCAGCGATGTGCCTAAGAACCGGAGACAGGCGAAGCAGGGTCCCTAAGCACCAGGCTGCCTGCCTTCCTTGGTACACTGTGACACCTGCCACCAGCTTAGGAACAAGGGAGCAGGAGAGAGGAAACTCATCAAATGCAAACCGTGCACAGGCACCACAGAATAAACACTCAGTCCAGAAGGGTCTGCACAATATCCCGTCTCCAAATTGCAAATCGCCACTCGCCTCTAAGACGAACTTGATACCTCTGGGAGAAGGCGCGTACCCAGCACACTGAGTCACAGGGCAAGAGCAGGCCCTGCTGAAACCTCCCCTATTCCCTGGCAGAAGTCAGGATCTGTGGGAATGCTCTCCGGAGCTCCTCCTGAAAACCCATCTCTGGTGCTGAGCGGGGAGAGCAGGATGTAGCAGTGCAGGGCAACACGGATGGTCCAGCCTCTCCAGCCCGCAGGCGCGCAGCAGAGCAGGGCTGGCGCACTCCTTGGGCGGCCAGGAGACAAGAGCTCTCTCGGGTGCGGAGGTGAGCTGCCAAGAAAATACCTGAACCCTAGAGCTTCTTCTCTTGCCTTGAATTAACAGAGCATACCATACAGGGTGGAGCAGTTTCAGGACCTGGCCAGTTTCGCAGGACCGAGAGGAAGCACGGCCTCTGCTGCCAGCTGTGCCAAGCCTCCAGCTTTCGGCCTCTTGGCAGAACTCCAGAACATCCCTTGCTCTTCTGCAGTACCTTCCTGGCCGAGGCCCTCCAAAGACCAAGAGCCAAGAGCGGTGAGGCCAGCAGGAACCGATACTTTCTCCCTCCCATCAAATGTGTCACTTCAGACTGGACAGAAGAGAGATGTGGGCATTTGATCTGGCAAAGAAAGCATTGGCTGGGTGAGTGTCGTTGTCCATGGATGGAGTGGGAGGGACGGGGTAATAGACATATATTCCCACACAGGCTGGGCACCAGGGACGATGGTGACATCTGTCCAACAGATACTGGTCGCACCAGCATCATGCCTCCAGGGTGCGCTTTCCAGCATAGCCTGGTACGTGCCAAGTTCCCTTCCAGGTAAGAAGCTTGAGGAGGCTATGGCTGCGTGACCAGATCCCGAGACAAAAAACCGAGTTGCTGTGTGCCCCGTAATTTGCAGTCATCTCCAGAGGTGCTGGCATCTTTCACTCCTTGGCAGCACCACTGCACTGGGCACCACAACACCCCGGGCACACACGGTACACGTGAGATCTGAGTGAGGCCTGCAAAGAGGACACTGCTGTCACAGTCCCTTTAGACCTTGACAAAAACTGGGGTGCTTGCTGCAGATGCCCACTTTCCTAGCTTTCTTCTGAGTCTTTCGACACTTGCTGCTTCTCTTCAAACTTCAGCATCTGGAGTCCAGACATTTTCATAGAATCATAGAATCGTAGAATGGTAGGGGTTGGAAGGGCCCTCTAGAGATCATCTAGTCCAACCCCCCTGCTAAAGCAGGTTAGCCTAGAGCAGGTTGCACAGGAATGCATCCAGGCGGGTTTTGAATCTCTCCAGAGAAGGAGACTCCACAGCCTCCCTGGGCAGCCTGTGCCAGTGCTCTGTCACCCTCACAGTAAAGAAGTTCCTCCTCATGTTCAGGTGGAACTGCCTGTGCTCCAGTTTGTGCCCATTGCCCCTTGTCCTGTCGCTGGGCACCACTGAGAAGAGTCTGACCCCGTCCTCTTGACATCCACCCTTTAGATATTTGTGAGCACTGATCAGATCTCCTCT
Organism: Steatornis caripensis; assembly: GCA_013398225.1. NCBI lineage: Eukaryota > Metazoa > Chordata > Aves > Caprimulgiformes > Steatornithidae > Steatornis > Steatornis caripensis. The sequence continues at coordinate 407,086 of VZSC01013690.1, read as the reverse complement.
CAGCCTTCTCTTTTCCAGGCTGAACAGAGCCAGCTCTCTCAGCCTTTCCTCATACGAGAGATGCTCCACTCCCCTCATCATCTTTGTAGCCTCCCGCTGGACTCTCTCCAGTAGTTCCCTGTCTCTCTTGAACTGGGGAGCCCAGAACTGGACGCAGTTGGGGGATATGAATTTGGAGGGGGAGGTGTTGAAGGGCAGAGGTTTAGCTGTCCTTTAGTGGAAGCAAACCTAACAGATTCAACAACCCCAGAAAGCAATAAAAATAAAACTAACATTAACCAACGCCAACGGGGTTTTGTTTTGTAATTTACTGGCTTTGGCTCTATACGTGCTGAACAAAACCTCCTACCAAAAAACCAACCCAAACATTCTACGGGCACGAAGAGCGCAAAAGGTCCCATGTGGGCAGAGACCGGGGGCAGCGGAAACACCCTGTCCCCTTCCCGTTCAGAAGCAGCCCAGAGTGGATCCCTGAAGTCCAAGCCCAGGCTCACCCGCTTCAGCCAAGAGGAATTGGACCAGGCTGGTGATTCACGGAGCGCTGAACCTTCGTTTAAGAGGAGACTTGTGGCTTTGCGCCGCCCCTGTTTTAAAACCTTCAGAGCCTCAGTGGTCAATGTGTTCTTTCTGGAAAAAGAGAAGGGATAGGGCCAAAGAGGAAGAGGTCAAGCGTGCCGCACGCTGGTGAAGGAGACCAGTGGCAATACGCGCCAACAGAGCTGGCCAGGCTCGAGCAGCCCCATCCTGGGTGTACTGAAGCCCCGCTGAAGGGTGCCTCGACGTGCAGTGGAGTTGAGCAGTGGCTGGGAAACTCCAGCAGCACACCAGTGCAGGCACAAAGCAAAAGGCTGTGCCCCGCGGTGCAAACCAGGCAGGCAGGGAAAGGCAGGAGACGTGAGGTGAGCTGACTGATGCTACCCATCAAGCTGGTGGAAAAGGAGGAGGATTGAATATTCCCTCATGTGCTGCCCGTGCCCATGGCTCCAGCTGCCTCCCACCTCCCTGCCTCAGCAGGATCTGATACCACAAAGCGCCTCGTGCCTGGCATTGGCATCTGACACAGCCAAGATGGGCATCAAGTTCACACTCGACTAAAACGGCGGCCCGATGTGCTGCCTAGGAAGCCCGGTGTGCCGCAGTCCTAGACAGAGCCTCGAGGCAGCCACTTTCCTAGAGAACCAAGGAAAAATACCCTCCCTGCCCCCATCCGCAGACATCACTCCCTGGAGCTTTACACCCAAAGGACCACAGACGTGGGGGAGGTACAGGGACACAGAGAGAGGATCTCCCGGCAGGGACCGGCAGGGGGGGGGGGGGG
>VZSC01013690.1:374738-405593 GCA_013398225.1 Steatornis caripensis | reverse complement strand
GGGGGGGGGGGGGGGGGATTAAAAAAAAAAAGAGAGAGAAGAAAAAAGATGGAAGAGAGGCAGTGAGCAGAGGCAGAGAAAGAAAAAAAGAAAAAAGGAGTGGGAAGGGAGAAAGTGAGAAAAAGAGAGAGAGTGAGAAAAATGACAGGAGCTGAATTTTCGGCGCCCTCACTTTAAATCAAGATAAAAGACTGAAATGGAAAATAACAGTCCAGAGAAACCCCTGGACGGCTTTGGGCGTTAATGGAAACACATGGCTGAAGGCTGTAGTGTTGTCAGCTTCCCCGTGCTCTGACATTCCTTTCTGATAATCCGGCCTGCCATAAAATTAGAATAGCAAATACCTCCTGACAAAGATGCATGTTTCCCTCTATTGTGCCATCATAAAAAAAACTCCGCTGGTGACTCGAGGAGCCGCAAACTTCAATTTAAATTTACAGTGCGGCGGAAGGAAAGTGATATGCACTCAAAAATTTTAATAACCTATTAAGTTACGACTTCAATTTCATTTTATGAATATTTTCCTTGGGGAGCAGTGCTATCACAGAGAAAGATAGAAATTTAAAAAAGATAAATAGTGCCATTAATCTCCAACATTTCTCTTCCATTATCCTTGAAAATTAGGAGTTATTTTTGTTCAGATCTTCATGTAATTAGCTCCCTACACTTGATTCACTAGCCAGAAAATGACCATGTTCAGAAAATTAAAAATTTGTCATTAAGTGGAATTTAACATAATATCATTTATCTTTATCTATTCCCCAGCTGACAGCAGGAGCCTTGGAAGTGATACAGGCTTCTGTGTCAGAGAGTAGAGGCAAGTCCTCGACATGAGAGGGAGAGCGCGGGAGTGTGGGGGGGGAGGCTGTAAGGGTGTGGGAGGGTAGCGGGAGACGGGGAGCGTGTGAGACAAAAAGGAAGCGGGAGCTGGAGTCACGGGAAGAGGGGGAAAAAGGAAGAGTGAGGCGTGGGAGGAGAGGGAAAACACGGGGGGGAGTGGGAGGCGTGGGGCAGACAGCCAGGCAGGGCGAGGGGTGGAGGGGGGAGCACGGGGGGTGAGGAAGAGGAGGGCAGCGAAGGCCAGCGAGGTACGGCTGTCTGCTGGGCTCAGCGGCACAGCTTGGGAAGGGCCACCATGAAGCCAGCAGGGTGTCACAACGAGAGGAGAGTCGGGGGCCTGGTGAAATCCTGACCTGGCAGGATCCCCGAGTGGCTTCAGCTGGGCTGGATGAACACCAAGGCACTGGTTTCTGCTGGTGGCTTTCTCTAATCCTTCGCCTGCCCCAGCCCACCAGTCCCCCATGAAACACAGGGCAGGACCCAGCAGAAATCCTCACCGAGGTCAGAGGAAGGCTTCTGCTGCCTATTAAAGACCTAACGCCTACATTGGCTACAAGATCCAAATGAATATTAGATGTCAGCAGACCTCCTCCTCTTCAAGCATTTCAGAGCTATCCACTGAGTACCCTCCATCAAGCCACTATCACCTTGTACTGGAGGGAAACTGAGGCACGGAACGAGTCTTTGACTTGCCCAAGGTGGTGAGACTGGAAACAGGGCTGGGACCAGAACCCAGCCCGGACTGGCAGCCCCTTTGAGAGCTTCTGCTCTAACCCGTACTTCGCACTTCCCTCAGCTAACCTTCCGTGCGCACCAGAGGTGCGGCAAGTCCAGCTCTCCAGCATGGGCTGAACTACAAGAAGCCTCTGCAGCTTCTGAATCCGTCCCGTGGACCGGAAACATTAGCCTCCTAACCATCTCATTTAATCTGTCTCTCCTACTCTCAGTGGCTAGATCTGATAAAATATCTCTCTGGAGAAAATGAAAGAGAATAGGTGGAAGGAAGGAGAAGAACACCATAAAGCAAACACTATGGGCAGGAGCTATTTTAAATAACTGGCTAGCTAAAAAAGCCAAGGACATTAGCTACTCAGCAGTTCCATCGTAAGAGCTTGTGCTATTTTAAGCAAATCTCTTTACTTCTCTATTCTGGCTTAAAGTTTGGGGATTTTTCCACTCCTCCCAAAGAAGTCTGGGGGGAGTTTTATTTAGCTGCATTTCCTTCTCCTGTATCTCGATTTTCAAACTTTGTGCATAGCTTTTATTCTTATTTTATTTTATAAGTACAATAAAGCGGGTTGGGCGGAAAGCCATAAAAATGTGCACTTCGTCAGAAACAAGCTTAATGGCTTTGCACTGTGCTATGTATTCTTCCGTGCAAAATAGAACACAGATTTTTGCACAAGAATCTACTGGACAGTGTGTAGTATGTTATAGATCTGTATAACAAGAGGGCATAAACGCGCAGAGGAACATTCTAGTGCAGACACTTACCACCATGCTCTGTGGCTGTGATTTTTAATGCAACCTAGGGAGTTAGGTGCAAAAAAATCTCACGCAATAGCATTCTGCCCGCAGGTTCCTGCAAGTCACAGTCAGCAGCCACAATGTACCAGCCCACATGCATCAACCTGTTTCTTTCTACCTATAAAAGGATGAGATGGGGTAGGGTCACCGTGCTCATCCTGTAGCTGGGCATGCGGATGTGTTGAAAGCACCTCGACGCTACAGCAAACCAACAGCAGAGCCGGGCACGGGACCCAACTGTCCTGCCCCGTTTCTGCAGGCAACCACATGCCGCCACCTCTGAAGCTTACCACCACCAGCGGGGGCACGCAACGCTGCTTTGTGGCTCGGACAACTTCTTTAGTGTGGTGCACACGTAGCTGGAGCCAACGACAGGGCTGGATAAGCATAGGTCTGCCTGCTGGTTTTCAGTAGGTACTGGGTATGGCTCTAAATCAGATCCTTAGCTGGAGTAAATGAAAGTAGCGCCTGCTGTAGCACTTGCCACAGTGCGGTGGAGGGCTGTCTCTAGGGATCTGTTCTGGGATCCATTTTCTTGTCTCAAGCCTACTGCATGCGTGTCCCTCTCTGGTCTGGGGGCTGAGTGGAAGTATCCAACGCTCATCACATGCCACAACACTGCAGAGCAAACTCCCTCCAGCCAATGATCTGAAACGCCAAGAATCACCTCATCCTTCCAGCAAGCCACCTCCAAACGGCTGGCTGGGACAGTCACCAGCCTGGACAGCCCACGCTGGAGAGGAGGAAGGCTGAGTCCATAGGCACAGGGGGGAAATGTTCATCCTTGATCCTTGTGGGGCATCTCCCCACGGTAACACTGATCTGACCCACACAAACTCCCGTGACGCATTTCTGTTCGTGCTGGGGCTGGTGCATGACCACTAATGGCGAAAATCAGGAATGCGATTCCTCTCGCTGGTCTGTTGCCCAAACCTTTTTGTTGTGCATCCCAGAGCATCCTCTTTCCACCCTGGCTCTCAAACAGCCCTTTTCCCCCAGGTCTCCTCCCTCACACGCTGCCACTTAGCCTCATGCTCCTCCTCTCCCATCCCTCCACGCGCTATTCCTTTTGCCCTTTCCCTTTATTTTCTGTCTTTGCTTTGTTTCTGCCCTCTCTTTTCTCCACTTCTAGAGCTGTTTTATTCACGGTGGTCTCAAAGCAGAGGCTAAGGCCCCTTCCTCTCTTACCCACTTATTATATGATTCACCAAAGTGCCTTCACTTTGTTCCCTCAGTCCTTGACTCAGTAGCTATCCTTGCTGCTCCCCTTAAAATCAGCTCTGCTCCTCTCCCCTCCACTGTCGTCTTCTACCCACTTCAACCCCTTTTTATACCCTTACAGGCTAAGCCAGACAACTCTCTTCCTCTCCCTCCACGCAGCCCCTGGCCCATCCCCTCCTGCCTCTCCCGTCCCTTTCTCATGCTTCCCCTCCTCACCAAAGCCTCAGCGCTGCAGCCTTAAAGCAGGATAAATGGATATGGATATCGTACAATAAAACCTTCAGAATGGAGAGTTTTGTGCAAGTGAACGGCAGCCAAGCCTGAGAGACTGAAAATTGGATAAAGGGATTAAAACAGTAGCACATTAACAGGAGATTTAGAGTGTAATAAACTCATTTCATAATAATATGTGCGTTGGGGCTGGTAATAAATCATCGCGGGATCCCTGCCTTCCGCAGTGCTGGAACGAGGCAGTGACCCGAAAGCGGGGTAGGATTTCAGCGAGATGTGGATTAATTTCACAGGGTTCTTGGCCAGGAATAGAGCGGCTGTGCCATTGCCGTACAGCTGCTGCTGCTGCTACTGCTGGCTTTTTACAAAAAAAAAAAAGAAAAAAAAAAACACAAAAGGCAAACAAATGAAACCAAACACGAGGACCTGCCAATACTGCCTGGCACATGTGTTCGTGGAGAGGGGTGGTCAAGCGGCCTTCAGCACCACAACCCCAGAGGCCAAACATCAGCACTTCTCCGTCACCAAGACCGGACAACGTCCTGCCCCCTTTCCACACGGACTTGTGGGGTAAAGATGATAAAACAGCAACAGGAAAGAAGCCAACTAGGCTAAGTCATGGTCACATTAATGGCCCAAATAACTTTGCCTAAGACACTGAAGTCGAAAGAATGTAACAATCACATGCAGTAGACATATATCAACCTAGCGGGTAGCCCAAAATGCAGCCTTAGAACAGGTGGGGATGAGGAAAGGCTGAGATCCCAACTCATGTCTGCTGCATGAAGCTCATGAAAAGTTACAAGAGATGAAGCCTCAGACCGCGAAAGGGAGCACAGCAGCATGCTGGAATGTTCCCAGAGAAAGAATACAGATGGATCCAAGCCATAACGTAATTAGGTGAGGCAAGGACTTTGCAGCAAGAGGTAATAAAGGAATAAAGAACAGGAAAATGCAGTACAAGTGTCCTGGAATAAAAAAAAAAGGGCTTGAGGAGGCCTTGGGGAGATGGGGACAGGGTGATCGTATCTTAACAAAGGTTGGGGAGCAAAAAAAAAAAGCTTCCCAAAACAGGAGGTAGTGAGAAGCTCCCAACGATCAAGGCACAGGTCCAGACGCTAGGGGAGCTGGGCTCGGCTTCTTGCCACTGCAGCCATGGAGCTTGCTTGGATGGCGAGCTCGCGGGGGTGGTCCTTCCTTGCTATAGCATAACCCGTAAGAGTGCGCCCCTATGTCTGTGAAAAAAATATATGGGGACATCTTGATGTTGATGCAACTGGACATGAAAACAAGAATCTGCGTTGAAGAAGAGACAGGATGGGCCAATTTCAAAGGAAGTTCCTAAACATAAGCCAAGGCTGACCTGGCACGAAGAAGGGGAGGACAAATTTAGGTGAGAGAAATGGGACATTGTGAAGACTGAGAAGGAAGTAAATGGCCAGAAGGACAAAACTGAAATCTCCAAAGGAGATTAAGGGCAGACCTGCAGATTCATGGAGATTTGTCTTGCTGGTACCCCTAAGGTTAGCAGCACAACGCTTATTTAGTCAAGGCCAGAGTCACAACTCTGGACTTCCCTGAAAACATTAACCTCTATGTTGTGCTACCCAAATACAGCGGTAACAAAAAGTCATCAGCTCACAAATCGGCCATCTGCCTGCGGGAGCAGATTGAGGGTGCTCAAACCAAACAGGGCATATAACTGTTCCTCAAATGGAAGCCTAAGCCTTTCAGCCTGCATCTGAGGCAGAGAGCTACATGCATATGCAAGTTTTCTTTACATGTGTGTGGCGTGGCGGCTGCCGACAATCCACCTGCTATGCAAAAATCCCTCAAGGAAACTCCGTTTCCTTAACAAAGGGAGTTTTGCAGCAGTCGTGTGCGGAAGACACAGCAAACACCTACGACTTTTTTGCAGGACCAGTTTGGGAGGCAGGCGAAAGTGGCACGTCTGGATTTTTAAAGCGGTATTTGACATCACATTGAAGGATGATTTAGGGGAAAATACAAAACAAGGAGAAAGGCACGACTGTGGAAAAACCGCGAAATGAGACTCAATCAGACAGAAAGGCTGAGTGTCTCAGAGCTGCTTGAGAGATTCATTCATTCAAGAGACAAAGAATGGGCCCCAGCACTGCTTGGGAAGTCGTGCCCACAAATCTCCGAGAAGCAAGCAGAAGAAAGGAACGGACAAAACATCGGGTCCCAGCAAACTGGTGCCTGAACTCCCAAACTTCTTCCAAGGAAACCAAGATACCGTATGCACAAAACGTTGCAAGGTTTGGATAAAAGCAAAACATTTCACAGCCATTGCAGCGCAGAGCAGCACCGGTAGCCAGTACTAGGCTGAAGGCCTAGCTCTCACCCCACTCCAAGGGAGGCCACCAGCCTGGCTTGCGGACAAGGGTCCTGCACAAGGCAGATAGCCCAGCCTTGGCTTGGGCCAACTGCTAGTCAGTGACACAGACTGGAACCGGTCTAACAGAAGTGATCTGTACCTCCACGCCAGTTAAAGCGTCCACTTGGGATGGAGGGGGTGGAATGCCTCGTTCATCTTCTTAATCGCTCTGTGCTAGGACTTGAGTTTGACTCTGCCCTTTGCCCCTGCATGCCCAGAGCACACATTTTTTAACCATATTACGTCACTTTCTCTACTTTTTGTTAAGATTAGGCAGCTTAACTTCCACTCAGGACATTCTCATGATGTCATGGGAGACCTTCCGATGCTCCCACCAGACATTTTTATTTCAATGAAACTACATCACGTGTCAAGGAAACCAGACGTTTTTATTTCAATGAAACTACATCACGTGTCAAGGAAAAAGCTTCATAAAAAAGATCCCCACCAGTTCTGTCCTCCCAGTCACCTGCTTCACACTGTTCCTGGAGGGCTAAGGGGAAATACTTATTGCACCCCATTTTTGTTATGACCTGAACTCAGAGGTTCAGCTGACACTGCAGACAGTCTATGGCCCTAAGACCTACAGCTGGGTCTCTCGTTGCCTTTACTTATCCCACGCTGAGCAGCTGTACTATAAGGCAGGAGTTGGCTTCTTACATTTCAGCATTAGATGCGACAAAATACAGAACACCTCTCCTCATAGCAATATTTTTAATCACTCAAAAGTAAAGTAAAATGTGCAGTAAGCAAAGGGTTGGGGAATTTTTCCTCAACAGAAAAAGAAGTGATTTAAAAGCACGTTTTGTAAAAACAGATTTTAAGAGATCAGTTCCAGACTGTTAAGGCCATTTTTGGCTAATAAACACAGGAACCAGCAGATTTGTGTTTTGAAAATGCATCGGTTAAAACAAACTGAGTTTTAGCAAGTCCCTTCAGATAAAAAAGCAGCATATTTAAAGAAACGCCTTCAGAAACCAGAAATTGTACTCAAAATGTACTTTGTTTTTTATCAACACTGGAAAAAATGTGGTCAAAAACCCCAAGCAGGTCAGCTTGGCTGTCAGGCCACAGTAGTGGGAAAAAGGGAGAGCGGGAAGGAAACGCTCACTTTGCCGTTTGTTCCTCTGGGCGTAGTGGATGATCCCAGCTCCGCAACGCTGCCCAGGGGAAAGGTGGCAGTCCCGAGATTCCGCCCAAGGTGGTCAAACAGGGCACACAAAACTACCAGTGGTACATCACCATTACAGACGCCCACCAAGAGGCGACCGTCCCCAGGACATGAGCTTGGCGCCCAGTCCTTTCACATCTACCACGTAAACAGCACGCGGCCCTCACAGCAATTTCAGCCAGGTGGGAGGGTGTCACAGCGGTAAGCGGTAGCGGCACCGCTGTTCATCTAAGCTGGCTTTCACTCATTACCACAGCTCTTGCCACATCACTGAAGTGTAAATTCACTCAGTAAATCACCCCAGTTTCATCGTTGCAAAATAGTACTCAAGAAGCACTGATAAAGGAGGAGAAATTGGATTTGCATTGAAGTCAGCCTGCCACTCCAGCTCTCAGTCACTGCCAATCAAGGGCTGCAAGCCCCATCCAGACTTCCCTGGCAGCAAACCGGCCGTGGGAACTTGGGAAGCTGAGGAGAAGAAGCGAATATTACTCAGCACAGGATCTTCATACTCCTCCACCCCACAAGAGCCAACAAGACCAAGTCCTGTGCAATAAAAGCTGGTGGGCAGTGAACCACAACAATAAGTACCCCAAATAGTGAACTAGAGAGCCAAGGGGCACCTTGATTTCTCTCCTCCTGGATTCAAAGGAGGTACTTCCTCCCATATCCCTATTAAGTGATATTTAAGAATAAGGAGAAAATTCCAGAAACTCTCCAATCAATCTGACAGACCATTTCAGCTAGAAAATACAGGTAGAACAGCTCTGAAAATGCTGAAGGACCTGAGCTCGATGTCCTCCAAAGATGACTTCCTGGCTGTGAGTCAAAACTATTTCCCTTGTGCAAAAACGAATCAACGTTAAAAAAAGGGCTAAATGTGGCTAAACCAAAATACGTCCTTTTTTGGTTAAATGTAAAGGCTTGGATTGCCCCAAAAAGACTTTTTCATCAGAAAGAAAAGGAATGAGAGAGAAAGGAAGAAAATATTTTTCTAAGGGTTTTTTTTTTTTTTCATTTAATAAAAACATCAAAAAACCGGCAAAATCAAATTTCTAGCAAAGTATAAGGGTTTGGGCTGTTTTTTTTTTTTACAGGAAAGGTTGTGGCTGTTTCACAACATTCCCCTTCTTTACGAAGATGAAAAATGAAATTAAAGCACTCCGATTCATTCCCCACACCTGGAACATAGATGCAACGCCCTGCAGCAGTTTCACGGCTGCCCCGTTGGAAGAGGCCACCTTTCAGCACACACTGCGGCTATGTGGCTGGTGAGCTAAAGCATGCCATTGATTTTTTTTTTTATTTTTTTTACCTTTGGTCACAAAATGTCATTGCAATGCAGTTGCATGATATTGTGCTGGCCAGAAATCACCTTCAAGACAGTTTAGTGGTATGACATGGTACATTGTCAACAGTAAATCTGGGCTGGGAGGCAATAATCCATTCCGATGCTGATCGTTGAAGACATCAGAATCAATTAAACGCCCGCTGTTAATCATGCTACCTGGCCTACAGACAAACCACCTTGTTCTGTAACCTTCTATAGTTTTATTAGCTAGCAAGCTCATATTAGGTTGATTTTTGGACAGGAGACCTGCAAAGACCATCCAGTGTTGACAGAAATGGCATGGCTGTATTCAAGCGCTGACCCCATTCACAACAGACCGAACCCTGGGGAGTTCCAGTGAGCGCTGCTCAGGTGAGTCCCACGCTCAAATCTTTGATTTTCGCAGTCATAATGTTTGCTGCACGTCGGAAAGACGAGCCGCATTTACCGGTGTGGCATTACCCAGTTCCTGCAGGGAACAGTTCCTCCCTACTTAAGTCTGGACTGCGGAAGTGTCGTCTTCAATTCCTGTGCAACAGAGTTATTTAACATTTCCTTGGATGTGAACAAGTGGAGACAGAAAAAAGTTGCCTCACTTTGGCAGAACAATGGACGGCACAAATACAGGATCAGGAATGGTAGGTGAGGCAGAAATTCTACAGAAAAAGCTCAAGCTGAGCAGGAGTTACCAGTGTAAGGTCATCCTGGAAAAAAAACCCCAAAGCTCTCACGGATGGTTTAAACAGGAGCACAGATGATCAGGCACATCAGACCTCTCTGCACTGGTGAGGCCTCCGCCGGAATATTACATTAAGGTCTGCACCCCAGCACTCAAGACAGGTGTTAGCAAATAAGAATTATTTGTGAAGAGAAGTAAGATCGGTCCAAGATCTGGAAAGCATGACTCGGAAAGCTGGAAAGAACTGGAGGTGTTCCATCTAGAGATGAGAAGGCTTAGGAGAAACATCTTCCTAGTAAGTAAAAAACTGTACAAAAAGGAAGGCAACATGCCGTTCTCCATGTCAACATGGAGAAGAGAACAAGGCTTAAACTGCAGCAAGATTCAGGTCAGGCATGAGGACAAAGTTTCTAGTGCTGGAGTTTCTAGTGAACTGGTGCTAGAGGCTAGTGAATCATAGAATCACAGAATCATAGAATGGTAGGGGTTGGAAGGGACCTCTAGAGATCATCTAGTCCAACCCCCCGGAGCGGACTGGTGTAGGGAAGCCATGACGTCTTCATCACTGAAAGCTTTTAAGAGTAGAAAATTACTTACAAAGTTAGAAAATACCCGTCTGAGGTAGAATGGGTCTTGCCCTAGGCTAGGGAGATGGATCAGATTATTTCATGGTGCTACTTTCAGACTTAATTTTTCTGATAGTCATATTAAAATTAAACTAAAACACAGTGAAGCTGAGTGATATGTCCAAGGACATATACTAGACCAGTAGCAAGACAGCATTAAGATGATCGGGAACTAATACAGGCACAGCAGTGATATTTCCTTCAATACCAGTTGTAAAAAAAACTGAGAAGCAAAGGGAGAGAATTTACTGGGATTTCCCTTCCATAGTGTCCTAAAATATTTCCAAAACAGCCTGACCAAAAGGCTGTAATATGTATGTCTATATTTGCATAAGTAGAAGCATTTCTATTTATTAAAAATTAAATATTTTTTCTTCTTGAGGTTTTGGGGTTTTTTAATGTTAAACATTAAAATCGTTCTCTATGAAGCAGTACTTTCCATTAAGGAATACAGGAATTTTATTTAAAAAAATAAGAGAAAGCACAATGTTTAGACTTGTTCAGAACTTTTTTCCCTGAGAAAATGCAACCAAATGCAAATGCTTGTCAGGTCATTTCGGATCTACCTTTTCCTCTGAAAGAAAAAAAAAATGTTTTAAGCAAATTACTTCCCTGCTTTGGCATTTCTGAGTCCTAGTTTCACAATTAATCCAAGTCCCTCTGCGTTCCCGTCTTCTGGAAAGCAACAGCAAGAACTTTGGGATCCCCAGGGCTGTGGAGAAGAGGCACAGGGTTAATGGTCTTAGGGACTTTGCGGTCAAGGAGCCGTGGCACTGCTGGTTAGCAGGAAACATTGCCTGGGGTTTGTCTCTGACACTGGCTTAGAGCGTGTCCCCGCGTTGTCTTCCTGCGACGACACAACTCCCAAACAGCATGGGCAGAGCTACGTGTGGAGAAGGCGCCTGGGCACCTCAGTCCCCCACCTCATCCTAGTGAAACCATTCCTTACACAACAGTAATGCCTTTATACAGTATAGCGCACTTTGCATAGCGCTCAGCAGATCCCAACTTGAACTATGCACTCACTGGTGCCCCGCTTCCAGAGTAACAGACATGAGCCATCATGGACGAACTCTCCTACACCTTCCTAATATGTTAAGAAATGTGCTCCTTCTCCCAGCTGGATTTACAAAATCTGCTTCTCCTGCTCTCACAGGGCCAAAATCTTTGCTCGTAGAATTCACTGGGATCCATTGGTATTCAGTGATGCTGTCCCTGGGCCTGCATGTTCCTGTCATTGACATAATTTATTGTGTGTAGCTGGTATAACCCAACCAAATCTATTAAATTTTTTCCGAGGACTGTGTAATCAAGTCAGTAAAATACTTTTTCAGACCATGCACAGAGTCCGTCTGGGTTCTTCCACTACATCGTGAGCCATGGCTATAGCGAGATGCCAGGGGAGAAGGAAGAACGGTGCAAACCGAGAGTCATGAAATCCACCGCCTCTTTTTGAAGGGCGAAACACACTCGTGTTCGTCCAAACACAACCTATACACTTCACTACAAACGGAACTCACGCGGGTTAAACTGTGCTTCTGAGCCGGATCGAACGCCCCCACTGGGCCACATCCTCATCTCACGTATGTTGGTATCTTTGTGTTATCCTCACACAAAGCCCGTTGAGCTGCCATCCCTCTCACAGCTAGCTAAGGATCTGGAGCTTTCCACTCAGGGGCAAAACTCAGCATTTTAACACTTCTTGGTCCGTATCACCACAAAATAAAATTCTGTTCATCACAGGATCTGCACTGCCTTTTTGTCAAACCAGCAACACAGCAGTTACCCTCCTTTCTCTCAAAGGTCCTGGGCATACAGATCTTGCTGCGAAGTAAGGAACATACTTTGTCTGAACTTCATGGCTTTTATCACCTGAGTATTAGTCATTTTCAATATGCTTCTGTTGCATTAATGGAAAAATATGGGAGCCCTCCGGTGGTAAAAATAATACCTTTAATTTCCCATAGATGATAACCAGAGACTGTAACCTAGCAGACAAAGTGCCTACTTCAGCTTTCAGAGGTGCAGCTGTGAGATCAGAAGTGTATTTTCAGTACCTTTTCCGTTCGTTTTATTCCATTCATGCTGCTTTAACTTAATTAATACCCATTGTTTTAGCAGGACCACAATAATAACAACAATCGCTATCACCACCAATGGGTCAAATTCAGACGTCCAGTAAGGTGTGTAAATGCTGTAGGAGGAAGGGCGCACGGAAGGATGAAAACTTAGGGCTTCTTTTAACGAAGAAAAATCAACCATAGTGTAAATGCACTGGTTTTCACCAGAGGTAAAGCATACCTGAATATATTCAGCTGAAACAATGAAAGCTTCAGCGAAAAATGTTTTTCCACGTAGGTATGGTTTTAAAAGCTACAGACTCCCAACACTGAACTTCTATCAGCCAAGAGGACAGGAAGGTGAACAAACAACCTCATTAGATTCACTCGGATCTACTCCTCGATGCTACCTGCTGTCTCCTCCCATAAGTTTCACTTGTAAAACCACCCATTTATGAGAAAAAATAGTATGCCAGGAAAAGGTAGGCAGAAAGAGATTAGTCGAACCTTGTCTAGGCAAAATAAAAAAAGAAAGTGTTTAAGAGCAACCAAAACGTATGGTTTTACTCCATGCTAGTCCTTGTACTTTGGTGTTAGATTTTTCTCTCCGTAACTCTTTCAAGTTGCACTTAAACACAGTCAATCTCAAAATAACCTGTGCAACAGGAAAAGTGAAAGCTTATTTTGCTTTTAAACGTTGGAAGGAAACATTCGAAGTTTTTCTGCATCTCCGCTTCTGGTCAAGGACATAGTTTTTGCAGAAACACAATTCACCTGGGACGATCACAGCCACACAGGAGCCAGTGAGAGGTAAAATGAGACACCGTACACTAGAGCTACAAAACCAGCCGTGGGAGTCACCCCTTTATTTTGCTACACGTGAAACTGTGTGTGACGCCCTCGGATAGCTGTCTCAAAACCCTTCCTCTGGTGTTCATAATTGCAACTGAAAGGCGCACAGAGACGCAGGTGATGCCAACGCATGCCGTATCCTCATTTGGGAGACCAACCAGCTGTCGTCTTTCATCACCCAAAACTAAACAGAGACAGGGACACCGGTAGTGGGGAATTCTCCAGAAGCGGCCAACCCACCTTGCAAATAGCTGCAGCAAAGGGTGCTCCTCGAGGAGACACCCTAATCACTTTGCCAGGAAGTAGGAGCTCATGGTAGTAGCTTACCCTGGTCACATCACAGTCCCACGGATCTGCAGTGCTGGAGGAGAGGCTTTCCTGCCGGTTGGTCATTCCTGGCAGATGTCAGACTATAACACCATAGACCACAGGACACAGCACAGCCTACAGTCAGGCAACTGTCCTTCACATTTACATGCCTCCTTACGTCCGATCACAAGGACCAAGCTCCCTGAGCCAGTGCCCGGCCTCACATTGTGCAGCAGACTTTTTCCTCTGGTTTCACCAAGAAATTCCTGAGGATTCACAGTGCGAAGCAATTGTCCCTTAGTGCCTCCTTCCACTGGACTCTCTTAGTCCCATTTTAATATGTATTTGTTTAATCAAACGGCTTCTATAATCAGGGAAACTTGGTCTGAGGGAGGATCTGGTGAAAAATGCACAAGCGCACAGGATCTGAGCTGCCTCTGATGCCCTCCCATGTGCTGGTGTCTCCTCTGAAGGCACAAGCACAGGAAGATGACAGGAAGCTCCGGGTTCACGCACACATCTTGGACGAGGACCGTCCTATTTCCTGCTCTGCTCTGTGCCCCAGCATCCACTGTTTTGAAGGTCTCCTCACTCCCAAGTCACTCCAGCCTCCCAGCACTGTGACTCCCAGGCTGAAACACTCGTTTCAGTCAGCTGTAAGCTACAGTTACAACTAAAAGCTACGGCCGTAGCTCACAAGCAAGCCCTTCAGCATATGCCTTGATTTTTTGCATTTCAAGGGAAGAAAAAGTAGTTTGGATCAAAACTAAGAGTAACAGACGCTCTGGAAAATCCAATTCGCAAATCAGATTGGCAACAATAAGAGGTTCTTCTAAAGCGCGCAAGGGTCGAAGTATTTCCTTACCCAGCGTATCAACTCACAGCTCAGAAAGCACGCTTTCCTCAGGCCCGCACAGGACAGGCCTGCCCCCTCAAACACGCAAGGGCCTCTCATCAGGAAAGCAGAAGGCGAGATCCACAGTGCAGATCTGAGAGCAGAAAACGTCAGTGGCCCTGTGCGGCAGCTGTTCTTCCTGCTAGTAAATAGGCTCAGCTCACCCTGACTATCTTCAGAGCCAGTTGCCTGACGCAAACACCGTAATGTTTTGCATCAAGGTCTTGCTTCTGTACTGTTCACAGTGCTGGAAAAGAGGTTTCCCAGATCCCCCTCCCAGGCTTTTCTATCTGTGCATTGAGCATGGAAGAAAGCAGAGTAGAAGATGCTGAGAGAATTTTTGGGATGCACACCTCACTTCCTGAATTTTCTTTTAAATGCTTCCTTTGTCAAGTTTTCTCACCTTCTCACTGATGCTCTGGCTAATTGCGCTGCATAGAGGAATGAGAGCTTGTGCTGTCCCACAGACCTATTGGGTGGGAAGGCTTTCCACCAAAGACCTGCCTAAACTTCACCCACTAGTTGTTTCAGATCAAAATTGCCTTCCTTAGACTTCAGAATTAACATGTCCGAGATGAACGCAGTCAGCTCACAGCTGTATTATACTTTCGTGGTCTTCTTTCTACTTGTATGCTATTCTGGATTTATAAGACCAGAAAAAGTTAATTTAACCATCAATAGGGAAGGGATCTCCAAGTGCAGAAAACTTACACAAACGGCCTAGAGTTCAAAGCCAACTTAAAACTTCAAAATCAAGAGTGTATCCCAGGAAAGGAGATGAGGTAAAGCAAAGAGGAAATTTGCCCTGCACGCTATTGCGTTGTGGATAATCTCATTTATGTGAAATGCTCCCAGAGCCAGTCATGAGTTGGAAAGCCGCCTCCAGTCTCGGTTTGACTCCACGTGTACAGGATACAGTTGTGCAGTGTGAAACCTTGAGTCTTCAACCACATGCAAAAGGTTTCAGAAATAATCTAGGTTTCACTCTTTCAATCTCACTGCTGATTTTCCTCATAACCAGCATCAGTGTTGACAGAAGGCAAGCAGGATAAAAGGCAACTATTTCTGACCAAGGAAGCATTCTACCAGACCTCCAGTTCACACAAAGAACTCTTGTGTTGACTTCATCTTCCTCGGATCCAGCCCTACGTTTGAAAAGCCATTCTTAATAGTTCTGCTTTTGAGATGTTCAGATAAACACTATGCATGCTGCTGCTGAAGAGTAGTCTAGCATAGCGTTAACTTCAGCACTTCAGAGGTTCACGCTGCACCTACCCTGCGCCATCACCTTCTAACGCTGGGTGAATACAGAAGAGAATGCTTGTAGACAGGGAAGACTCTTGACTCTGACTGCACGTAGACATGGATTTCCTCTGCTGCTGCTCATGGAGCTTGGGGAAGATATGATTAGCTATAACCACAATGCCAAGCAGAAGCAGGACTTCTCTTGAGCAAAATCAGAAGTTCAGGCCTCTCCAAACCCTTATTTACTAGAATCCAAGCAAGAAACTCTGAAGCAAGCAAGCATTTCTGAGCCACCTCTTGGCACTGCACATAGGAAGGCTAACTACAGGTTTTCCTCTCCCCTGTATTTCGTTTTGTGACTGTCAGGTCAAAGACACAATGACCTAAATTGGTACGCTCCCGGCTTCTCCCGTTCTTCAGCCATGTCTTTCATTGGTCTCCCTCTCCTCTACTTTCATTATGTCCACATGATGGTCTTTACCCATTTGGAAGATCTCCATGGCCAGCTATGTAGATCGGAGAGTATTTGCCAGTAACGGGAGTAATGGCCAGCTTCTAGTGCTTGTCCCGAACCTCATCTTTAAATCCTCACAGGAATAGCAGAAGGCCACCAGAAAGCAGGTCTGTTTCACAAAGACTGTACTCTACTGTTCCCTAACCGCTTATAGCTAGTGTACTCTTCTGGACCTCCCAAACACCCTAGAAGATTACTATCCATGTTTGTAACGACCCAGTATTCCAGGTAGGGATGTATTTTGTTCTCCCATCTCCAGTATCTTTTTTTTAAAAAATAGCATCACAGCATAGCAGCCACCACGGCCGCAGCAGCTCCGTGTAAGTCACATCAATTCCATTCCCAGGGGTGCAAACCAATTTCTCTTGTTTTTCCGCCCGTCTCTCTGGCTGAACCTCCAGCAGCCTTCAATCCCATTAATCCAAGCACTGCTGGCGATGACGAAGACTGATTTCACCAGCAAACGATCAATTTGTATCTCCCTCCCTTTTTTCTTTTTTTTCCCTTTTTTTTTTTTTTGGTGCAATGTACAAAATATCATGAAAAAGGCGTTAGTGGTGATAGTTCCACAACAGTGAAATAATAGAGTAATAAGGCAATCCACTTTTGACCTTGCAGGACAGCTAATTCATCTACCCATCTATCTTAATTATTCCCCGGGTTACAAAAGAGAAACTGTACAATTCATTCATTCCACGGTGACAATTCCATTTTCCACCCCCAGTAAAGCACCATCCTTTCTCTGCTGTGATCCTGCCATAGACCACATGCCTTCTCAGCCTACTCACACCAGCTCACACGCAAACAGTCATTAAAGGCCTGATCCAAAGCCTGTTGAAGTTGATCAAGTTAGGCCCTTGTTGGCCCCAACACACTCTAGTCTGTGCCCTTCCATACCTTCCCCTCACTTCGAAGCAAACAAGAAATCGGCCGTCTTCATAAGCCATACCAAAAGCAGCAGTGGGACCTCTGGCAGAGTAGACAGGAGATCTTTTCACATCTCTCATGTTGATGGAAATAAGGCATCTTACAGAAAGGTGTGTGTTGTCTCAGAAAAGTCTATGAAATCTGTCTGCGCTGAATGAGACGATAGGATCTCTGAATCTGGAGAGCACAGTGTAAATCTGGGGAGCACATTCTGATAAGGGTACAGAGAAGACACAGGAAAATTCGAAGAGCATCTGTTGACAACACTGCTCTAAGTTCTGCTGTGTATCATTTGCTGAATATTAATGTGGCCTGGAAGTTAATATCCGAGTCTCACATCCATACAACCTGATCTTTCTGCTGCTTCACCTCAGAGGTTGAATCTCATAACCTACCCATTTTCAGGCACGGCATCTACAAGCAGAATGTTTGCACATGACTCTCCAGCCTGCAGGGAGAGGCTGCTGTGAATGAATGTCTCCCACCATGCTCTGAAAGAGCCAGGGTTAGTCTTTACCTCCAGTAGGCAAAGGGGTCTGTTGGCACTTGCAATGCCATAATTTCACAACATGCCTTGGAGCCTAACAGTTGCTAGGAAGAAAGTGGAGAACTGGCCACAAGAGAAGTAAGGAGGAAGGTGCTTCAAAGGGAGTAGTGGTAACAGATAAATCCCACTGACTCTTGGTTGTTCCTCCTGTGGTTTAAGTTGAAACAAAAGCAGCAGAAATTCCCGTATGGGATGGCTGCCTCCGGTCACGTCTTCTCCTACTGGAAGGAGTCTTGGCTGCCGATATATCCCTGAAGACTTGCTCTTTCCTAGCATCCAACTTCTCTGCAGATGTTTTTAAGATCATCTTTGGGCTCCACAGCTCACTGAGCTCCTCTGCTCAGCATCTCCGGATCCCTTTTGGACTTCTGAACAAGCCAGACTCTTTTCCCCTCCCCACCCTCTTCTGTCTCCCTTCCATCACTTTACTCTCTCCATACTGCTCAAGGCTGTATCTCTGCTTGTCTTTCCAACACCCTATTCCCCTTATCAAAAAAATATACTCAACTCTTCCTTAAAGCCACTAAACCCAGCACTTCCTTCTCTCTGTCTGTAACAGGTCGTCTTAGCTTGATCTCCTTTCCTGCCTGGTTTCTCCACCTCTGTCACATTTGTCCCCAGTCTGTGCTGCCCTACCATACCAAATCCATTCCCTTTCCCACAGTCCCATCCTCTCATCTCCTGGACTCCTCTACTTGTCTCACACAGTCCATCCACACTTTTGATTCACATTAGCATGGCAAGTTAACCTTCTACCAACTTCACTCTGCTCCCTTACCTCTTTCCCCACTCTTATCCTTATTTTTCCCTTCTTACTGCTTTCTACGCTTACTGTGGTCCCTGCCCCATTATCTCACTAATACATTAACTCACATTTAATAGCCAGCCTAGCCTTAAACCTTGACACCTACTCTGCTTTCTCCTCCCCGTAATCCTTTACACGAGTAGACATCCTATTTCCCTCTTTGTCACGTCTAATCTGAGACTAATCTTCTCTTACGAGAGGTGAGCACATCTTTTTATGTGAAGTTTGTACAGCGCCTTCCCAATACACAGTGCTTTGAATTATTATTATTAATACATTACTAACACAAAGCTACCACCTCAGGTTCAGGTATCCCTGAGACACAGATTGCTGCGAGCAGCTAAGTACATCAAGGAAATATTAGAGCTGCTTGCCCCTTTGTTACAGCTTTCCCCTAGGTTTGCCCCAGCAGCTCCTGCCAGGAACAAGACCCTGGGCTAGAGTGTAAACAGAGACCAAGGACAATATCCTGCATCTCAGAGAGCGGAACTGGAGCCTAACATCAGGCACGCACAAGGAGGGCAGGAAATCCCAACCCCACTAACAATAAATACCTGGGATACTGCATAGGTGTTTTCAAACCCCTCAGCGCAGAGGTGCCTACCGGCATCAGCTCCTCTGAAGACCCAGAGTCAGTTGGTAGGAGTCTGGCACAGAAGTGTGGACGGAATGTCGGCCTGCTGAGTACCGCCCAGGAGGCCACTGAGCAGTGAAAAAAGCAAAGCAAAGACCCCAAAGCAGAGCCTGGACCAGTGATGCTGCTTCGCTGCCACACATATGCCGTTGTTTAGCGCCTTGATGTGCGTTTCAACAGAACCTGCATAGTACGTCCAAGCTTCTGGGAAACAGCAAGTGGACACAAACACAAGGTCTACAGTGAGTACTGTTACATCATGTGTGACTGGCAGCACCAGGAGCAAAGCAGGGCAAGCTGACGCACAGGCATAGCTAACACAGGTTGCTGCAAGCTGTTACGTTGGCAACAAAAAAAGCTATCCCACCCTGTGCCGTAACTACTCCAAGTCCCAGCAAAGAAGCTGTACATCGTCACAGTGCAGAGTGACGCAAAACTGGTTTTCCAGTTAAGATATTGACTACCAGCTGACAAAGACGCATTTCAGTTCCTGACCGACACGGGTTTCCTGGCTGACTTTGGTCAATTCATGTGACGTGCTCTGGAGGCCATGTTCACACAAAGGAGGACCACAACCATTCATCTGCTTCTTGGCATTGTCTAGACAAGATGACAAACGTCCTTTGTGGCACGTCCGGTCTCCAGCATTCTCATAAAGCTCACATTCTTCTTCCACAAGGCAGTCTCTTTGGTTCCTTGAGCTTTTATCAGGTGTCTCCCTGATCCCAAGACACAGAGTTTTCGCTAAGCTACAACCTGAGTTTTGCTATTGCCCAGAAAGTGCTCTTCCTCCCAGCTCCTCTTTTTGCAGTATTTTCAGTAAGCCTTTTCCTTCCCCTTTTCCTCAGAGACTCATCACCATTCAACCAAACCCCTGAGAGTCCAATCCTCCTCTTACCTTCAGCTGTCTTTAAATACCATGGCTGCGAACTGTAAGGCACTCATAGATGGCCAACTGCTCTCTGTTAGCACGGTTACAGGATGACAAAGGGGCTGGCCCATAAGCCCTGGCATAACGTGTTTTTTTTCAACAACTCAGAATTCACACTGGAGGAGCTTCATTCTCCCCTCAAAAATTAACCTTTCTGCACCTCCCGCTGCGCTGGTGCTTGTGGTATGCAGGGACAATTCCCACCTCAGGCATAGTTTCTAGTCCCTTTCCTGGCACTGGATATGGAGTACAGCTAGGCAGCTGAATGCTTTGATCTTCTTGATGGCTGGTGCATGTACATAGCTTTTGGAGTCATGCACTTCCTTATTCCTCAGCAGAGCAAAGTTTCTTGCTCAGCTGAAAATTAACTTCTGTGGTTGCACTTACTCACTTCCTCTCAAATGGCCTGCAAAGTAGCTCTGCAAGCAAAGTACTACACCGCAGGGATCCCACGACTGACCTTTCCCAGGCACTCCTCGGGACAAAAGAAGGGGAGAAAAGCAAGGGGAAGGGAAGAGTAAGGAGAATGGTGGTCCTGGCCAAAGAAGTTTCAGAGGAGAGAAAAAGGAAGACGGGATGAGAAGGGAGTGAAGGAGAGAAAAAGTAATGGAGGGAGAGAGGGAGCAGCAATAATAAGGTCATTTGTTACAGGAGCTACTCCTAGTCTGTGTGTATGTAACACAATTTGAGCTAATTGTATTGCCCTCACTTTGGGGATGCTGCTGTCTGTCTCTGAAGCTTTTTCTAATTTCCCCCCTTAATGTACGATTTCAGAATCTTTCATTCTAATGATTTTAATGCAATCAGCAAAACTATGCATGTAATTGTCTTTGGCACAGCACTCGCTGGAGTGGCACTCAGGGACAGCTCCCTGAACCCAGGACTCCGGCAGGAGAATGCAAAACAGGCCTGTTTTCAATCACCGCGGCAGAAGGCAGCCGGCAACGTCTGCGAAAGGCTGCCGAAAAAAAACATTTGTCGGAAGACAATGACAAAAAAGGGGGTCTCAGCTCGGTGCTATTCAGAGACAATTTGTAAGCACGGCTGTTGAAGTCGATCCAAAGGCTCCGGAACAGCTGGAGCTTTGCAGTGATTGATAAGTGCGCCCAGGAGAACTTCATTTCTGCCTGAATGAAGACAAAAGCCCCGCGATGCTGGGCGGATGGGTAATGTCACTATCATTAAGTAGTGAGAGTGGATATGCCAGACCTTCAGATGGGGACACAGTCAGGGCTATGAGGAGAGGTCAGGGCACCCTCCCTTCCTTCTCATCACCGCCAGCTCTTTCCCCTCCCTGACTCCCCCTTCCCCGCACACACACTTTCAGCGCAAACACCGCCTTGGCTAATTGTAATGCCCATATAATAAAGTTCCCCTAGCTTATAAATACCACACCATAGGTCTCTCCCTCTCCTCTTCATGACCGCTGTGTACGCACGACTTCCAGACCTACTAGGGCTGGCTCTGCCAGTGGATACTTCAGGCCATCCAGATGCGCCTTGTCCACAGACAATGTCACTGTTGCTTGTGATCTCACACTCAGAAGATACCACCCTTGAGAGCCACCTTCAGTACCCATGCTTGGGTGACTCCCACCAAAGGCTGCTTGTCTTCTTCCTCCCTCAGCAGTATCTTCTGAAACCCAAAGCCTGCATTTTTGAAGTCAAGTCCAGTGGAAATTTTTGGGCAACCCCATGAAAACAGTTCCAGCGTAACCACAGGAGAAGAAAGCACACGAAAAACAAATCCAATCACAATGGAATTGAACTGGTGTCTATGTGCTTTGCGCAGAATCTCATCTGTCTTAAGGCTTGCCTGGTTTGGGATGTTTGCTGAGACAGTCTCTTTTTCCCTGCAGAATTACCAGATCTCACAAACAATAGTCAGCGTGAAAAGTATTGGAGACGAGCAAGTAGACGATAATGTCAACTTCTGCTTTGTGCATTTCTCATGGTAAGAAAAAACTGGAAAATACAACCCAAGTTGTTCTGAAACAAGCAAAATTAAAGGACCCTTTACTCATCGAATTACCCTTGGTGCTGCTCCCAACTAGTCCAATTCAAGACCTGTCTCCTCAAGTTTCTATATATTCAGTAGTCGGAACATCGGACACCTCTGAAACTCTGCAGCACAGTTGGGAATCAGCAATGCCCCACAGAATCCATGAGAAAACAGTCCACAGCAAGTGTGACATCCATGCAGCAAGGGGAACAAACTGCCTGAAATCGCTCCAAGCCTGCGTCACACATCCTCCGAGGATCTCCAACCCACCTCAGACACTTGCTCTTTCCATTCCAAGTACTGAACCCACCTCTTTTCTCCTGTTGTCAGTGGCCAGTCCAGGCGATGCCAGAGACAAGACCTCTTCCAAAAACCCCACAGAAACTTTCCTTTAGCGAGAAACACTAGCCTGCCACCTTATGGGATGCCTTAAGGAGCACGAAGGCAAAAGAAACAGGAGCGCAGGAAAAAGGTTCCTACTGGCAAACAGCCTGTCACTGTTTCGCTTCCTGCTGACATTTCAGGCCAGCCCTCGGTCACATAACGCAGTTAGCTTCTGTTCAGATGATGCAGCCTCACAGCACAGAGCTACAGCTCTCCAGCAGGGATCCTGGTCCAGGATACCCTCACGCAGCCACAGCTGAGACTGACTAATCGCCAACAGAGATGAACCTGAAGAAAGATAAGAAGCTTCGGAGTCAAGAGGTCCGGGACCATTTCCAAACTCTGTTGCTGACCTGAACCAAATCACACCCACTCTGCTATCTATCTTTTCCCACTTTTCTGCCTCTGAGAGATCTACAGCGCATGGTCCAGGCTGCCGTTCAGCTGTACAGCACGTATAGCAAGAAAACCTCACACTGCACTGGGGCTATATGCTGCCCCAGCAACAACATTTCCAGGAGTCCCTACCTACCAGCACTCAGCACATTCCTGCCACATTGCCATCACGTCAGAAGCCATAAAAAAATGTTACTCAGGGGAAGAGGAAACTCCAGCTATCCAATTATC
Source organism: Steatornis caripensis (assembly GCA_013398225.1). Lineage (NCBI taxonomy): Eukaryota > Metazoa > Chordata > Aves > Caprimulgiformes > Steatornithidae > Steatornis > Steatornis caripensis. The sequence continues at coordinate 382,839 of VZSC01013690.1, read as the reverse complement.
ACTGAACCCCTCTGTACTTCAGATCAGATCCATCTGAACCTTTCAGGAGTTCCACCACCGCCGCCCCCTTGATTCCCATATTCTTCACAGATAAGCTGCCCCGAGGGAGGGAGCTGAGAGATCCCAGAGATGTCCTTCTTTGCAGGAGGTGACCTCTAGAGCCCAGGACATATAAACCCACATTCCTTCTACTCATTTGACAACACCTGTGTCAGTAACCCTGTCCACCTTAGACTGTTGGTTCTTTGGCTACCAGAAAGCTTTGTGTCCCGTGTTTGTACAAAACCTACCACGCATCCAGGCCTCTCGACCACCACAGCAAGCAGCAGCAGCCGCCCCTATACATCTCCAGCACACACAGAGAAATCTGTCTGACATCCTTCTGTGCCTTCTGCTGGTGGGGAAAGCAGGGTCAGCTGCCATTCCCCTCAATCTCCATCCACTTTCAAAACTCCAGGAACCTTTTGCTGAAGTAACACAATTTTTTTTTGACTGACTGACTTACACCCAGCCAGCCAGCATCTTGCTCGCTCTGCAGGGTGATGGAATAGCACAGGCCAGTGATCAGCAGGAAAGCTGGTTCCCATCAGCCTGCGGAAGAGCACCAGCCCCACTGCTGTTTGTACATGTCCTCTAGAATATCCACATTCAGCGCTGTCCTTGCCGAAGCCACCACCACCAAATCGTGCACTTCGTTTCCTAATCTCACTCTGCTCAAATCTGGTGCCGGCTCTTTGTTCTGCCTTGCTGCTCTGACAGCTAAATAGTGACAAAGAGCACTGTAGCGCCGGGGGGATCTCAGGTGGTCAGGTTTTGGTGTGCGCTGTGGTGGGCCACTTGTGGACATCCTTCCTGAGTTGGTAGCCCTACTGGCTGCAGCAGAACAGCTCTTGTAGCCTCTCGGGAGCAGAGGGATCACAGCAGACCCCTTCTGGAGAAGGACACAGAGGCACTCAAACAGCCTGGCAGTCCCTGTCAACCAAGACAGCAACAGGATCCCAAAGTCCCAGCGGCTTACAGCTCCTCTCTTCCACTGAGCCATGCTACTTCAAGTTCTATACCTCCGTTCTGCAGGTAGCTGTGATGATACAGGAGCCTAGGCAGAGAGAGAACTTTTTTCAGGACCTGCACATTCAGCAGTGATGTTACCAGTAACATGCCACAGCAAAGCTTTAACAGTGAGCAGAACCAGCTTTAATGAACCGATCTGGACCTGCAGAGACTTTATTCCAACTAAATAAAGATCCCCCAAGCCTCTACTCAAGCTCAGTCAGACCTAAGCCTCCAGCAAAGTGACTATCGGTTGCAGTAACATGTTCCCCACAAGACACTCCATTTCTCCCAGCTACCAGGTTCCAGCTTCTAGGAGAAGAAATTGCTCAAGCACCTCACTGCTATAAGACTTTCTGTTCCTGATTTTTCATCAGAGAAAAGGAATAAGCAAAGTCTCCAAAGATATTTTCCCAGTCTCTTAACACCAGTCTGAGATGTCTGTTTAGCCTGATCCTCCCAGTGACTGTTCAACCTTTCAGTTGCCACCTTTGGCATGACTGACAATATTGTCAGGCCCACTATAACCTTTATATGCAGGTAGAGCAACGGTGAGCATCACATTCCTTGGACATGGTCAAACCGTCAGGTACAAGACCCCAAGGCTCCTCCTTGGCTGCACACAGTCTACATCACACCCTTTTTACCACAGGGACCTTGGGCGTCCAAGAGCACCAGGCACAGGTCAAGCAGACTGAGACAAGATGTGCGTGGGCCACACACCAGGCATTTACAGGCACAGTCAGGAGGTGGTCTGTGCTTTTAGACCTGTACAGGTACAGCCTCTGTTCCCACCAGGGGAACGCATGGCAGAGCCAAAGGTACTTCCATGATCTCAGAGCTCTGTTCGGACCTGGATCCAAACAGCAATGGTACTTGGTGCTGGCAAGTTTTGATCCCTTCGTGGTCCTCTCTGCCCTAAGCCATGATGATAGAGTCCATCAGGACCCAAAACCTCCTCCGTGCTTTTGTCCCCACTCTGATCTGTGCAGTAATAAAGAGTGATCAGTCTTGACAGAGAGCATCCAAGTGCCTGGCATGCTGTGGAGGATGAGGGGAAGGCAGTCTCTGCCATGGGAGATGATCCCTGGTCTGCCTCTCTTCATGACCCCAGAGAATTCACACCGTCCCGCTCCCTCCTTTTGAAAGGTGATAACAAAGGTGTGAGTTTCTAAGCCTGACTGGTTCGAGGAGTTAAAACCCAGTGAACCTGACCAGATCAGTGATAAAGCCAGAGCTCTGCTGAATTGGTCATTCTCTTGCTCCCTCCTTCTCTTGCCTGACCCCTCTTTTGCATGGTTCACAGAATCGGCAAAACTCCCTGACACAGAAACTGGAAGACACTCGATCTGTCGGTAACAATTTCCAGCGGCTTTGACAGGAACAGGCAGAGCACAGGAAGAATAAAAAAAAAGGGAAAGGTGGAAAAAAAAAAAGAAAATCATTCCTCCTGCCTCCTATTCTCTCTTCCATCTTTCCTTTGGCTTCCCCTCTTTCGGGTGCTGGGTGAGAATCTCCTTTCCTTTGTCTGCTGCTGGACAGATGAAGACAGCCCATGGGCTGCAGGAGGTATGCCAACCCGAGCCATGAAACAGACTCATTCATCAAAGAGGAAAGACCGTCTGCACACAGAAGGGTAGATGAACATCTCTTACTTCAAAGGCCCCACTGCTCTTGCAGCGTGCTGGTTGCCTGTCCAGGCCCATGCTAGCAGGGAGGCTTGGAACAGGTAGGAAGAGCAGTGGAGAAGATGGGGCTGGTGATGATTTATACCCACATTCTATTTATATTTTTCGGTCTGGTTTGCTGGGAGGGGAGAAGCTTTCACTTCATTCTGCAGAGCGAGGTGTGGCCTGTGACCATCAGGGTGTTTTTACCCACGAGATGCCTGGCCCAACCTTTCCTGCTCTCATCACTGCGGCTTCAAGCCTGATGCAGAGTAGGCTCCGCAGAGCATTGGGGAAGGGTCTGTGAGCAGACAGAGCATACGGACTGAGACTTCTGCAGCTTCTTCTGGGCCATACATCTGACTCCCAAACTGACACAGTCACTGTACGAGGCTGGACTCCAAAATTCGGGAAATTCTTTCCCATCCCTGAATTCTGATGTCCTTCCCTAAACAAAAGCCATCCTGACCAAGTGCCTAGGGAAATGTGAGTACACATGCAGTACACAATGCAGTACACAAGCATGATGCCTACCTCTTCAGTCAACCCATACTTTAGTCTATGTCCACTCTAGTCAAAAATTAGATCAGTGAAAATTATGGGCAGTGGAATCTGTGTTGCATCTTCAGAACCGGTGATCTTTTGAAGGAGGTATGCAAGATGGTAGGAAGGAGAAGCCATGGCTCTGATGAGCCAATATGCCCAAGAAACAACAGTATCAATTACACAGGGCCTAACTTTCATCACGATAAAACCAGACTATCATATTGTCATACCACAACAACAACAGATACACACCCTTAGAAGGGTCCGTGCTTGACTTTATATAACACAAGTCACCCGCACAGACAGAGGATGGGAGAGCACAGGAGAAAAAGAAGGGTTGACAACAGCAAAAATGCACAGAACATACTTGGCTACCGAATCACAGCAAGTCAGGGTTTTACATTTAGCCCAGGCACCACATAGGTGAGACACCAGCAGGACATGACACGAGGGTGATATCCACCATGAAGTCTTTTCCTTCAAAAGGCAAAGCACATCTGGCTTAGAGCCTACACGGTATTTCATGGCCTAGATGAGACTGAGGATCATGAAAGCAAGACACACAGATTGATTTAGTTTTAACTCTTGACACAGATGGAAATTCAAAAGAAAAGCTTTACTCCTTCCTCTGTGGTAGAAGCATCATCAGTGTCTGTTTACAGCAGGAATTGATCCCAGGGATGAAGAAAAGGCTGAAATCTAACCTCAGAAGTGATCAGTGCTTGGACCGTCCCTGAAGGCAGGCGCTTGCCTCCCCATCCAGCTCTTTGCTGCACCAGGATCAAGCTTTCATCATGCCCAACCTCACTGGCTTTGAGTGTCGCGGCACAGTAACAAAAGGAAACCCAACAGATGAAGTTGCAATTGCCCTTCCTGTCGGAGATAGCTGATCAGAGCTGTGCCAAAGGCAGCTGCTTGTTTCCTTCTCGAGAGGTAATTACAGCAGCTAGAGAACACCATTTGCCATGTTGCTTTTAATTCATATCAGCAGAACTGACAGTTCCAGCTACACTCACTCAGGGACTGCAGGTAGAAGTCAGGGAAGGATGGAGCTGCTCCAGCCTCCACTGCAAAGGGCTGGGAGGCTTTCATCTCAGCGCTCACCACTGCCCTCTTTGCTTTGCCTTGACCCACTCAGCCCCCTCTGCTTTTTGTGCCTGCTACACAAACCATTTAGCCATCTGTAGTCAGCAGTTGCACACGTTGCTGTGAAGGGAAGAGCAACCTTGTGCTTGAGACACTGCCGCTGCTCTCAGAAGATCGTGAGTTCAGGTCTGCTGCAAGCTCCCTGACCATGTGCTGGAGAAGCTGCAAAAGCTCCCCAGGCTTTTGGTGGTTGCTTATCCCCAGCTAGCCATAGAGCAGCTACCATAACCCCACTGACGAGCCAGGTGGTGTGCAGAAATGCTCCTGCTGCCAGTAAGGCTGCAGACCGGCTGAGTGCTTCAGCAACTGCTAGCAGGCTGTTTATACAGAAAAATCTAGGACAGGGAGCGATGAGGGTTGGATCTTGCACACCACAAGCTACACACACATGCTGTTCATTGGTGGGACTGGGGAGATTCCAGAAGTCGGGCACACAGTTTCAACAGCACAATTAAAGGAAGAGAAAGGGACAGGTAAATGAGATACCTCACAGGAGCGAGCAGGAAGAGACTATAACAGACCTCCACTTGAGAAAACCAGAATACCATCCTTGTACACCTGGCAGACACGTCCATTTAGACTGCACAGTCTTCAGAGCAGCCGTTGCCTACTGTCATGCTTTGCACAGCACCTAGCACCACAGAGCCCCGGCTGAGACGGGGCCACCAGGCCATGAAGAGCAGCAATGAAAATACAACAGGCAAACTCAATTCTTGGTTCATTTCTGAAGCGGAAACCACAGGCTATGAGCCACAATTGTTCATAGTGCCTCTGAAAACGAAAAATAGAATCATAGAACNTCTCAGCGCTCACCACTGCCCTCTTTGCTTTGCCTTGACCCACTCAGCCCCCTCTGCTTTTTGTGCCTGCTACACAAACCATTTAGCCATCTGTAGTCAGCAGTTGCACACGTTGCTGTGAAGGGAAGAGCAACCTTGTGCTTGAGACACTGCCGCTGCTCTCAGAAGATCGTGAGTTCAGGTCTGCTGCAAGCTCCCTGACCATGTGCTGGAGAAGCTGCAAAAGCTCCCCAGGCTTTTGGTGGTTGCTTATCCCCAGCTAGCCATAGAGCAGCTACCATAACCCCACTGACGAGCCAGGTGGTGTGCAGAAATGCTCCTGCTGCCAGTAAGGCTGCAGACCGGCTGAGTGCTTCAGCAACTGCTAGCAGGCTGTTTATACAGAAAAATCTAGGACAGGGAGCGATGAGGGTTGGATCTTGCACACCACAAGCTACACACACATGCTGTTCATTGGTGGGACTGGGGAGATTCCAGAAGTCGGGCACACAGTTTCAACAGCACAATTAAAGGAAGAGAAAGGGACAGGTAAATGAGATACCTCACAGGAGCGAGCAGGAAGAGACTATAACAGACCTCCACTTGAGAAAACCAGAATACCATCCTTGTACACCTGGCAGACACGTCCATTTAGACTGCACAGTCTTCAGAGCAGCCGTTGCCTACTGTCATGCTTTGCACAGCACCTAGCACCACAGAGCCCCGGCTGAGACGGGGCCACCAGGCCATGAAGAGCAGCAATGAAAATACAACAGGCAAACTCAATTCTTGGTTCATTTCTGAAGCGGAAACCACAGGCTATGAGCCACAATTGTTCATAGTGCCTCTGAAAACGAAAAATAGAATCATAGAACAGCTTGGGTTGGAAGGGACCTTTAAAAATCATCTAGTCCAACCCTCCCGCAGTGAGCAGGGACATCTTCAACTAGATGGGGTTGCTCAGAGCGCCGTCCAACCTGACCTTGAATGTTTCTAGGGATGGGGCATCCACCACCTCTCTGGGGAACCTGTGCCAGCGTTTCACCACCCTCACAGTAAATAATTTCTTCCTAATATCTAACCTAAATCTACCCTCTTTCAGTGTAAAACAGTTGCCCCTCATCCTATCGCTCCATGCCCTTGTAAAAGGTCCCTCTCCAGCTCTCTTGTAGGCCCCTTTAGGTACTAGAAGGCTGCTAGAAGCTCTCTCCGGAGCCTTCTCTTCTCCAGGCTGAACAACCCCAACTGTCTCAGCCTGTCCTCACAGGAGAGGTGCTCCAGCCCCCTGGCCATCTTCACGGCCTTCCTCCAGACCCGATCCAACAGGTCCAAGCCTTTCTTGGGCTGAGAACTCCAGAGCTGGGGTCTCCTAAGAGCAAAGTAGAGGGGCCTGGGGGAAGTAAATCCTCTTTAACTCAGAATTGGCCCAAATTGCCTCTAATCGTACAGACTGATGAAAAACCATGAGTGACTCAAAACCTAGGGAGTCTCAGTCATGGAAAATCAGGGCAGGGAAAGTGAGGAAGTAAATCAAGCCCTCTCTGTACAACTGCACCCTGTCATCGTGCAGTGGGTGCTTTAAGACTCCGTCCACCACAACCGCACCAGTTTCAGACTTACGCCAGCACGGCAGTTTGAAATGAACAGTCAAGTAGCTGGACACCAAGGATAAATAAGATTTCTACTAATCCTGCTTTCACAGCAGGATACTAGAAAATTTAGCTGACCTTTGTTAAACAAGCTCAATGGTCCCTTGAGAGATGGTGAATTACTGTGAGCGAGCAAAGAATGTCTGCCCCAGGCCACAGCCTGCAGAGAGAGGTTTTTCCTGCACAAGAGGCTGCAATCCACCCCCTTCCCAGGAAAACATATTTCTTTTATGCTAATGGAAATACGCCACCCCAACATACCGCAAAGCCGATTGTGCCCCATCTACAAAACCCCTCTCAGGAGCACGGAAGACATTCCGCACCGTGCAGCTTTTGCGCTGTGGCACTGGACACTCTCACCCAGGAAGCAGAGCTGCCAACAGAGCACCCTGTGCCCCAAGATGTCACTGCCATGCCTTGCCCGCTTCCCTGCTCGCAGGCTTGGCCCTCCAGGCTGCCCGCGCATGCACCCGTGTGGGATTTTCAGGGGGACCGTGGAAGACAGGCAGCATCTGGGAGACAAGCCCATCAGAGACATCGGTGTTGCGGGGTCCCTTTACTGATTGACAGTATATACACTATGAATCCAGGCGCGCAACGTGGACCAGCCCCGTACCACAACCAGTTGCAGCCAGACCAAATTTCGTTGCTACGCAGCGCATTTCCTTCGGGAAATTTAAAACCTTCAAGAACACCTGTCCACCTGTTCCAGCTTGACTAGCTGGAATTTAGGCCAGCTCACCTGACTAGCTGAGGTAGTAGATGTGACAGAGCAGCGCTACACGAGGCTTTTTAATCTATGCTCTGGCTGAGGTGGATTCGATGAGACACAGAGGTCATACAGGGTGACATCCGCCGAGACATTAACATGCTACAGCAGGAAATCCCAACTACTTCCTTTCCAGGCATAACAGGACAGAAAACAGTACTACAGAGCTGCATCTAGGGTCTTTCATTCAGCGTCTGAACAGCTGGAGCAGAAAACTGATCTGGGATAGTGCCGTCAGAGTGGGCTGAGCTAGGACTACTCCCACCTGGCAAAGATGGGTCTGGGATTACATTTCTGGGCATCCACACAGTTGCTCCAGGTGTCACTACTTCTTCCTTTTACACCACCAGGCAGTGAGAAGGAATAAGGAGGGGAGAAATGAGATTAGAAACTTTTTTTTTTTTCTGGTTCTCATTGTTTAAGCAATCCCTAGTCATCTGGATAGACAAATACCTGGATTGCCTCCTCATGGCAAATTTAAAAAAAAAAAAAAAA